>CM036773.1:13960825-14560825 GCA_020796225.1 Arion vulgaris
TTATTTATCAATATTAATTTTGCATGTTAAATTACTTGTTCTCTTTATTATTCTGAAACAATGTGTATTTCTTTCGACTGTTTAGTGCAATTATATATAGGAAAATTTTTATGTTTCGTATGTAACTAATTTTATGATTATAAAATAAAAAATAAAATAAGCTAGGTAATTGTAGAAACAAGAATACAAACCTATCTAAAAAAGTGAAGCCACCATAGGTGAACTGAACGATTGTATGAGGCCGGACTGACAATCGCTTTACTTCGATTTGACGGTCAGTTCATGTAGTTTTTATATTGTCAGTGCCATTTCATTTGGACACACTTATTTTCTTCCTTTCTCTTATCCTGTTTTGCCTCAAAGCGTCAGGATAAGAAGAAATATATAGAACAGGCTTTGTGTGCTCTTTGTAAATAGTGTTTTTCACAGACTATAATATTTTTGATGTTCACATTTTGCGTGGACGCACTTTTGCTTTGTATTCACTGTATTGAGTAACATTTCTTTGAGAGATGAGAACAAGGAGTTTTTTTTTTTTCCAAGAACCCCAGAGGAAGCAACGGACGCAAAGAATATGATCAACAAATAAACAGTGTACAGGTATTAAGAGCTTCCGAAAAACAAATAGACAAACACAGGATTTGAACCACTTACCCTCAATTCTTATGACACCCATCGCCTAGCCTAGCAATACGAGGGTCCTTACGAACACAAGCAGCGAGTCGTGGGTCAGGCCCCACCAAAAATAATTTGTATTTATTATTTAATATATTATTTGTTCATAATTATTACTTTTAACTTGATACTAATTAGCATTGAAAGTTGAATATATAATGCTAGAATATAATATACAGTCTGAAATTCAGCGTCTTTCCTCCCTAATTAGTATACTTCACGCATTTCCATCGCACTATTTGTTTAGGGCCTGTAGAAATGTGATCTATGTAGATAATTAACATAGCGACCTCTCTCTCGACTGGCTATTTAACAAACAAATAAGGGATTCTCATTCATTCAGTACGGAAATTTTAACGCGACCAAGCCAGTGCACAGTTAAACGGTGTTATTGTGCTAAAAAGTAGTCCGGGTGCGTAAATACCAAGTGATATATATATACACAAATAGTAGAAAATAATATAAATAATTAACTAACATTCATAGAATAGTTTAGTAGTCGTCCGTTCCATCAACATACATCTGTGAACGATAATGCACGTTTAGACACGTTGTGACCTACTTTATTAAGTATAAAGGCAAAAGTGGTGACTGTTGTATACAAAAAGAAGTGGATTATTTATTACAAAATCCGTTTCATAATTTGTCTGGCCCCATCAGCAAAAAATGATCACGAGTCGCCACTGACAACACGTATATGAGTAGCTTCAGCAATCAAAATGGTACTGTCAGTCGCTGGACTCTGTTATTGGAGATATCGCGAAGGAGATCGGAGCACTATATGACCATATCCGGAGCGCAATGAAGATATTCCAAACTTAAACTTAACGCTGTCGCTATTTACATGCGATTTAATGGACATTTAATAAGACAGTGGAAAGAAACATAAGTGCTTTTGAATATAAGTGTTACGGAAGAGTCCACCATATCATGGATAGAGAAGAGAACAAATAGATCTATCCATAGAGAACTCAAAATCAAAGAAAACTAGCTGATGCTACAAACAAGAAAGAGAAAATTTAGATATTTTGGACATATAATAAAGGCACGAAGGTCTGAAGACCACCATGGAAGGAGGCATACCGGCAAAGAGAAGAAGGACACGGGAAGATGGATTCAGGATGTAACTGATGGTTTGAACATGACGGCTGCAGAGGTAGGACATTGGCCTATCTCTCTCTTTGCCTTTTACCACGGATTGGGGCATAGGCCCTCAACCAACTCATGCCAAGTCTTCCTATCTCTAGCTATCTCCTGCAGCTCCCTCCAGCTCTTCTTTATATTGTTGATCTTCGCCTCCAAATCTCGTCTCCATGTATTTCTCGGCCTCCCTTCTTTCGCTGTCCCTGCGGGTTCCAGGCAAGGACCCTTCTTGTTATATTCCCTCCGGTTTTCGCAAAGTGTGTCCTATCCAGCGCCAGCGTCTTTTTTAACCTGTTCGTTCACTGGAATCTGTCTTGTTCTCTCCATAAGTTCATCATTGGTGACCCTATCATACTATCGTATTCCCTCTATTCTGAGCAGACACCAGTTGATGAATGTTTGCAATTTATGCGCTATTGTTTTAGTTGTTCTCCATGTTTCTGACCCATACAGTAGAACTGCTTTAACATTAGAGTTAAATATCCGAATTTTTGGATTTCTTTAGACTTCCAAATGTTTCCCAGTGCAATGAAAGCTCCTTTTGCCTTCTGTATTCTTATTTTAACATCTCTATCTGTTCCACCCTCTTTGTCTACGTTGCTGCCCAAATATGTGTATGATTCTACCTCTTGAATTGGGATTTCACCCAGGGAGATCGAGTTGTCGTTTGCTTAGTTAATTCTCAATATCTTTCCCTTATGAATGTTTAGCCCTAGTTGCTGGGACCTTTAATTCAATGTGTTTGGCTTATCCTGCATCTGATTTCGTGTATGTGACAGAAGGGCTATATCATCAGCGAAGTCCAGATCGTTATTGGTTATTGGTTACTAAACTGACATCATTGCACCCCAGGCAGACCCATAGGTGCTCAGTCTCCCCAACAGATATCGAAGAGTATGCATACTGATGGTTCCTGTGGCTCGTTGATTAAACACACCTCTCACTCTGCCTCTCAGGCATCCAGTTCGAATTGAACAACGGGTAACTCCAAACTGCCTAAATCGCTGATCGATTTAATATCGATTTAGTGTCCTCATCCAACAGACAGTCGCGAAGAGACCGAAGAATATCCCCTTATCCATCTTCAACTTCCCAACAATCGATGCTGTTGATGCAAGCCTGACCGCTCTTCATTACCGTAAACACCCGCATGCCCAGGACAGTATATCCACGTAAGCCGCTGGGGTTAGAAACTTCTATAGACGACATCCACTCATACCGAAACCTGCCCTTCTGGATCTTGTGAAGCATCGACTGAGAGTCAGATACAACAACTGCCCCAGTAAATGAAGTCCCAGAGATCCAATGGAGGGCAGCAGTAACTGCCTCAACCTCCATCTTCATACTAGAAGTAGTTGTCCTGTATGTCCCACTTCGCTCTGCAACAACCCTACCATGCGCATTAGCCAAGAAACTCCAGCCGGACTTCTCACCACGTTGAACCGATCCATCGGTATATACAACAACATCATCATCCCTTGCATTATCTTCTATCAGCTGCTTAACTGCGAGATCAGCCTTCATGTTACCCCAATCTCTACATTCTCTTCCAAGAGTAATGATAACGTTGAGATAGTTGGTCATGCTACCATCTTTTGGGATCCATTCTTCCCTATTTGGTAGGGTCGCAACCGTAGTCACCTGGCCAATTGTTCTCTCAGCCTGAGCCATCCACGACATACCACGCTTGATTCTCGTGCCGTTAACATCATTCGTGTTCTTGTGTAGTGGATGTCTCTTATCCGCAGTAACCTGCATATATACCTTGGTTTGGGCGAATGCATGACGGGAGCGTAGTGACAGAAGGCCAAGCATATTTCTCATCTTCACAATGGGGGTATCTCTAGTGCAGCCCAGGACTATACGCATACTTTCATTCTGAACCCGTTCGAGTCGTTCACATTGTGATCTTGATATCGTAAGAATTCCGAGTCCGTAATCTACCACTGACATAACCAGTCGATCGAACAAAAGGACCTTGAGCAGAGTCCAGATCATCTAGTTGCTCTGTCAGAGTCCATTGGATTCCATTTCTGGTGTTAGTTACTGTGGTCTTCATAATCCAGTCTATTGTCAGTAAGAACAACAAAGGTGATAGAAGACATCCGTGACGCACTCCTGTTTCTAACATCTGGTCTATGAGATAGAGAAATTCCGGAGGACTGTTGGGGTGGCAAAGTTCTGCTCAGGACAAGCTATTTGATGATGACGTGTGATTAAAAAGTCACATGACTTTACAGCCAATGGTATGCCTTGTCGTGTACTTTCGAAACATCGCAATTTCGAAGGAAGTTGATGCTTGTTATTTACATACTCATGCTGAATAGTGTTCAGTTCAAGTTGAGAAGTAGTAGTCACTACTATATCTTACATATACAATAACTTTTGCGTTTAATTATAATACAGTATAGGCATAGGCATAGGTTTATTCAGGCCAGAAACATTATTAGTCACGACCAGGTAGGTTGCAGTACCAGATACTTATGAATTAAACTTATGATACTATCACTAGTATAATTAAGTATTAGTATCATCACTATCAGTAGCCAATTTGACAAATTGATGCATGTTTTGTTATGATAATAAATTACTTACTTAACTCATACGCATAACTCAAATAACTGACGACGTCACCCGTCAGAGCATTGCAGGAAACCCATATTCAATATTGGTTACTGTATATCAAAGATGCTAAGGACACACAGGATTACTACGTTTCCTCACCCAACACTTCTATAAAGAAGTAAATGGTGGAAGAGAAGAGGAGAGATGCTCAGTCAAAATATGTCGAGTGTTGTGCATACACTGATACAGATACACTTACCTCATGATCGATGATGATGGTTCCGTGGCATAGATTTATTATTTTAAATATGTTGTTAATAATTATATTAGTATATCTATTTTATTATTAATATATTGTGCTCCAAGCTAAATTATAATAGATTATTATTGATTATATAATATAATTTAATAGACACCACTCACCACACTGATTAGTTGATTGATTGAAATATGAATTGCGGCAATGTAGGTAGTGATCTTGTGTGTGCCTGTTCTAATGCACTTTATAAGCTGTTATTCATCTTCTTAAGGCTGTTCTGGATGCAGTTGTTCCATCTTTTGCGTGCTCTTGCTCTGTACTTGTTATACTTTTCTGTGTGGCTCTCTGTGGTAGACGATACCAGGGCATTCTTGTCAGGTGTCCAAACCATTTAAGTTGTTGTTCTTTTATAATTCATAAAATAGTAATATCGAAACAAAATACAGTGACGTTTGACCAAAGGCCTTTATCAAGTAAAGGATAAGTGATATATTGGGGAATCCAGTGTTTCGCCCGTATTTTTCATTAACAAATGACATGCAGCATTTGTTTTATTATAGCAATTAATTTGAAAGCTCTTTGAACTGTGTATTCTGATATTTTATTACTTACAGAATTATCAGTACTGATACATTGAGAACTAACCATGAATTTGCACCACTCCATGTTCGTCCTGTCTGCTATCTACTGCTCAACTCTTCTGTATGGTGATGTGGAGGCCGGTGAAGATCATTACAAAACTCTGGGAGTGAAACGTAATGCCTCACAAAAAGAGATTAAGAAGGCATTCCGAAAGATGGCTGTTAAGTATCACCCAGATAAAAACAAGGAAAAGGGTGCAGAAGACAAATTTATTAAGATCACTAAAGGTAATATTTATAAAAAATAGTAATCTTATTCTTGAATTTATTTATATTCTTGTCACTTTTGTCAAAGAAGAAATACTTGAACTTAGATGTGCTTATGCCGAGTAGTTACCGGGCCCAAATTTTGGATGTAAAGAATAGAACCACTGTTACCTGCTACGCATGTCGTAAGAGGCGACGTAGGAGGTTTGGCTGAAATCGGATGCATGTGTCCTAAACGTGTAGAAGTCTATGCGTTTAGGGGCCTACCAAACCAATGTGCAACGTATACAGTTCTTGGCAAAGATCAAACATATCACAAAGAGTGATTAAAATTGGTCGTAAAGAACAAACACAAAGAAGAAGATGTGCTTATAACAGTGATATTGTCACACATGGAAATAGAGAAATTAAGAATGACAGTTCAAGAAAGCGATGAACAACCAAATTTATATCTCAGTGAAACAAAAACTGAAATAATGTCAACTGATAAAATTACCATGTCAACTGATAAAATTACCATATCAACTGATAAAATTACCATGTCAACTGATGTACTTTTAAATGGAGATAAATTAGAGACAGTGAACAGTTTTCAATATCTTAGTTCATTGTTCACAAGTATTGGAGATCTCATGAGAGAAATTCAAAGATGATGAAACAACACTGTCCAACAAAAACTGTCTCATCATTCGAAAGAGACTCTAGAGATGGACAGTACATGTGATACGCATTTAGACTAACCTGGTCATGAAAACTGCACTGAGTGTACACAGTGTAAATGAAAAAGAGGAAGACCCAAAACAACCTCTAGGAGTACACAAGAACAAGAATCTAGGAGTACACAAGATCAAGAACTGAAAGAAATGAATCACAGGTGGAACACTATACAGAGGAAGACCAAGAACATAGAAGAATGGAGTGCCTTTTGTTGCTGCCTTTAACGTCAAGGGCATTACAGGCTAGACAGAGAATTCAGACTAGCCACCACATATATTTTAAATATCAGTAATTTATTTGACAAACATTGACATATTTAAATCTGTTTTATACTCAATATGTACTAGATGCTAGTCTGTGGTATATATTATAGTATCTCATTTGCTCATTGTGTGATAGTAACAGCTCAATAGTTTTTGTGTGTACTGAGATATCTAAATACTTAATTAAAATATTATCGTACTCTGCAATCCAATGGTAAGTTGCAAAATGAATGTTAATTAACGTTAACTTAAGGGGGGGATTCGGTAGTGTGTGGATCAAGAAGCTATTTTCGTTGTTTTCACATTGATGTAAAATTTGTGTAACCATTTTGAAAGATTGTGACTTAGAATAGTAGGAAAAAAATAGTAAAAAAAAATGTCAAAGTGTTGCCATGGAAACAATACAAAATGGCAGCCAAAAACAAAATTTCAAATCCTAAGGCTCTGAATCTAATGAATGTAAATGAATTCTGTTTTCACTCTAAAGTGCGCAATTGTAATATCTAAAATATTACACATGATTTTTAGGATATATCAAATATTTAATTTTTAAATAAATTTTTGGGTAAAAATTCCTCAAATTTGGTCAAAAAAGCTGTTTTTGGGGTGTTTACCAAAATTTTATAAAAATGTAATATTTAATATATCCTAAAAATCATGTGTAATTATTTAGATATTACAATTGCTCACATTAGAGTGAAAACAGAATTCATTTATATTCATTACTTTCAGAGCTTAGGATTAAAATTTGCACTTGGTGGCCATTTTTATTGTTTCCAGGGCAACGCATTTACATTTTTTTTTACAAATTTTTCTACTCTTCTAAGTCAAATATCTCAAAATTGTATACAAATTCTGCATTAATATGAAAGCAACGAAAAAAGTTTTCAGACCAGAATCCCTCCTTAAGTAGCTTCAGCAGTGAAATATTTTATGTGCCCAAAATACTTTAATACTTAAAAAGAATAGAAGTTATCTCTGAGAATTGTTGTAGCCAGGGCATTACAACATATACTGTTCTTGCAAATAAACATTTATTCTTTAAATCCCGATTTTGGTAAGTGACATCATTTTAACTTTAAAGTTGTCATTGCATGTGAATAAATAATATAGAATTAATATAATAACATTTTTAAAGATCTTAATTTTTAGCGATTTATGTATGCTCATGAATTACAAATGTAAAATCTTAGCATTATTCTCTTTCCCATACAGATTGACAAATACATAGTGAAATAAATAGTAAATGTTAAATTAAATGGTGCACAATTCTTCAGTAATTATGCTTTATTCTGTATTTTCTCATGCATTTAATGTTTGCATGCACATTTTCACAAAATATTCAGTTTGACAAACCTGTAAGTCATATGTGGGTTTGTAGAGGAATGTTAAGAATCCGGTGGTAGCAGTGAACCTCTTGCGTATAGTATGCAGAAGTAATGACTTTGTTGACAATATTTGTAATTTTCTTATCTTGCTTTTTTTCTCTCTAAATATCCCCAGCTTATGACGTTCTAAGTGACCCTAAAAAAAGAGAAATATATGATATGTATGGTGATGATGAGCAGAAGGTAACCAATGGAGGCTTCCAAAATTCACATTTAACGAGTTCTTTGAGGGTTCGCAAACCTAACAATGCACACAGACAAGGACAACGCTATCAGCAACAGGACAATGGTTTCCACCATTTCTCTTTTGCAGATTCTGGAAGCTTTTCTGATTTTGATGGTATGTTTGGTGACATGAATGCAGGTGAGAACATGTTTGGTTCATTCGGAGGACAAGAAAAAAGAAACAAAGGTTTTGGTGGAAAGAACAGAGATTTCTTCAATGGCTTTGGTGAGGATATTTTTGATGACCTTTGGAGCCATAAAAATTATGGACAGGCTCACAATACAAAAGATCATTTTACTCACCAACATAACCATGGCAGACAAAAAATGAATCATCATGGATTTGAAAACAATATGCACCAACAGTTTTCTCAGAACAGTAAGTTGACAGTTTGTAATTCCTTCTTGTTTTTGTGTACACATTTTGTCATATCTACGCAATTTTGTACTTATTTATTTCATTGTGATGCTACCACTAGTGTATGAGAACTGAACTCACTTCTTAGTTGCATGGTTCGGGTTCAATTTTTTAAAAATGTTTGTGTGTAATGTCCAAAGAATATCAAAGCAGGCATTGAAGAGGGTGCAAAGAGTTCAAGAAAGAGGGACAACTTAGGAGATTCTAAACAAACTTTGATGAGAGAGGCAATAAATATCGGTTTCAGTTCCACAGAGATTGAGCGAGTTGCCCAGGATAGAGCTGTATAGAAAAATTGCTTAGGGCCCTATGTAACGTAAAATAGTACGAGAGAAATTATTATTATTTAATGTTCCATTCACATCCATATTTTGCAACAGAAACAATGCTTGTTCTCAAAAGTTTTAATCTGTTTTCCTAGCAAGATTTACTGCACAGTTGCCCATAGGATAAAGTATTAATTACTGAATCTAATTTTTGTTTTTATTTAGGACAGACAAAAGTAATGAAACATTAGTGTTTCACTTCATTACTCATCATCAAGTAGCTTGTCCCTTCCGGAACTAGGCTCCCATGACAGCAGTCCTGAAAAACTCTGTTCTGTGCAAGTTGGCCGACAGTCATTCTCAGATCGTCAATGACATCCTGCACCCATTGTCTTCTAGGTCTTCCTCTTGTTCTTCTTCCAGGCACCATTCCTTCCAAAGTTATTTTCTCTAGGCACTCATGTCATTAGATGTGTCCGAAATATTTAATTTTCCTTGTTATTATGCTTTGTAATGGCCAACTCTTTAATATCAAGCTGTTGCAGAACTGAAGGGTTTGTTCTTTTCTCTGTCTATGATATTCTCAGTACTCTACTGTAGCATTTGTATTCAAAAGCATTAATGATCTTCTCCGCCACCTTGTCAGTGTTTCATGTCTCACAACCATATACAGTAGAACCCGGTTATGTCACCGGTCTAGGGGTTTGCCAAAAAGCGCCGGGATAACCGATGATCGAGATAAACGAAAACCAATATGACGGCAAAATATTAACATGTGCTTGAAATTTCTTTATGTACATGTGCGTTAATAAATGAGAATGTACATGCACGTGTTATTTGTTTGATGAAGCGATCGGCATGCTATAAAAATGTACATACATATTTGCTAACAACAAAAGGCATATGTGCACCAACTAACAGCAGAAATTTACCAATATAAAATAAAAACCACCGTCGATTCTCGATACAAACCTTTATTTATACAAACTGACACAGCTCTGAAAAGTATCGTAACGCGTTACTATGGTTTCTTTACAAAGTCTATAATGCTTTGTTGCTTTTTGCCTTTAACAGTCTGCTTGAAAACAAATGCTTCAATATTATTTATGCTGTCTAAAACAGTTTCATCTCCTACAAAAGAACCATAAGTTAACACCCATGGTCATGGGGATCGAGATAACCAACGTTAAGTGGCAAATTTGGCCCTCTTTTGTGCTCGAGATATTAGGGTTCGGCAACATAAAAGAATCGAGATATCCGATGAGAAAATGCTAAGACAAAGAGAGAATTTGGCGGTTCCACTTCAAAAGTGTCGACTTAATAGGGTTTGCGAGTTAACCGAGGTCGAGATAAGTGGGTTCTACTGTATTGCCAAAGGAAAAACAGGCTCTTAAACACATGATTTTTGTTCTTAAGTCAGTTCCCTTCCATAGGTTAGTTAGTTCTTTTAGTTTTTGCAAAGCAATGCTCAGTCTTTTTTGTCTTTTTATTACATTGTCAATATTTGTGTTTGGAAATGTAATTTCTTTTCTCTTAGTCCGTTCTTTACGACCAATTGTAATAACTCTTTGTTATATGTTTGATCTTTGCCAAGAACGTGTATACGTTGCACATTGGTTTGGTAGGCCCCTAAACGTATAAACTTTAAATGTAATATAAAAAGAGTAAAGATAGCACTTGCTCAGAATATTGAATCAATTTTGTTACCATAATTGTTGTTTTTCTTGTTCACAGGACATCAGAGATGTCAGAAGATTACACGGAGAGTGGGCAATCAGATTACCACATTTACACAGTGTTCTTAGTACATAGTATAATATCTTTACTATTGTTATTCTCTTTATGAATATATCTCTCCATTATATTACTGTCATAAATTAATTGTATTTATTTTGTGATATATTACATACAGCTGTCTAGCTGTATGTTTCACTTCTATATGAAATCATTTACATATAGTAATGTTTTATTTACATATAGTTTACAGATATTCTGAAGAATGCATTCCCTGTGTAAATCGAGATATATATGTTTCCAATATCTGATATTTTATCAGTAAGAGTTGCTTAGTAACAAGGAAGAAGGAAGTTATCATTATTCAATACTTTGCTCTAAGCAGAACTTTGCTACCGTAACAGTCTTTAGAAATTTCTCTTTCTCATATGCCAGGTGTCCTGCATCAGCTGACTTCATGCTCAAATCATGTCACATCCTGAATCCATCTTATCTTCTTGGCCTTCCCTTCTTCTCTTTGCCAGAAGCCTCCTTCCATAATGGTCTTTTCCAACCCTTTGTATCTATTCATATGTCCACAATACTCAAATGTTCTCATTCTTATTTGTAGCATTAGTCAGTTTCCTTTAGTTTTGAGTTCCTTCTGGATAGATCTATTTGTACTCTTCTCAGTTCACGGTGTACAGAGATTATTAGTTACTGAGCTGATGTCATAGCACTCCGGTAAGACCCATAGGTGCTCAGTCTCCCCCAATAGATGTTGAATGGTATGCTTACTGATGGTTTCGGTGGTTAAAAACAGTCCTCTCTATGCCCCACAGGCATTCATTTCTACTTGTACCTAAACTCCTTAAATCACAGAATAAATTCAACATACATTTTAGCGTCGTCATCCAACAGGTGTTGTCAAGAGACCGAAGAACATCCCCCTTATCCTTCCATAACTTCCCAATGATCAATGCTGCTACCAGTGCAAGCCTGTCCGCTCTCAATGCCATGAACACCCGCTTGCTAGGACAATAGATCCATGTGAGCCACTGCTGGTGGAAAAGTTTTATAGACATCCACTCATTCTGCAACTTGCCATCCTGGATCTTACAAATCATCCACAGATAGATACAACAGCGACCTCAGTATTTCAGTTCCAGAGAGCCGCTGGAGGGCAGCAGTAATGGCCTCAATCTTCATCCTCATACTGGAAGTAGATGTCCTGTATGCTCCGCTTTGCTCTGCAGGGACCCTACCATGTGCGCTAACCAGGAAACCCCTACCTGACTTCTCACCACGATACACATCGGTATCAATTATATCATCATAACTTGCATTATCTGCTATCAGATGCTTGCCGCCTGCCCAGAGTGTTCGTAGCACGTTGGACTGCGGGTGACAAGCTCCTGTGAGTCGGGTTCAATTCCGCGGCTGGCAGAAAAGCCACAGGTTCACCAGATTCACTGTGTTCATGACACCGAACCGAAGGGTTACAATGTCCATGGCACTGAGCCAAAGAGCTGAAAAAAAATCAGCTGTTTAATTTCGAGTTCACCCTTCATGTTGCTCCAATCTTTAAATTGTCTTCCAAGAGTAATGATAATTGCTTAGTTGGCCATGCTACCATTTATTGGAATCTATTATTACCCTTTCGGTAGATTCACAACTGTGATCATTTGGCTAATGTTCTCTCAGTTTGTGTCCAATGCATGCCATGCTTGATTCTCATGCCCTTCCCATCACTAGTACTCTTGTGTAGTGGATGTTTGATCATTAGTAACCTGCATATATGCTTTAGCAGTTCTACTGTGTGGGTCAGAAACATGGAGATCAACTAAAACAATAGCGCATAAATTGCAAATATTCAACTGGTGTTTGCGCAGAATAGAGGGCATAAGATGCTATGATAGGGTCACAAATGAGGTACTTATGAAGAGAACAAGACAGATTCTAGTGAACAAACAGGTTTAAAAAAGGTAATATAACAAGGGTCCTTGCCTGGAACCCGCAGGGACAGCGAAAGAAGGGAGGCCGAGAAATACACGGAGAAGAGATTTGGAGGCGGAGATCAACAATATAAAGAAGAGTTGGAGGGAGCTGCAGGAGATAGCTAGAGATAGGAAGACTTGGCATGAGTTGGTTGAGGGCCTATGCCCCAATCCGGGTTAAAAAGGCAGAGAGAGATATATGCTTTGCTTTGGTTTGGGCAATTACATGACGGGAACATAGTGACAGAATGCCAAACATATATCTCATCTTTACAATGTGAGAATCTCTAATGCAGGCAAGAACTATATGCATACCATCTTACTGAATACATTTAAGTTGTTCACAAATTATTTTACAATGGACTCTTCCGTAACACTTATATTTAAAAGCACATATATTCTTTTCCACTGCCTTGTTAAATGTGCATGTGTCACACCCATATGTTGCCACTGTGAATATGAATCCTCTTATTCATATTCTGAACTTCCCCTTTCTCTGATTATTTCAATGTTTGCTCTATTGTCCTTTTTGTCTTTGTTCATATACATTTTGTTGCAGTACCTTTTCAGCTGTTTAGCATTTTTTATTGTTCTCTTAGGATTATTTCCATCTTACTTTTTTTTGTTGACATTTAGCCTTGGTACTTCATATATTTCTCTATTTGAATGATTTAACATGGTTATAGATTTGACATCGGATAAGACCAGAAATAATCATAGACATTCAAGAGACATTATGTGTCATTTATCATCACCTGATCTGTTCTCTCTGTACAGTGAAATCATGATGAGATTGCTGGAATAGCAGTAGGAAGACATAATATAAATCACTTGAGTAATGTTGACGAGACTGTCTTCATGGCGATAAATGAAATAGAGCTCCAGAAACCAGTTAATATGGTTAATAGCAAGAAGACACACAAAGTGATGAAATCAGAGACATGTCTGGTCAACCACTAGTCACAACTGTTATAAGAAAGAAGATGGAGATATGTTGGACACACCTTGAGGAGAAATGATCACCGAATATCAAAGCAGGCATTGAAGTGGGATGCAAAAGGGTTCAAGAAAGAGAGGTTGACCTAAGGAGACCCTGAAACGAACTTTGCTGAGAGAAGCAGGAAATATCGGTCTCAGTTCCATGGAGGAGATTGAGCGAGTTGCCCAGGATAGAGCGGTATGGAGAAATTACTTGCAGGCCCTATGTAATGTATAACGTTACGAGAGGAATTATTATTATTATTAAGAAGACACACTATTAGATCTCGAAAATCTGATACATATCTCACATTGGTGCAAAGAATGTCAGTTCAATCAAGTGTAGGCATGTTGTGGTACTCTTTACACAACTTCATAGTTAAAATGACCAACCTGGAGGTTGGGCATTTATGTGCAGGTTATCAACCATTGTTATAGTCTGCACTGTCTTGGAATAATCTTGATTGTATCCACCAAATATCGCATTGAGCAAACAATATAACATTGCAGGCATGGTCTTGCAGCTCTTAAAGTTATGGCGGTGGCACAGCTCGAGCAGTGACTGTTTGTCTTTTTGCTCCATCAATTGATTTCTGTCTGTGGTGGATTATTGACTTGGCAATGTCACTTTATCAGAATCAAAATATGAATGCCTGGATAATGTCAAAAATGGAGTATAATCTTCCGCTGCACTAGAGATACTTCCTTTGTGAAGATGTAATAAATGCTTGTTCTTCCATCACTTTGTTCTTGTCATGCTATCGGAAACCAGAGACACCAACTGCACAAGAATACTAATGATATTAAGAGTGCAAGAATCAACCAAAGGTTCTGCAAGTAGGACTAGAAAACCGATAGAGAAGATGAGTATGTTTAACCAGCGAGTCACATTAATCATCAGCATGAATACCTGTGAACATCTTCTGGTGGAAACAGAATCTAGTCGGCGGTGCTATGTGTTTAGTTCAATAGTTAGAACTTGTCTGCAGCAGTGATTAAAAAAATGCAATAGTTACTGGTTTTTACAATTCAGGAGCTTTGATATCCAAGTTCATACTCGCTGAAAATGGGTACCAGAATTTCTCAAAACTTTCAATAAGATGAAAGTCTCTTAAGTACTTTTAGGAGCACTTTATATGCAGGGTCATTGATTCTGACCAGTTTTTGATCATTTGTTGTTTCTACTGCTGTGCTATTTTTAATGTTATTAGCATTAATTATAGCTGCCTCACATTTTGCTTCCTTACAGTTCTAAATATTATTTTACTGTGATCATTTTTGATTTACCGTCAGTGAACTTATTTGCTGACAAAGATAACAATTGGAAATGGAATTGTGGAAAAGCACTGAAGTATAGATATTATAATCATTTTCAGCCAGTGGTACTTTCTAAATAATCTCTTTCAAACTATTTTTTTCTAAATTCAGTAATGTTGTTTATTTACATATGTCTTTCATAAGAGTCAGTGAATGGAGAAGAGATAAATTGTATAAACTGTTGATGTAACATAGTTTAAGAGACATAAGTGTGCATGAAACTGTTTAAAGGCCGTCTGCCCAGCGTGTTCGTAACGCTTGGACTACGGGTGACTATCCCTCTGTGTGTGCGGGTTCAATTCGCGGGATGGCAGAAAAAGCCATAGATTCCCCAGATTTACGGTGTTCGTGACACCGAACCGAAGGTTACGATGTCCATGGCACCGAGCGAAGAGCTGAAAAGCTCAAGTGCTTCTGGATCGGGGGGAAAAAACACCAAAAACTGTTTAAAGATCTTATTTGCCGGTAGTGTTCATACTCAGCAATGTCCCCTCTTTTTGTGAAGTTGTGTTAACCCTTTCGCTACATACTTTCCGAAGGCTGAGCTAAAAATAGCTACTCCTTGTTTCTAGGTCACAAACGTGAATGCATGCCTATAGCAGTGACAGTAGCAATGTATAACGTGTCAACACGTCTTTAGCCCACAGAGGAGAGATAATAACAGACGTATTTATGCGTTTTTAGAAGTGAAAGGGAAAAACGTTTATACACGTCCTTAGTTTCTAACCTCCAACGGCTTACGTGGATATACTGTCCTGGGAATGCAGGTGTTTACGGTAATGAGAGAGCGGACAGGCTTGCATCAACAGCGTCGATTATTGGGGAGTTGAAGATGGATAAGGGGATATTCTTCGGTCTCTTGCGACTCTCTATTGGATGAGGACACTAAAATCGATGTTGAATCGATCAAGCGATTTAAGCAGTTTGGAGTTACCCTGAGAGGCAGAGTGAGAGGTGTGTTTAATCAGCGAGCCACAGGAACCATCAGTATGCATACTCTTCGATATCTGTTGGGGAGACTGAGCACCTATGGGTCTGCCCGGAGTGCAACTACGTCAGTTTAATAACCAATAGCAGCTAAAGGGTTTAACAAGCTTTTTTGTTTGTACAGATTTTAATTTGGGATATTTTATTTTACATTTGAATAAATGTCTCTACTATGACCAGATGTGAAATGAAATATTAATTCTTCAAATAAGTTGCAGTTGCTGATAATTTCAAGAACAATTTGCTGCTGCTGATAAAATGTTTAGATAGTCAGTACAAGTGTGATGATGAACAAATATTGATAATGTTTATGTTTAACAATTTCATCCATGTTGATGTGTGATATTACCAGTTTATGTCAACTTGAATGAACTACTTTCATAAAAAGTTTTGATTGTAAAGAATACATATAAAAATGATTTTCTCAATTTAATCTTCTAAATATTATTATTATAAATGTTTGCTGTGTGTTCACATGTGGTGTCTGTTCACATTGCTGTCTGTTCACATTGGTGTCTGTTCACATTGGTGTGTTGATTTATGTGGTTATTGGTTGGTTATTGGTTACTGAACTGACCTCGTAGCACTCTGGGCAGACACAAAGTGCTCAGTCTCATCCAGCTGATGGTAACCGGTATGCACTGTGATGCTGCTGTGACCTTCAGTTCTGCTTGTTATGCATGATTCAAACTTCTTAAATCGCTAAAGATTCAGCATCAATTTCAGTGTCTTCTTCCAGCATGCGGTCATTGATCAACTGAAGAATGATCCCCACTATCCATCTTCAGCTCTGGACAATCGGAGATGTTGAGGCAAACCTATCTGAGGGGCCCACATATCATGGTTATTAGATAAGTGGTAATGTTGGTACAACAGAATCTCTAAATGAAATTGCTGTCCTGTTTGAATAGGCTTGTTTTGATCCATGGTAGAAGAATGTGTGTCTTGGTTGAGATACCATGTATCCAGTGCCGGATTAGCCTAGCAGCAGAAGTAGCAAATGCTACGGCCCAGCGCTCTGGGGCCCCGCGCCTATGTGACAGAGCTAAGCTGTCACTAGTCATAAACAAGGAACTAAGGTTGGGAGGTGGGCAATAATATCCCCCTTTCAGTTTTTCTTATTTATGTTATTTATTTTTCTGGCTCAGCATATAAATACTTATACAAATAAAAGAAAGGGACATACATCATACTTATCAAAAACAGCATGTGAGGAATTTATCCATCTAATTGCATTAAGCTTACTGGATCATATTATTTGCGAAATTAAGAAATGCAAGTACTATTCCGTATCACTGGACTCTACTCCAGACATTTCGCATGTGAACCAGCTCACTGTGATAGTGCGCTATGTGTTACCATCTGAACCAGTGGAAAGGTTTGTGAAGTTCTTGGTTATGGAAGGTCATACTGCTGAACAACTCGCCCAAAGTTTACTTGATGTTTTAAAGAAAAATGGTATTAATATCAAAGACTGTCGTGGTCAAAGCTATGACGGGAGACCCACCCAGAACTAGGGTTGTCTTTTTAACAATTCACAGAAAAAAACTACCGAACATATTCTCATACAAGTTGGCCACATGATGAAAAACAACGTTTAGTGTATGCATTATAATTATTGATTAAAAAATCCATCACTCCTGTTGTTTGTTTGCTTAATAAAGACCTTGTTGGTCGAAATGTTGCTGTATGTTGTCATTGTTTTGTGTAATTTGTAAAACTACAGTACTTTGTGATTACGTGTTTTGCCAAACAAATAGTTTTACTGCAGTCTCGTCTATATTGTGATTATTCCCAAATGTAGAAATAGTCTTACGAATTTACTTGTCTTTAATGATAACTAACTGCAGCGAAGAACGTTCTTTTTCAACATTAAAGTGTATAAAAAATGAGTTAAGGAACACGATGGGACAAGATCTCTAAATAACCTCACCTTAATGAACATTGAATGTAATTTACTTAGAGAAATTGATTTGTCTAGTGTTATCTATAAATTTGCTCACATTAAATCGAGACAAGTTTGTTTGTAAAAGTTGTGTTTTATCATTTATTATCATACAAAACCTAGGGCCCCGCGCTAAAATTTGCTACAGGCCCCGCGCTGGCCTAATCCGGCACTGCATGTATCATAGGTTCATGATATTGGTTACATCGCTTTAGGTATAGAACTGCCAGTACCTCTTTTCTGTATCTTATGGATTCCATCTTTCACTCACATGAATATGCAGAACAACATACACTGTAATTATACAAGAGAAATATCCACTTTATTTAGTTGCTAGAATTCATGACATATAAGGACTTCAATAGTAACATACAAATATTACATATGTTATATGTCATATTGCTATCAAACTCACGGTTCTAAACCTAGTTATCACAAACTAAGAAATATGTTCAGAGCGTGGTTTAACTCAAACAATTTATGCTGATCAAAAGGTAATATCAAACTACTAATATGTCATGTTTAATGTTTGCTCAGGCTCTCTCTTATCTTCAACACTATACAAAATTTGTATGTCTTACTACAACTGAGTAAACACATATTCAATAATATAAATGAAGTTATTAAACTGGAAAACCAATAATGAAAAAATCCTCCCACATCTAAACTACAATGTTCATGTATACAATACTACACAAAAACCATCCAGATGATATCATTATCTACACCGATGGCTCTGTCAGACGCGGAACCAGATCATCGTGGGCTTATTCAGCACAGCGAAATGGTCGCACACTTTCTGAGGACTGCGGCGCTTTCGAGACAACGACATCGAGCATGACTATGGAGATCACTGCTGCCTCCAGGGCTCTGTCATGGGTGGCTGAGCAACAGGTTACCCATACGATCATCATATCAGACTCGATGAATGTGCTTCAACTGATTGAATCTGGAAGTATGCGTGTGAAATGGGTGGACAGCATTCGGAGATCACATCTCAAGAAAATGACTTGGCTGTACACACTGGACATGCTGGAGTGCAGGGTAACGAGCGTGCAGACTTTCTTGCAAACAATGCCCCGACTCAAACGGGCAGAAGTATGGACAGAGCCGATATCATCAATGCGGTACGCCCTCAATTATGTGACATGGGCACGTCTCAGACACTGGAACGAGTTCGAGAATTAGGCGTTAAGTGTGGACATGCCAGACAGTGTCGTCTTCGTGGTAGAGAGAGAAGATATAGTAATCAACTTCTCATGGGTACGGTGAGCAAATGGACTTTAGGATGGCTGCTGCAGCGGAGGACAGAGCATGCATGGGAATGCCCAATGTGCCGTGACGTCGATCGCATAACATAACACAAAAACAGCAAATAATTTATGGTAATACATTTCAAATTATAAAACAAACCAGTTAGTGGTTTAAATACTTCTTCAATTTTCAAAACACGTATAGTACTATCACTCACATGACCTCATAACACCTTTCCACTAGTTTCACAGTTCTAAAATTACTTTCACACTATACACTTTCCTGGTGTTGAAGCCATACGAAAAAGAGCCGGACTCACAAATTGGTTTCCAGTAACATCTGGAGTACGGCAAGGATGTCTTTTATCAGTTCAGCTCTTCATTTTAAACATGGACTGTGTCACCAAAATAGACGAAACATCACCAGACGTAGACCAACAAAATGAACTGCACTTCGTTGACGACCAGTGTTTATTCCATAATAATATTGAACAGCTTCAAGAACACATAAACTTACTCAACAATAGCTGCCTCAAATACAACATGAAAATCAACATTCAAAAGACAGACGTCATGACTATAAACAGAGAACATAAAGATATCAACATACAAATAAACGACTAAACGCTAAAACAGGTGAAAGAATTCAAATACGTCGGAAGTATATTCACAACTTCTAGAATCCAGCAAGCCTGCAACGTTACATACCAACTTACTCCAATCTTGAAACACCTAGCAATTTTAGAGAGAAAACAAGACACATTATAAATATAATCTTCATACCAACACTATGCTACCAGTGCCAAACTTGAGCACTAACAAAAGAATGACTCAGTGAGTATGATCCGAAAGGTGGAGTTCGGTGCGCAGGCAATGGACTGAATCACTGCAGTCGTCAACAATTTGCAGAATTACACTTGTCTTCGTTCCGGGGCACATGTGTGTCGTTGGCAATGAGAGAGCAGACAGACTGGCTGGCTCTGCCGCATATCAGAGGGCCAGACAATAGACAGAGCTGACATCTTGAACGCCCTCATAGAGTGTGGCCGCAGAGAAGATCTTCATCTAAACCAATCCACGTCAACTACTAGATTGGTATGGCAAGAAAAGAACAGTACAACAGGTATACGAATAGGCTCATCAATCAAAATTAAACTGGTATGGTCAGTCGCTGGACGCTGTTGGGAGATATTGCAAAGGAGATCGGAGCACCTATGGACATGTCCGGAGTGCAATGAAGATATTCTAAACTGAAACTGACAAAAGAGCAAGAAGGAAAAATTACCGCCTGTGAAATGAGATGCTGGAGAAAAGCGGTAAATAAAACAAGAAGAGATCTTCCTGTGTAAGAAAGCGATGAGAGTACACGTTTATTCACTAAATTGCACTGATAATGGTCCTATCAATCAAACAAACAATCAAGACCACTGAAACACACACATTAAACAAGTTATAGACTAAAAATAAATTTACAAATACCGCACGAGACAAGCACAAACGTACAATCAAGCGCATACAATATCAAACATTTCGTATAAAGAAAACATGACAGAACTATAATGTGTTGACATGCCACAACAGATGAACGATGTGCATATGCATATGCACAACAGATGAACAGTTAGATGATGCATATGACACAACAATGAACCACGATGCATATATATGACACAACAATGGAACGACGTTAATCAATGCATGACCACACAGATGGACGGTTGATGCATGCCAACAATGAACGCGGTGCATTGCTAAGTATGTTAAAACTTTCCGATTTTCCCACCATATGTGATGGAAATTCATTTCACCATTCAGCTTTGATGAAGAAACTCATTTCCACATTCATACTTGATAATAACTTCATTCTACCATTCAGTTGTGATGATGAATAACTTCTTCTCCACCATTCATAGCTGTGGAGAAGTAAATTCATTTCTCCATTCATGGCGTGTGTGATGAAAGTAAATTTATTCTCCACCATTATGATTATGATGAAAATCATTTCCCCATCATGCTTGTGTGATGATGAATAACCTCATTCCACCATCTGACTTTGTGATGATGAAGTAACTATTTTCCATTCTGACTTGTGATATAACTTTCCACATTACTTGGATAGAAACTCATTTCTCACCATCAATGATGATGAATAAACTCATTTTCTCACCATCATACGGTGTTTAAACTCTCATTCCACCATTCATGACTTCGTATTAAAGAAACCCATTTACTCCACCATTCATGGCTTGTGTGATGTGATAACCATTTTCCCACCATTCAACTGTGTGATGATGAAAGTAGACTTTCATTTCTCACCATTCATGACTTGTGATGATGAAAAAACTCTCATTTTCTCCACCATTATGGCTTGTGTGTGAAAGTAAACTTTATTTCTCCACCTCATGGCTTTGTGATGATGAAATAAACTTTATTCTCCACCATTCATGCGTGATGGATTCATTCTCCCATTCTACTTGTGTGATGATGAAAGTAAACTCTCATTTTCCTCCACCATTCATGACTTGTGTGATGATGAAAGTAAACTCATTTCCTCCACCATTCATGGCTTGTGTGATGATGAAAGTAAACTCATTTCCTCCACCATTCATGACTTGTGTGATGATGAAAGTAAACCCCATTTCCTCCACCATTCATGGCTTGGATGATGAAATACTCATTTCACCCTTCATGGCTGTGTGATGATGAAAGTAAACTCTCATTTTCCCCACCATTCATGACTTGTGTGATGATGAAAGTAAACTCTCATTTTCCTCCACCATTCATGATTTGTGTGATGATGAAAGTAAACTATTTCCCCATTCATGACTTGTGTGATGTATAACTCATTTCTCCCCCATTCATCTGGGATGATGTAACTATTTCACCATTCATACTTGTGTGATGATGAAAGTAAACTCTCATTTTCCTCCACCATTCATGACTTGTGTGATGATGAAAGTAAACCTCATTTCCTCCACCATTCATGATTTGTGTGATGGTGAAAGTAAACTCTCATTTTCCTCCACCATTCATAGCTTGTGTGATGATGAAAGTAAACTCTCATTTTCCTCCACCATTCATAGCTTGTGTGATGATGAAAGTAAACTTTCATTTCCTCCACCATTCATAGCTTGTGTGATGATGAAAGTAAACTTTCATTTCCTCCACCATTCATAGCTTGTGTGATGATGAAAGTAAACCAAAAAAAAAAAAAGAATGATTTATTAGACAGAGACATAAAAATTTCCAGCAAATTTGATATTGTTTTTTCTGTCCTAGACAGTGCATGTCGCATTCCTGTTGTGTTTTGATAGTTCCCACATCTGCTAGCTCGTGAAACATTACATTCTTCGTTTCCACCGAGGACATGAAGAATTAACTGACGCCATCTGTTTGTAGTTTGTCTAGACCTTAGCATGGTCGTCATTTCTACATTCAGACCGTCTGCACTTTTCACACGCACGCACATATACAAACACACACAACCGAGGACAGTCATCTGAGATGCTTTTTTGAAAAAAATTTTGGTATGATTCTCGATGAAAGACATTTACAGATGAAATAAACAACTGCAATTTATAAGTTGTGTCTCGATGGAAGACATTTACAGATGAAATAGACAACTGCAATTTATAAGTTGTGTCTCGATGGAAGACATTTACAAATGAAATAGACAACTGCGATTTACAAGTTGTGTCTCGATTGAAGACATTTACAGATGAAATAGACAACTGCAATTTATAAGTTGTGTCTCGATGGAAGACATTTACAAATGAAATAGACAACTGCGATTTATAAGTTGTGTCTCGATTGAAGACATTTACAAATGAAGTAGACAACTGCAATTTATAAGTTGTGTCTCGATGGAAGACATTTACAAATGAAATAGACAACTGCGATTTACAAGTTGTGTCTCGATTGAAGACATTTACAAAGGAAATAGACAACTGCAATTTACAAGTTGTGTCTCGATTGAAGACATTTACAGATGAAATAGACAACTGCAATTTATAAGTTGTGTCTCGATGGAAGACATTTACAAATGAAATAGACAACTGCGATTTACAAGTTGTGTCTCGATTGAAGACATTTACAAATGAAGTAGACAACTGCAATTTATAAGTTGTGTCTCGATGGAAGACATTTACAAATGAAATAGACAACTGCGATTTACAAGTTGTGTCTCGATTGAAGACATTTACAAATGAAGTAGACAGCTGCAATTTATAGTTGTGTCTCGATGGAAGACATTTACAAATGAAATAGACAACTGCGATTTATAAGTTGTGTCTCGATGGAAGACATTTACAAAGGAAATAGACAACTGCAATTTATAAGTTGTGTCTCGATGGAAGACATTTACAAATGAAATAGACAACTGTGATTTACAAGTTGTGTCTCGATGGAAGACATTTACAGATGAAATAGACAACTGCGATTTATAAGTTGTGTCTCGATGGAAGACATTTACAGATGAAATAGACAACTGTGATTTACAAGTTGTGTCTCGATGGAAAACATTTACAGATGAAATAGACAACTCAAGGGACAACTGCTAGACAATATCAGAGCAATATACACAAATAGCCACAGTGTGGTAAAAACAATAGACGGAATGACAGACTCATTCGAAACAAAATCAGGAGTAAGACAGGGTTGTGTGCTCTCTTCTCTTCAACATATATAAATATAGACAGAATAGTGAAAGAGGCACAGTGTGGAAAAGACCTTACCGACATAGATAATGATCAAGACCACCTATTAAATAATCAAATCAACTAATTACTTTTTGCAGACGACCGAAGTCTAATCTATGAAGATGAAGATCAGCTACAACACCCCATGAATTCATTGCTAATAGCATGTAGGAAGTACAGTATGAAAATCAAAACACAAAAAATGAGACCATGAAAATCAGCAGAACACCAAGTCAAGCAAACATACAAATAGACAACATCAGAGTAAAGCAAGTTTCTGAATTCAAATATTTATGCAGCATTTTCACAGAGGACGGAAAACTTGATAGAGAAATAGTAACAAGGTGTCAAAAAGCAAATACAGTGACCTACCAGCTGGCACTATTACTACAACACCCAAAGATCAAGATGGAAGTGAAAAGACAGATGATAAAAAGTATTTTCCAATCAACATTTTGTTACCAATGCCAAACTTGGTCTCTAACTGCAACACACTACAGAAAGCTCACCACGTGTGAAATGAAATGCTTGAGGAAGGCTGTGGGAGTCACCAGGAACGATAGACTACGAAATGAGGACATCAGAAGCAGAGTGGGCATAACTTCATGCACCGAATACATCAAAGACAACAAATGCAGTGGTTCATTTAATGAGAATGAAATACAACCAACTACCAATAACAGCATACAATAAAAGAGATCAGGTACTAGAGCTAAGGGAAGACTAAGAAAAGATGGATAGACAATATCAAGACCACACTACATAAACACGGATATAACACAAACCATCCAGAACGAAAAGCTCCATCCTCGCTTAACGTCAAGAGTGGAAGCAACCATCTTCCACTGCCCTAGAACGCAAATTAAACCATCCGGTAACGGTAAGTGGACAGCCAACTACATCTTCCACCTTGGAAAAGACAATAGACAACTGCGATTTACAAGTTGTGTCCCATCAGAAATGTGGTTTTACAGAAGAATGATGAGAATCCCATGGACTGCTAAAATGACTAATGAGGTTTTGAATGAGATCAAGACGAGAAAGCTTAACATCAATATAAGAAAGAGGGAGTCATAATTTTTCGGGCATGTGATGAGGAGGGAGGTTAGAGCACATGTGACAACCGGTAAAATCGAGGGTAGACGAGACAGAGGAAGACTGAGAGAGAAAATGTTGGATACATTCATGGCATGGTATAGCGTCAACATCTGAGTTGATAGCAATCACCAAAGACAGAGATTTGTGGAGATCCATGATCGTTTACGCCAGCCGACACGGCACCTGATGATGATGATGATGTCACATCAAGCAATAACGTTTAATCAACTCTGGTGGGGTTGAGAAGTGGGGTTAAATTTTGAGGGAGTAGGATGTTGGGGAGGAGGGAGGGAAGTGGTTAAGAAAGGGTAATTGTGTTGGATTTATCTAGAATTAATTCAAAATTAAAAAAAAAAAATGGCTGATGTTACAAATAATAAAATTGAAGTTGGTTGGACATATAAAAAATACGATTTTCAGAAGACGATTATGGAAATAGAAGAGAACATCTCGTTAAAAAGGAGAAGAGGGAGACAACATAGAGGACGGATTCAGGATGTGACTGATGATTTAAGGATGATTTTTTCGCTTTCCCTACAACTCTGTCATCAGCTAGTCTCTCCCATGTGCTGGGACCTATAGAAAAGTTCCTCATTGAGGCCTTGCAGACATCTTTATATCTGAGCAGTGGTCTACTATGGTGCCTCTTCCCCTCCGAATGTTCACAGAACAACATTTCTTTTGGTATGTGACAAGTTTCCATTCTTCTCACATGCCCCAACCATCTTAGACGTCTGTTGCTGAGCATGGCCATGATGGAAGGCAGGTTTGCACATTGCAGTACTTCAGAGTTGGTTATCTTGTCGTACCACCTGATGTTCATAATCTTGCGGAGACATCGAAGGTGAAAGATGTTAAGTCTCCTCTCGTGCCTTGAGTAGACTGTCCATATTTCTGAGCCATATAGTAAAGATCTAATTACACAGGCTCGATATATTTGAATCTTCGTCTGCAATGTTAGTTTTGTGTTGTCCCACGCTCGCTTGGATAGTTTGCCGAATGTAGTAGCCGCACTCCCTAACGAGCGTTGATTTCTTCATCAAGAGAAAGGCTGGCAGTGACCATGGACCCGAGATAGCAGAATTTTTGAACTGGTATTAGATGGCTACCAATTAAAGCGATATTTGTTGTATATTACCTCACTGACATAAAAGAACTGTTCTGGAGACACTTATAGTCGGATAAAATATGTCGCATCTCTTTCTTCTTTCTCGAATCCTGTTTGCCTCACAGCGTCAGGTCAAGAAGAGATTTCTAAAACGGGCCCTAGTATGCGCTTCGTAGATAGTCTCTTTCGTCGCCTCTGTTATCTCTGAAGTCCATCTTTTGCGTGGCCGGCCTTTTGCTTTGTACCCATTGTATTGGAACAGCATTGCTCTTTGAGGTGCACTGTCTGTTGGTAATCTGTTTACGTTGCCGAACTATTTAATTTGTTGTTTCTTGATGAAGTCTAGTACTGATGTTGTACCCACTGTTTTCCTGATGTCTTCATTTCTCAACCCAAATAGGTCGCATGCCCTGGCCAAATTATTGATTAGGCATCATCGCCTTTATTCATTCATTAAATACACTTACTACTAGAATTGAACTATGAATACCTAGTAAAAACTAATATAACTATGGAGAATTGGTATTGGAACGTCATGTGCAGTGTAAAATAAGATAAATCAAAACATACAGCGATGGAAAGCAACAGTTGCAATCGTATGTTTCATTGAGAACAAGGCGGCTTAGTAGTCATCATTAAATAGCTTGTCCTGAACAGACCTTTGCCACCCCAACAGTCCTCCGGAATTTTTCTCTCTCATAGGCCAGATGTCCTGTCTCTGCGGTCGTTATGTTCAAACCATCAGTTACATCCTGAATCCATCTTCTCCGTGGTCTTCCTCTTCTTCTTTTGCCGGTATGCCTCCTTTCATGATTGTCTTCTCCAGCCCTTCATGTCTTTTTATGTCCGAAATATCTTAATTTCTCTTTATTATTTGTAGCATCAGCCAGTTTTCTTTGATTTTGAGTTCTTACTGGATAGATCTATTTGTTATATCTATTAGTAGTAGTAATGTTAATTAATTAATTTTTTTTTGGCGATCCAGAAGCACTTGAGCTTTTCAGCTCTTCGGCTCGGTGCCACGAACACCATAAATCTGGGGAATCTGTGGCTTTTTCTGCCATCCCTCGGAATTGAACCCGCACACACAGAGGGATAGTCACCCGTAGTCCAACGCGCTACGAACACGCTGGGCAGACGGGCAATGTTAATTAATAAGTACCTCTTACTGTGTGTGACGATTTATTGCCTGTCAGATCGTGTCCATAAAACTAATCAATTGATGATGACAATTCATAAGTGATCAAGAAGAAGAATTGTTAGAACATGCAACTAAATAAACACTACTCTTACTGCGTTTTCTACTCTCCTCCTCCATCTTCCCTACCCCCCCCCTCCCCCAAAGTTGACAGAAAGAGCGCGATAGAAAATATTTGCACTCTCGTTTGCGAACCGCGTGAAACTGAGAATAAACTGTATGTAGTATTTTAGACGCCGTCATTTTACCTTTCATTCTGACAAGAACGTAAGTTTGGCTCCCGCTCAAGCTCATCTGAAGGGGCCAACCAGTTAAACACGTAGCGGCTTGTAAAAGCAAGAGGGAGATGTAGACAAACACTTGACGGACCTGCGTGCGTGTGTGTGAAACGAAATAACAAAGCTTATAATCAATAAACACTTTTTTGGGAGAACAACCATTTTGTCATGCTGTCTTGCTTTCGGGAGTAATAGTTCTTCACTTTTGGGGAAGATTAATAGAGGAGAGTGCATCTTCTCCAGGATCCGAGCATTTATGGTAATTAATTTGGCCACCGAAATAACACATGAAGACGTGATGTTTTACGAAAGTATTAGCATCATACATAAATAAAAAGTAACGTTAAATTGTGAGTGTTAACACCAATCATAGAGTGATAACGTTAACTTGTGAGTGTTAACACCAGACACTGAATAAGTGATACCGTTAACTTGTGAGTGTTAACACCAGTTATAGAATAAGTGATACCGTTAACTTGTGAGTGTACATACACTGAATATTACCTTAACTGGGACACAGACACTGAATAAGGGATACCGTTAACTTGTGAGTGTTAACACCAGTTATAGAATAAGTGGTACCGTTAACTTGTGAGTGTTAACACCAGCACTGAATAAGTGATACCGTTAACTTGTGAGCGTTAACACCAGTTATAGAATAAGTGATACCGTTAACTTGTGAGTGTTAACACCAGCACTGAATAAGTGATACCGTTAACTTGTGAGCGTTAACACCAGTTATAGAATAAGTGATACCGTTAACTTGTGAGTGTTAACACCAGACACTGAATAAGTGGTACCGTTAACTTGTGAGTGTTAACACCAGTTATAGAATAAGTGATACCGTTAACTTGTGAGCGTTAACACCAGCACTGAATAAGTGATACCGTTAACTTGGGAGTGTAACACCAGGCACTGAATAAGTGATACCGTTAACTTGTGAGCGTTAACACCAGTTATAGAATAAGTGATACCGTTAACTTGTGAGTGTTAACACCAGCACTGAATAAGTGATACCGTTAACTTGTGAGTGTTAACACCAGTTATAGAATAAGTGATACCGTTAACTTGTGAGTGTTAACACCAGACACTGAATAAGTGGTACCGTTAACTTGTGAGGTTAACACCAGTTATGAATAAGTGATACCGTTAACTTGGAGCGTTACACCAGGCACTGAATAAGTGATACCGTTAACTTGTGAGTGATAACACCAGGCACTGAATAAGTGATACCGTTAACTTGTGAGCGTTAACACCAGTTATAGAATAAGTGATACCGTTAACTTGTGAGTGATAACACCAGACACTGAATAAGTGATACCGTTAACTTGTGAGCGTTAACACCAGTTATAGAATAAGTGATACCGTTAACTTGTGAGTGATAACACCAGGCACTGAATACGTGATACCGTTAACTTGTAAGTGTTAACACCAGACACTGAATAAGTGGTACCGTTAACTTGTGAGCGTTAACACCAGTTATAGAATAAGTGATACCGTTAACTTGTGTATCTTTATAGTTCTGTCTGATCTATTTGTTTCACATACTAGTTTTCGTTGGATTCAAAGAGTAGGAGTTCTTCACTGCTTCATGCTGTGCAATCCTTATAACAAGTTGCAAAGTAGTGGTCATCTTATGACAAGTTACAAATAGTGGTCATCTTATAATTCACATATACATTGTGACAAACGAAATAACAGTGACAGATTTGTCATTGCTTTGTAAATATGTATATAATTATAATATATTTGGTTCTTTTACATTTTTATTCGATTTGTACATGTTGCTAACAACAGATGGAAATGGATGAAGGAAATTAAAAGAACAAACATGTTTACAAAAATTAAACAACACAAAATAGGACATCTATTTTGCCTATAGATAGAGAAATTTCGAGGACTGTTTGGGTGGCAAAGTTCTGCTCAGGACAAGCTATTTGAGGATGATGATGATGATTGTACACGTTGTTTGTTGCCAGATCCCAAGTACATCAAACGTCAGCATACAATTGTTTGGCATTTATTTCCTAGTATTTTCCTTGATCATGCTTCAAATCAGCAGTTGGTTGTTAACAGTGTAGATTACTAACTTAGTCCTAAAGCTTACATTCGTATTAGATATGAATGTCTTGCTCTCTGTTACTATCATATTCAGGTTTTGTATCACATCTTGTATCAATCTTTACCTTAATCTCCCTCTTCGCTTCTGCTTGTATCACATCTTGTATCAATCTTTATCTTAATCTTCTCTTCTGCTTGTATCACATCTTGTATCAATCTTTATCTTAATCTCCCTCTTCTCTTCTGCTTGTATCACATCTTGTATCAATCTTTACCTTAATCTCCCTCTTCTCTTCTGCATGTATCACATCTTGTATCAATCTTTACCTTAATCTCCTTTCTCTTCTGCATGTATCCCATCTTGTAGCAATCTTACCTAATCTTCCCTTTTTCTGCATTGTATACATTTTGTTCAATCTTTACCTTAATCTTCTCTTTCTGCTTGTATCACATCTTGTAGCAATCTTTACCTTAATCTTCCTCTTCTCTTCTGCTTGTATCACATCTTGTAGCAATCTTTACCTTAATCTCTTCTCTTCTGCTTGTATCACATCTTGTAGCAATCTTTACCTTAATCTCTTCTCTTCTGCTTGTATCACATCTTGTATCAATTTTACCTTAATCTCTCTCTTTGCTTGTATCACGTCTTGTAGCAATCTTTACCTTAATCTATTCTCTTCTGCTTGTATCACATCTTGTAGCAATCTTTACCTTAATCTTTTCTCTTCTCTTCTGCATGTATCACATCTTGTAGCAATCTTTACCTTAATCTTCCTCTTCTGCATGTATCACATCTTGTAGCAATTTTACCTAATCTTTCTCTTCTCTTCTGCATGTATACATCTTGTAGCAATTTTACCTTAATCTTTCTCTTCTTTCTGCTTGTATCACATCTTGTAGCAATCTTTACCTTAATCTTCCTCTTCTCTTCTGCATGTATCACATCTTGTAGCAATCTTTACCTTAATCTTTCTCTCTTCTGCTTGTATCACATCTTGTAGCAATCTTTACCTTAATCTTTCTCTCTCTTTCATGTTTATCACATCTTGTAGCAATCTTTACCTTAATCTTTTCTCTTCTGCTGTATCACATCTTGTAGCAATTTCTTAATCTTCCTCTTCTGCATGTATCACATCTGTAGAATCTTTACCTTAATCTTCTCTCTTCTGCTTGTATCACATCTTGTAATCTTTACCTTAATTTTCTTCTCTCTGTGTATACATCTTGAAATTTACTAATCTTTCTCTTCTTTCTGCTTGTTATTAACAAATGAGTATTTTATCTATTTATTATTCTCACAAAGTTACCCTCTCCTCCTTAACAAACATCAGACAAAGGTGCATCCTATATATTTATTGAACTGCTTTGGAACCTGTGTTCAACAAACCTACTTCCATTGTCTTTGTTAAATCATAGCTTTGATCAGTTCATTTTTTTCTTATCAAAGTTATCTAACACAACAATTACAAGTTGAATTGATTATGAATGAGTTGAAGATGAATTGTATCAGACAAAATAAATATGACAGATGACAAAGTAGTAAGACTAGAATTTGTTAGGAATTGTATAGAGAAATAATAAGTAAAGTAGAAAAAAAGTAAAAGAATCCTTTCATACCTCGTATTATATATAGAGTAATACAGTGTTAGGCCTGTATCGTTCATTGACTATCGGCACACGATGGGTGATGTGATCAGCATCACGCCGGCCGTCTTTACTTTCCCAGAGCATGCCTGGTACCCAGTTGAGGTTGGGTCGACCTGAGAGCCATCACGGTCGGGAAAAATTCGACGCCCACTGCGGGAGTTGAACCCGGACCACCAGCCTTGAGAAGCGAGTTTACTCCGCTCATAGAGAAATAATGCTTGAGTAGAAATAGTAGATTCTATTAGTAACACAAGAAGGACATGATGTTACATAATAAAAACAACATTCAAAAACAGTTTAGAACAATCTGTTATTACCAGTGGCGGCTCGTGATCATTTTTGTTGGTGGGGCCAGACATTTTTCCGGATAAATCATGGTTTTTGGTTGCTATATTTTAATTTATAAAATAATAAAAACACGTTATACATTATTGTTAGTGGGGCCCGGCTCCACTGGCCCTTAATGACGAGCCGCCACTGGTTATTACTATCATAGTATCAGTTTATTTGTTCATCATTTTTCTTGATTCGTTTCAAATATATTAATGATTTCTATTTATTGATTTGTTTAATTTGAAACAAATATTATTGATCTAATTAACCGCGAATTGGTTTTTTTTTGGTATATATTGTATATGGTGTATGTATTATATATGTTGCATATCTCTCATTGACAACTCAACAACCAGGTTTTGTTATTTACTTTCTATGTATAATCAATTCAACCCTAACAGTTGTCTTTAATTATATTGTGTTGTACTATCATACTTCATACTATGATCATACTTCTTGATTTTTTAAATTTTATTTTGTCTCTGATTATTGGTTCATCATCATCAAGGGGCGTATCCTTTATAGGACGTTGCTCTCTTTGCAGCACATCTTCCTTCCTTTCGCTCGCTTGAAATATGTCTATATATTCAATGTTGCCTCTTGTATGAACTTCACTGTCTTTTGTAGCTCACACAGAGGTCCGTGTAGTTTTATGTCGAGTGTTGTTTCGTTAGGCCAGTGAGTTTGCCTCAGTGTATCATATTCGGGCAGTCTTGAAGTATGTGTTCTGCAGTCTGGTTTGCCTGTCCACATGTACACATGGCTGAATTGCCAATCTTGAATTTTGTTTACATGTGGCTGCGGAGCCGATTGTGTCCTGTTCTAAGGCGCAGAATAACAACTTTTTCCAATCTGCTCATATTATAGTAATCGTCTTGTGTTGGTATTTGTGGCTTTTTCATTGATTTAATCATCCTTTTCTTTTGGTGGTAGGTAACTGGCACATCCAGCTGCTCTCCTGCAGCACCTTCCTTGACCAATCGGTCTGCTGTTTCATTTCCTAGTATTCCACAGTGAGAGGGTATCCACTGCAAGACGACCCTGCGATGCTTGGACAATTTAGACTTTAGGGTCTGTAGACATGGCAATTTTCTGGACTGAAGTGCTTGGAGTGCTGATTTTGCATCAGTCAAAAATACAACAGGTTGAGGATCGGGTCTGGTATTCAACAGTTTTTCAGTTGCCACCTTGATTGCCTGCATTTCCGCATCATAGTTGTGACAGAATTTCCCGTTGGTACTTTAATCGCATCTCTAGCGTTGTGCAACACATCTGAAATTCACTCCATCTCTTGCCAGTTCATCCACTTCATCGATGTTCATGGTTTCTTTAATATCTTGTAGCCATCTTCATTTTTGGTCTGCCTCTGCGTCCTGGGACCCTGCCCTCTAGTATTGTTCTTTCCAGGCCATCGTGATGCTTGATGTGACCAAAGTATGTAATTTTTCTGTATAGTATGTTGTTTATCAGCCAATTCTCTTTAACATTTAGTTCTTTCAGGACATCAGTGTTCTTTCTTTTTCTGTCTATGGTATTCGTAGGATCTTTCTGTAGCATTTAGTTTCGAAGGACTGAATTTTCGTTCTTAGTTTTTGTGGAATAGTCCATGATTCACAACCATAAGTAGCCACTGGGAAAATGCCTGCTCTCAATATTTTTAATTTTAGTATTTTGCTGGTACTTTGCCACATGTTCTTTATTGTGTTTAACTTCTTGAATGCTATTGCCAATCTTCTTGAGATCTCTTTGGAGCAGTCACCGTTATTGTTAATTATTGAGCCCAGATATTCGTAGCTCTCTACACATTGGAGTTCTTCATTGTTTATTGGTTACTGGTTACTAAACTGACTTCATTGCACTCGGTACACCATAGGTGCTCAATCTCCCCCAACAGATTTCGAAGAGTATGCATACTAATGGTTCCCGTGACTCGCTGATTAAACACACTCCTCTTTCTGTCCCTAAGGCATCCAGTTCTAATAGTACACGGGTAACTCCAAACTGCCTAAATGCTGGATCATTCAACATCTATTTTAGTGTCCTCATCCAATAGACAGGTGAAGAGACCGAAGAATATCCCCCTTATCCATCTTCAACTCCCCAACCATTTGTTTCCCTTATTTGTATTTTGTTCTCTTATTTGATAAGTTTATTTTGTAAGTGAAACTTTACGCAGACTGTTTGTGTGTAATCTATTCTGATATTGATATTTCAGATAAATAAGGAATCTTGACACAGACCTACAACCGTTCACTACTGACTGCTTGGTTGAAATCGGATGCACATGTCCTAAACGTCTAGAAGTCTATGCATTTAGGGCCTACCAAACCAATGTGCAACGTATACACGTTCTTGGCAAGATCAAACATATCACAAAGAGTGATTAAAATTGGTTGTAAAGAACGAACGCAAAGAAGAAGAAGAAGACTACTGACTGCTAAGAGTTGACCGTCTGATAATTATTATGTTTTTGCTTCACAAACGGATCGCTGTGGAAAGTACTTCATAAATTTAGATTTCGTTTTTGTACCATTGATCTCAGAGTCCTTGGAAAGCATGGACTGACAACGTCAAGCACAACACACCTGGCACAAGATAGAAAACTAACTCTCCCCACGACGCTTCACGGCAAATGTGGTTAAGATAAGATAAGATAATATCACATGGAATTAACCGACGAAAGATAAAACAAATATTGCTAGGATGTGAACGTTTGATGTAAAATGTTAGCACTTAGTAAACAGATATAATGGATTTACTCAATTGGATTGTACTTTTTCAAAGGGCGTGGCTTATTGTGGGCATGGTTCTGTATTCTGGTAAGTTCTCATCCATCATTGAACTCATTTTCTACCTGCATGTTTTATTCTCACCAGTGGCGGCTCGTCACTAAGGGCCAGAGGCCGGACTCCACGAAAAATAATGTGTAACGTGTATTTATTATTTAATTAATTAAAATATAACCTAACCCAAAGCCATGATTTTCCCGAAAATTAGTGTCTGGCCTCACCAACAAAAACGATCACGAGCCGCCACTGATTCTCACTACCTTTTTACAAGATTACCCCTTTGTTCATAACATCTGAATCTTTGATGTTCTGACACTAAATCTCATCCATGTTTCTCACTTAATTTAATCCTACAGACAAAGTCAAAGTTACTGATAACATTTTTACAATGATCTAGATCACATTCTGATCCATATTATTCACATATAGTTTGACCTTTCGTTTTTGTCTGTTAGATTTACCCATTTACCTTTGTCACGTAGACGTACATATCTAGGGGTATAACAATGATTTCAACAAAGAACCTTCCAGCTCAGAATTTACAACAGACTAGGATAACTCCATAAATATTTGCTATATATATATATATATATATATATACTGTATATATATATATATATATATATATATATATATATATATATAGAGACTGCAGTACAACTATTAGATTGGCAAAACACGTAATCACAAAGTACTGAGTTTTACAAATCACAAAAACAATGACAATATACAGCAGCGTTTCGATAACAAGGCTTTATCAGCAAACGAACAACAGGAGTGACGAATTAAAAAAAATCAATTACATATGGAGGACTAGATACGAAGACATTCAAACGTTTCTAATGAAAATCTGGGAATCTAGTCGTATCTAGTCGTCCTTATGTAATTGTTTTTAAAATTCGTCACTCCTGTTGTTCGTTTGCTTGATAAAGGCCTTGTTGGTCGAAACGTTGCTGTATATTGTCATTGTAAATATTTGCTTCATCCTCTGTTATCTGTTAACGTTCTCAACAAGTATCCGAGGCCTAAACACCACTTATACCACTGCACAGAACAGTCCACTTTCATTAGTTTTATATATTATATGGCTTTTGTCATCTTTACAGACGGTCATTTGGTAAGTGGGATGACTACTGAGTTTGAGCTATTGGGTCATATGTACATGTGGCACCAGCAAGATGACAGAGACACACATACTGCAAGAATGTCCAACGTACATGGAACAGAGAGAAAATACATGACCAATCCCCATATCAGTCCAAGACAAGCTATACGGAGATGTACATGGACTCCGGTTGACCACTAACTACTTTAAAAGTATAAAAATCGATGTCAGTCCAAGACAAGCTATACGGAGATGTACATGGACTCCGGTTGACCACTAACTACTTTAAAAGTATACAAATCGATGTCAGTCCAAGACAAGCTATACGGAGATGTACATGGACTCCAGTTGACCACTAACTACTTTAAAAGTATACAAATCGATGTCTGAAAACGTTGGAAGAAGAAGAAGAGCTATTGGGTAGATAAGCAAATTAATTCCGGTCAGAAGGAATTACCTCCCTCATTTCATCTGCTCTGGTATGACTGATTAATAGGTTCGCTTATTTGGAACGAAAACATCCCAAATTTCCGAAAAAGATATGTCGCGAAAACCGATCCTGTAGAAAACTGTGCACACGTACATGCGCCACATGTGCGCATAATGTGCTTATCTGCAACGTGCGAAAATTGGTATAACGCCGAAGAAAGCTGACTTTATAATCTTGACTTTCACAGCATCTTAAATAAGAACTTCTTTCACTTTCATAGCTTCCATAATCTGTTCTAATGACTCATGGTATAAGAGACAGGGACAGTCACTCTGGCAGTTATGTTTGCAAGCACTAACAATAACACATTGAAAGTCTTACGGAGAATCTATTTGTGGTAAGCAATCATAAATTCTCTCTCTAACCTGCTACTGAAAATAGCTAACTCTTATCTACGACACCTACTAAATTGGTTTTCAGTGAAGCGTTCAGCAAAAATAATGAGTTTCTCTGAAGTGTTGAAGTGAGCAGATCTTCCAGTAGAAGCTTGTTGGATATTTTATACATATTTCAATCATAGCAATGACAAGGTGTAACGACAGATGGCAGGTGTTGGCCTGTTGGTGCCAATTTGGAAGGCAGATATTCTTATATGTAACGTGAAACACATCAGTGAATCTTACACATGCAGAGCCGGTTTACGAGTAATAAATTTAACATGAATGATGAAAGGCCAACACATGCAGAGCAGGTTTACGAGTAATAAATTTAACATGAATGATGAAAGTCCAAAATGATAGGGGTATTAATTAAAACGTTTTGCTTCTTTATGAACATTTAATCATAATGTTACTAGTGAGTTTATCTGTCCTCACATCACTAGTGAGTTTATCTGTTCTTACATCACTAGTGAGTATGCTGTCATCACAGCACTATTGAGTATAACTGTCCTCACATCACTAGTAAGTATAGTTGTCCTCACAGTACTAGTGAGTATATCTGTTCTCACATCACTAGTGAGTATATCTGTCCTCACATTACTAGTGAGTATATCTGTCCTCACATCACTAGTAAGTATAGTTGTCGTCACATCACTAGTGAGTATATCTGTCCCCACATCACTAGTGAGTATAGTTGTCGTCACATCACTAATGAGTATATCTGTCCCCACATCACTAGTGAGTATAGTTGTCGTCACATCACTAGTGAGTATAGTTGTCGTTACATCACTAGTGAGTATAGTTGTCATCACAGCACTATTGAGTATAACTGTCCTCACATCACTAGTAAGTATAGTTGTCCTCACAGTACTAGTGAGTATATCTGTTCTCACATCACTAGTGAGTATATCTGTCCTCACATTACTAGTGAGTATAGTTGTCCTCACATCACTAGTGAGTATATCTGTCCTCACATTACTAGTGAGTATAGTTGTCCTCACATTACTAGTGAGTATAGTTGTCCTCACATTACTAGTGAGTATATCTGTCCTCACATTACTAGTGAGTATAGTTGTCCTCACATCACTAGTGAGTATATCTGTCCTCACATTACTAGTGAGTATAGTTGTCCTCACATTACTAGTGAGTATAGTTGTCCTCACATCACTAATGAGTATATCTGTCCTCACATCACTAATGAGTATATCTGTCCTCACATCACTAGTGAGTATATCTGTCCTCACATCACTAGTGAGTATATCTGTCCTCACATCACTAGTGAGTATATCTGTCCTCACATCACTAGTAAGTATAGTTGTCCTCACATCACTAGTGAGTATAGTTGTCCTCACATCACTAGTGAGTATATCTGTCCTCACATCACAAGTGAGTATAGTTGTGTCCTCAGATCACTAGTGAGTATATATGTCCTCACATCACTAGTGAGTATAGTTGTCCTCACATCACTAGTGAGTATATCTGTCCTCACATCACTAGTGAGTATATCTGTCCTCACATCACTAGTGAGTATAGTTGTCTCGTAAAGTCTTCTTATTTTGTCTGATCCTATTTTGTCTGATCCTATTTTGCCTCACAGTCAGGATAAGAAGAGACTTATACAACGGGCTTTTATGTGCACTTCAAAAGCAGTTTTTTTCGTCTCCTCTGTTATCTCTGCGTGCCATCTTTTACGTGGACGGCCTTTTGCTTTGTATCCACTGTATTGAAGAAACATTGCTAGTTACATTGTACATTGATTGTAAATTGTTCTTTATTATGTCAGACCAGATAGATACACATATAGTATCTTCTTTGTCTCGTTCTTTACGACCAATTTTAATCACTCTTTGTGATATGTTTAATCTTTGCCAAGAATGTATATACGTTGCACATTGGTTTGGTAGGCTCCTAAACGCATAGACTTCTACACGTTTAGTACATGTGCATCCGATTTGATCCTAACCGCCTTAGTCGCCTCTTACCAAATTCTTGGCAGGTAACAGTGGTTCTATTTTTACACCCTAAATTTGTGCCCCGGTAACCACTCGGGCGACATATAATATAAGATTGATAATATTTACTGCCAAAGTCGACATTTTTGATCAACTCTAGACTATCAGAAACAAGAAACACCAAAACAAAAAACTTGTGCATCAGCTACATATGCAGCAGATATCAATATTTATTATTGGTTTTGGTCGGAAATAAGAAAGTAATCATCAAAACTGGCGACCACTACGCCCAAATTGCAAAACGTTGATTTCGATTTGTAATATGTAGGGCACTGTATAACAAAACAATGACATCTTATCGTTCGTACGACAGTGCCAGATGCAAGAAGAGATTGATGACCATCTTTATGAAAATACACATTATTTCATCTGAGTTCAAACCGCCAAGACTGATTGCAAAAACAAATACATCAAATTCTATACACTCAACACATAAAGAATATATTATGACAAGATTATTCATTCTTTATTTGGCGAGGCCGGTAATTTGATGTGTATCCACTGTATCGGAGTAACATAGCTCTTTGACTCTCACTGTCTGTTGGTAATATGTTTATACGGTCGAATCATTTATTTTATTGTTTCTTGATGAAGTTTAGTACTGATTTTGTACCCACTTTTTTCCTGATGGCTTCATTTCTAAACTGGTATTTTCTTGTTACTTCCAGCCCTCTGCGTAGACACTTAATCTCTGTTGTGACTAGTTTTCTTCTTTAATTTGATGTCAGCGTCCAGGTTTGGCACTTATATCATAATATTGGAATAAAGACTATGTTGAACAATGCTATTTTTTGTGTTTTGGTAACATGTTTGCATTTTAAAATTGGTGCCATTTGTCCTATCATTTGATTTGCTTTGTTGCATCTATGTTGGATTTCGTTAGCTATTCTTCCGTTTGTTGAACATAAAGTTTATTATTGTTATTAAAGATTTACTGAAAATATCTGTTACAAAATTATATATTACATATTACGTCTCGTGATGTTGAAATGTTTTGATTCCCTGTGCACAAAACGCACCTCTGATGACATATTTACCTGGCTGCCAATGTGTAACTTGCGTTTGAGAGCACGGCACATATTGGCGTGTCAGTTGGACGCTAAAGTTAATCATAAAGAAAAGTCAAGCATATGTTCCAGAAAATGATTTGCAGCTTTAATTTTTAAAGAGGTTTTTAAAATTGTATTTCAATTTTTAAAATATAAAATACAGGACATCTCAAAAACAACTGATGTAACATTAGTTTTAACCGTTAGTTTTTCATTTTTAAAGTGAGTTCTATTCTAGATATTAGAACATTAGAAATAAATATTATTCCTCCATCACATCTAATGAAGGTCACACTGTTTATCCAACAGATAAAACATAATTGCTTGGGTAGAGTCAGTCTATCGGTGTGTAGATTTAGATAATTGATCTTCTTCTTCTTTGCGTTCGTTCTTTACGACCAATTTTAATTACTATTTGTGATATGTTTGATCTTTGCCAAGAACGTGTATACGTTGCACATTGGTTTGGTAGGCCCAATATGCATAGACTTCTACACGTTTAGAACATGTGCATCCGATTTCAGCCAAACCTCCTTAGTCACCTCTTACGACATGCGAGGTAGGTAACAGGGGTTCTATTCTTCACACCTCAAAATTGGGCCCCGGTAACAGCTCGGGTGTCATATCCTCTATATCAGATAACTAATGATCCTGATTGTCTAGTCTGGAATTCTCTAGGGCAGTGTGACAAAACTAGTTTGCAATTCTTAGATGCTGTATAGTTTTTCTATCTTGTTTCCTCTTGTTCTGCTGCTGCAGTTCTGGATGTCTCACAATTAATGCATCGGGAAGAAATAATATTCTTCTTCTGCGTTCTCACTAGATTGGGATTTCGGATTCTAATAAAGGCAGCCGTCTGCCTCAGATTAACAGCCACGTCATACAGTTTGTTTTGGACGCTGGTGTAAGTGGGTCACCTCTTTCTTCTCAAGTCTGCATATTGGGGCAGTTCTGTAGGATATAATTCCTATGATTTCTACTTCCCCGTTGGTACTGATCTCTTCCAGCAGTAAGTTTTAGCCACCCTCGTGATGGTAAGTCTGACATTCTTAGTGCGTGGCTAAATTTCCAAGGCAGATTGGCGCCGGTAGAATCCGTTATCCTATTCCTCATTGTGAGGGTCGTTGCACCATGTTATGCGCCTTACGGCATGGTGCATCCGTTTTCTGCAAGTATTTGTTTCGAGTTAGCATTCCCTAGCGGACACGTGCATCTGATTTCATCCAAACCTCCTTAGTCACCTCTTACGACATGCGTGACAGGTAACAGTGGTTCTATTCTTTACACCCCAAATTTGGGCCCCGGTAACCACTCTGGCGGGAAATAATATAATTCAAGTCGTTCGGTTTCAGGCAGCAGTGTTTATATTGACAGTTTTAGTGAGATCGTGAGCTTGTGTTTCTTCTTCTTCTGCGTTCTCACTAGATTGTGATTTCGGATTCTCTAATAAAGGCAGCCGTCTGCCTCAGAATATTAGCCACGTCATACAGTTTGTCTTGGACGCTGGTGTAAGTGGGCGAGTTTGTGTTTCAAAATATCTTTAGGACACCATGAAAGCGTTTACCGACTTGTTAAAACTGCTGCCCTGTGTGCGATTTATGTTGCATTCTAATATGAAAGTTTGATGTCAGATTTGGGATAAAAAACGGATGGACAGCTCCAGTGGCGGCTCGTGATCATTTTTCTTGGTGGGGCCAGAAACAAATTTTCGGAAAAATCATGGCCTTTTAGCATTTACTATTCCGGGAAGTTATTCCCCCTATCAATTATTGGTGGGGTCGGGCCCCACTGGCCCTTAATGGCGAGCCGTCCCTGGACTGCTCTAAGAAAAGCTTGATACTCACTCTAACCAGAGATATTATAACATAAGATAATATATTGTTGACATCCGACTGTTTGATATATATATATATATATATATATATATATATATATATATATATATATATATCATACACCTTCTTTTCTTCTTCTCTTCCACCATTTACTTCTTTATAGAAGTGTTCTACACTGGAGGGGTACGCCCACTTGGGGAAACGCTGATTTAGAAGATTAGGTCTTGGAAAAATATCACAATCACATTAACCTGATGTTTTTGGAACAGTTCAGCAAACTTCTTCCTGTGTTCTGTTTTCTTTTGTATAGTTGCTCGAAGAGGTTTCGCTTGTTCTTGTTCACTTATGTATGTCTTCTTCTTCTTTGCTTCTTCTTTGCGTTCGTTCTTTACGACCGATTTTAATCACTCTCTGTGATATGTTTGATCTTTGCCAAGAACGTGTATACGTTGCACATTGGTTTGGTAGGCCCCTAAACGCATAGACTTCTACACGTTTAGGACATGTGCATCCGATTTCAGCCAAACCTCATTAGTCGCCTCTTACGACATGCGTGGTAGGTAACAGTGGTTCTATTCTTTACACCCAAATTTGGGCCCCGGTAACCACACGGGCGCACCTATGTATGAAAATACGACGATCTGTCTGTATGTATGTTTGTCTGTCCGTTTATCATTTATATATCATATATTGGGGCTCTCTGATACTTTCCTGAGGTCTCTAAAGTTATATGGAGTCTCTGTGGCTAAGTGGTTAAGCCTTTGCCTTGTGAGTCGAAGGTTGTTGGTTCGTATCCGGACAGCGCCGTTCTGTTCATAAGCGCAGTTTTTCCAGAGACCCCTAGGATTGTTGCTGTAGCTACGGAGTTCGTGCTTTGTTCAATACTCTCGGCAGGTGCCATTTCTGCTGAGAGGGACCGAGCCGTATGGGGTAACACCCGGTGCAATGAAGTCAATCCTTCAGCTTTAAACCCCCACCCCCTTTTTTTTTTATCATCTACTACATATCTATCCATATTTTAGTCGTGTCTCGTATCTTTCATGTGAATTTCCATCAAGGTTTTCGTTAACTCTCCTGCCATTTTCATCATCGTCCTGAAGTTTCAGCTCAGCTGTCACTTTTTTTCTGTCTGTTAATCTGAACACATAATCCTCATCTATCTTGACACGGCTTCTATCCTCCGTTTCTATTTTCAGACATCCAATCTACTCTTGTTCCTGAGGAATAATATTCCGCTTGATCTTATTCTGGTGCACTCGGTTCTAATTTACTCGTACATTTGGTTTATCTCACGAAATAACACACAACAATAACATACATTTTGTGAACTTTTGTGTGAAATCTTACTTGATAACTATGTTGTATTGTTCAGTACTTGAGCATTGTAAATGCATATATTTCACATTCTTAAATCAGTGATTTACTTTCATTCTTTTTCTTGAATGAAAATTGATGTATCGTCTACTAGTAAATATCACGTCTCAGTCAGATATAAGAATTGCAAAATGATTATAAATCTTAAACATCTGTTTTAGGATGTTCTTATTGATTATATATATATATATATATATATATATATATATATATATATATATATATATATATATATTATATATATATAGAATGAGTTGAATGTAATTTTATGTATGTCTTTTGACATTGAAATTTGGCAAGACGGTAGCTTTCATAGACGGGAAGTTGTAACAATTATAAAACTGGGACTATTGATTCGTCTCTATATTTAAATTTCAACTTAACGAAATGGTCACGAAAACTTAAAAACCGAAAAATGGGAATCCATGTTTTTACTTGCCGGTCACATGTTAAAGCGATGATGATGACTATTATTATAAGGTATTTTAACACATTTTCTAAGAGGTACGTGTGGCTTAATCGATAAGTGCACATTCTATCATTCTATCATTCGACCATGCGTTCGATTCACGCTCGGGCCAAATATGTATATATTTAAAAAAAACACATTTGCTCATTGGATACGTTTATAATCTGAATAAATTCAATTTGCAAATTGTTATTTTATCCGATTTTGAAGTGACGGTGCATGTTACTTTGATATGCTCAGTCTCGCACTGTTTGGGACTTTAAAATTTCGAAAATGATACAATTTTGTAGATCTATCGAAACTAATGAAGTTATAGATATGCAGTTGGAGAATGATAAGAAAAGAAAATTGAAGGCCAGAAACATGGAGACAGAGGAGGAAAGATAAGTTATTAGACTTAACTACAAGCGTCGGAGGAGTGTAAAGGCGATTGATGAGGAAACTAAATAGGAACAACTTGAAGATCCGCGGAAAAAGATAACAAATGTAACTGTAAACTAGATTTAAACTAAATTCCTAACATCTGCTAGTTATTGGTTATTGGTTACTAAACTGACATCATTGCACTCCGGGCAGACCCATAGGTGCTCAGTCTCCCTCAACAGATATCGAAGAATATGCATACTGATGGTTCCTGTGGCTCGCTGATTAAACACACCTCTCACTCTGCCTCTCAGGCATCCAGTTCGACTTGAACAACGGGTAACTCCAAACTGCTTAAATCGCTTGATCGATTCAACATCGATTTTAGTGTCCTCATCCAACAGAGAGTCGCGAAGAGACCGAAGAACATCCCCTTATTCATCTTCAACTCCCCAACAATCGATGCTGTTGATGCAAGCCTGTCCGCTCTCTCATCCTCTAATCTATCATATGACTGTAAATCTCAAACAGCAGTTTCAGGATGCTCCTATTGATATATCTATCATATTATTGTAAATCTCAAATGTAACAAGTTGGAGAATGTCTACACACATGCATGAAAAATCGATGTCATTACAGAACACACGAGTTAAGACTATCTTAAGGATAACATTCAAACACCAGTCTCTGATTGTTAGAAAGAAAACAACATTCATGAGAAAAAAAATTAGCCCAAAACACTCTCATTGATTTGCAACAAATTAAAACTAAACAACAACAACACACACACACAAAAACCCTAGCTAGACAGCGTGCACATGATTACTGGATCCAACTATGCAAGATAATTCGAAATGCTATTAATAGCGGTATCTATAACGGTACACATACGATTTGACAGTGCAACATACATTCATCATTGTTATATGGAGAGGAAACTCAGAAAATGAACATACAGATGAAAGGAAGAATTGGCTTCTTGCGAAACACAGAAGAATAGCACTGGTGTCATGGAATGTGAAGAACAGTAATAAACAAGTATGTTAACAACTTGGTTTAAAAACAGAGTTGCTCGGGGAGATAGAAGTTTTTAACGCAGTAAGAAAAATCATATTACTGAAGGAAAGTAGGATAACGGAAATTGGAAATGAAGATAGATATATATATAGAGTGTGTGTGTGTGTGTGCGTGCGTGCGAGCGACCGGACGGGCGGGCGGGTGGGTGTGTGTGTGTGTGAGAGAGAGAGATTTTGTGTCGTGGTAAAGAGAGGGAATGAAAGAGAAAAGGACAATACATTATGAAGTACAGATTTAATGAGAAGATTGAGCTTAAGCATCCCGCACAAGTCTGTCCAAATATGGTGGCCTTTGTCTATTTACAAATGCTTTATGTATTAGCTAGAGGCTTGTCGACATATTGCTTTGGATTAAGTCCACTTGATAAAAATGTTCACCGTCAAAAGTTCGTTCCAAAATTCGTGAACATCTTTACCGACCGATATACGATCATCCACTTGATAGAAATTATTGATTTTTACATATTTATATAGATAACTGTGATGACCTTCCTAAAGTAGATTTTGCCCACCCAAACCGTTAGTGCTGAAAGATTTTCACTTTATGTTATTAATAAAATAACAGCGATATTTATTTGTTATACATGTAGAAGTTAAGCATTATGATAGTCAAGCTTTAAAATAATTACTCATTTCCGTACTCCACATGCAATTCAGCGCAAGTAAAAATCTGGAATCGCGTGGAATCAGTTCACAATGTATCCTAACGACTATCATTGGCGTATGCACACAACATTTATTATCATTGATAGAAGTAGAAGGTATCATTTGTTTACTATGTCACATTGCTATTTATAATATGTAATAGGGATACGTCTTTGCAAACATTCGCCACCATTTTGTGTATTACTGTAAATTCTAAACTTTGAATATCATTTCATTGTGCATATGCGAAATAATATACCAAAAAACGTTTTTTTGCATAAACTAAGCTACCTACTAATTAGTTAAACGTGAATTCGTAAGGTCGTGATGTATATAAGACTGCCTGCAAAAAATTATTGTTATCCATCCGGTAGATTTCGTCCAAATTAAACCTTAGTGTGATCACGAATTTTTGAACGAACAATACCAAATACTAAGCACACACAATGGGTACTTTTCATATTAAGAATATATTTTATAGAAGTCTAGTAACTTAGAGTCCCTCCGCTTTGATCTTAGTGTGTCATTGCAATTCATTAAGTTCGATTTGCATGCTCACCCAAACAGTATTAATTGTCTATTGTCTATTCCCAGATGGAAGATGTAGTTGGCTGTCCACTCTTGCCGTTAAGCGAAGGGATGGGAGCTTTAATTTGCGTTCTAGGACCAGATGAGTCGTCCTTGTGTTATATCCATGTCTATGTAGTATAGTCTTGATATTGTCTATCCATTTTTATTATTAATGTCAGCTTCAAAAGGTTGTTCAGAAACAGTTTAACTTTGTTTTTGTGTGATGCAAAATCATTGCAACGTTCCACAAACTGGATGTGAACGGCATTAGCGGAGTCAGCATAGCTAACAAGAGACTTACTCTGCTCTCCAAGTTTGACAAAAAAATCTCCACACAGGTTACTCTCCCATAGCCTAGTTTATTCGAGGATGCAATTATGTAGTGGTAAAGTTTGCGTACCATCTGTCCTTGTGATTCTAGTTGGTGATCACGTTGTCCTTCTACCTCAATTCGAGGTTAAACTACCTCAATTCAAGGTCATGCTACCTCATCTCATTGTTCTACTACCTCATTTCATTGTTCTACTACCTCATTTCATTGTTCTACTACCTCATTCATTGATCTACTACCTCATTTCATTGTTCTACTACCTCATTTCATTGTTCTACTACCTCATCTCATTGTTCTACTACCTCATTTCATTGTTCTACTACCTCATTTCATTGTTCTACTACCTCATCTCATTGTTCTACTACCTCATTTCATTGTTCTACTACCTCATCTCATTGTTCTACTACCTCATCTCATTGTTCTACTACCTCATCTCATTGTTCTACTACCTCATCTCATTGTTCTACTACCTCATCTCATTGTTCTACTACCTCATCTCATTGTTCTACTACCTCATCTCATTGTTCTACTACCTCATCTCATTGTCCTACTACCTCATCCTCATTGTTCTACTACCTCATCTCATTGTTCTACTACCTCATCTCATTGTTCTACTACCTCATCTCATTGTTCTACTACCTCATTTCATTGTTCTACTACCTCATCTCATTGTTCTACTACCTCATTTCATTGTTCTACTCCTCATCTCTTGTTCTACTCCTCATTCTTGTTCTACTCTCACCTTGTCCTACTTCTCATTGTTCTACTACCTCATCTTCATTGTTCTACTACCTCATCTTCATTGTTCTACTACCTCATTCATTGTCTACTACCTTTCATTGTTCTACTACCTCATTCTTGTTCTACTACCTCACTTCATTGTTCTACTACCTCATCTTCATTGTTCTACTACCTCATCTTCATTGTTCTACTACCTCATCTTCATTGTTCTACTCATCTCTTGTCATTCTCATTCTTGTCTACTACCTTCTTGTCTACTCCTCATTGTTCTACTACCTCATCTCATTGTCCTACTACCTCATTTCATTGTTCTACTACCTCTCATTTCATTGTTCTACTCCTCATCTTCTGTCTACTTTCATTCTTGTTCTACTACCTCATTCATTGTCCTACTACCTCATCTTCATTGTTCTACTACCTCATCTTCATTGTCTACTTCTTCCTCACTCTTCATTGTTCTACTACCTCATCTCATTGTTCTACTCACCTTCTTGTCCTACTCTCATTCTTGTTCTACTACCTCATCTCATTGTCCTACTTTCTCACCTTCTTGTTCTACTCTCACTCTTATCCTATTCCTCACCTTCTTGTCTACTTCTCACTCACCTCGTTTTTACCACCTAACTTCATATCAACATCTTCACCTCTTTCTTCTGTGTCCTGATTTCTTCATTTCTCACATCATTATCATACTTCTACAACTCATTCATTCACTACCTCACCTCATTATCCCACTATTTTCTAGAATTACACATCTCTAGATAAATAGGCCAGACAACTGACCAGGGATTTCCTGACCTAGATCAGAAAAGGGGGCTGGAAATTACAGATGTTTGATAGAACATTGCGCTCATTTTGCAATTTTACTCAATTCTGTGAGTCTATGGTTATTTATTGGTGAAAAATATTCATAATATTGATATTCCTTATTGTTAAACTTAACTTGTTGCATAATATAACTTCGATTTAGCATTTTGTATTGATTTTAAAATGAATTCGTCTATATACACCAATACTGAAATGCGAGGTCACGTGGTGTAGTTGTGGTCGAATTTCCCATAATTCTTACTTGAGTCCGAAGGCCCATAAGTTTATAGTTGGCTATGAATTACCTCACTCCTGCACAGCATTACCCCTCTACCTATCTGGTCTCCCCATTAACTCACCCCATTGTTCCACAATCTCTGCATTATTTCATTGCTTCATTTCATGATACCACCTCCTCACCCCATTGCTCCCCAAGCTCTGCATTATTTCATTGCTTCATTTTATGATATCACCTCCTCACCCCATTGCTCCCCAAGCTCTGCATTATTTCATTGCTTCATTTTATGATATCACCTCCTCACCCCATTGCTCCCCAAGCTCTGCATTATTTCATTGCTTCATTTCATGATATCACCTCCTCACCCCATTGCTCCCCAAGCTCTGCATTATTTCATTGCTTCATTTCATGATACCACCTCCTCACCCCATTGCTCCCCAAGCTCTGCATTATTTCATTGCTTCATTTCATGATATCACCTCCTCACCCCATTGTCCCACCTCCTGACCCCCTGTTCTACTGTGTCAACTTATTATCGTACTTCTCATTTCATTATCCAACTTCAGCCAGGAAATAGCTTAGAAATTACATCACTTGACCTTTGACTTGCATCCAAGTTCAACTGACGTACACTGTCAGCATCTCTGATTTGTTCCGGATGTTGTTATGAGTTTAAAGTTGGCTGTGGTTTGGCGAACTGTGAGTTCATATAATAAGTTCTGATCCCGTGTTCCGTGTTTCCGTGGGGAAAATTGTGTGAGCTAATTTATTGGGAAGCGTTGCTCAATTTCAACCGCTCGCTGGATTCAATTATTTCAGTTTCACTCAAAGTTTAAAAAGTGAAGAGTTTTCACCATGACTCCGGTAAGATTCAACTCTGGCAACCATGTAAGATTTACGAGTACAGTCATTAACTGTATGATGTATGTATGCAGTGGCGGCCCGTGACCATTTTTGTTGGTGGGGCATGTGAGGTCAGAAGTCGCTATGCTAACAGGCGGTCTAAATAGACCACATTTCTACTGGCCCTAAAAAAATAGTGCGCTGTAAATGAGTGAAGTATACTAATTAGGAGGAAAATACGTTGAATTAAAACTGTATATGATATTTTAGATTTATATATTTAACTTTCAAAGCTAAACAGTATCACGTGAAAAGTAATAATTATGAAGAAATAATTTATAAAGTAATAAATACACGTTATACATTATATTTGGTGGGTCCGACCCTACGGGCCTTTAATGACGTGCCACTACGGTGTGTATGTTCTATTTCCATCAATGAGTATCAATATTTGTTATGGCTGATATGTTCCATCATAGGTGGGAACAATAACTGTGTTTTAATGTTCGTGTTACTGTAAATCCTTCTAACACTACTCGCAAAACATAGTAGGTTTCAAGAGTAGCCTTGTCTATTTTCTTTTTTATGCTGGTGTGTGCTCACCGTGTAAGTCTTGATGGAGTTCGGGATGTGCTTTTCCCATCAGCTCAACATCGGCTTCATTTTCTGGAGGACATGATATACTAGAGATTTCTTTAGCATGGCCTCAGTCGTAGTCAAACTCCAAGAGTTTGATTCTTTGGTATCAGATGCTTGTCATTGAAGTGAATAATAAACAAGAATTGATATTTTCTTCTTCCAACGTTTTCAGACTTCGTTTTGTAAACTGTTAAAGTAGTTAGTTGGCTACTTATGGTTGTGAATCATGGACCATTACACAAAAGACAAGAACGAAAATCCAGTCCTTTGAAACTAAATGCTACAGAAAGATCCTACGAATACCATGGACAGAAAAAGAATGAACACTGATGTCCTGAAAGAACTAAATGTTAAAGAGAATTGGCTGATAAACAACATACTGTACAGAAAAATTACATACTTTGGTCACATTAAGCGTCACGATGGCCTGGAAAGAACAATATTAAAGAGCAGGGTCCCAGGACGCAGAGGCAGACCAAGAAGAAGATGGCTACAAGATATTAAAGAAACCATGAATATGACTATCGATCATGAATGGTGGAGCTCTAGAACTAATGGCTGAAAGAGAAGCCAAAGGAACTCTTCGAGATGTGCATGCAAAGTAGTATGGCAATTGTTCCTATTGAAGGATATCTACCTTGATGATGATGAAAGTAGTTAGTGGTCATTGTTCATTTGAGGATCATCTTCATCGCACATCGGACATGTCATATGTTCCAATCTCCTCCCAAGTGTGTATCTCAGTGTTTCAGTTTCAGTTTGGAATATCTCCATTGCACTCCGGACATGTCCATAGGTGCTCCGATCTCCTTCGCAATATCTCCATCAGCGTCCAGCGACTGACCGTACCAGTTCTATTTTGATTGATGAGCCTACTCGTATACCTGTTGTACCGTTCTTTTCTTGCCACACCAATCTTCAAACCCAGTTCTCGCAATCTAGTAGTTGACGTGGATTGGTTTAGATGAAGGTCTTCTCTGCGGCCACGCTCTATGAGGGCGTTCAAGATGTCAGCTCTGCCCATTGTCTGGCCCTCTGATATGCGGCAGAGCCAGCCAGTCTGTCTGCTCTCTCATTGCCAACGACACCATGTGCCCCGGAACAAAGACAAGTGTAATTCTGCAAATTGTTGACGCCTGCAGTGATTCAGTCCATTGCCTGCGCACCGAACTCCACCTTTCGGATCATACTCACTGAGTCACTCAAAATGCACGCATGAGTGTAGTTTTGTGACTCTAGCCAGAGTAGTGCATTGGTCACCGCCAGTACCTCCATTGTCATGCTGCTTGTTGTCATACTGAATGCACCACTGGCTTCCTTGACCATTCTGCCACATGAGCTTGCAGACTTTTCGTGACGAACTACCGATCCATCCGTGTAGATCACAACGTCGTCTGCATAGCAATTTTCATCGATGATAGCTTTGACGTCTGCATTCAACGCCGCTGGATTTCCCTCTCTGCAACCTTTGTCAAATTTAATGATGGTTGAAAAAGTGTTCCAGTATATTGGAGGCATCGGTATCCATTCTTCTCCATAGTCAATATTATTGAGCCCGCATACCAGCTGAACAGTATCTGCGGCACGGCCAACCCATGACTTGCCCTGCTTTAACCGATGTCCACCACTGGCGCTGAGCTGTTCATGCAATGGGTGATCCTTTTGGCACTTATTTTGAGATAGGCACGTGCTCTGGCTATCTTGACTCTATACTCCATGGTCGGAAAATGCAGGAGACTAACAACTCCTGTTCAGTGTTGGTTGATGTATCTACTGGGGTTTCTCTGGTGGTTTTTCCCGTCTTGCAGTAAATATTGGTATGCATAACTTGGGGAATTATCTTCTTCATTGAAATCTTCAGTGTGTATGTTTTCTCTTAGAGCGTTGATGATGTCGCTTTTGTCCATAGAAGACAAATTGTCGATCGCAGCATTGCTCGACAGTGCATCCGCTCTCTCATTGCCCTTCGCCCCAAAAAAGACCTGGGACAAAGATGAATGTAAGTGTCTGGATTGTCACATTTTGTATTAATTGCATCCACTGCCTTCGTACATAACCGGTCTTGATCTTCTAGTTAGTGGTCAACCGGAGTACATGTACATCTCCATATATCTTGTCTTGAACTGACATGGGGATTGACCATGTGTGCTTTCTCTGTTCATTTATATTGGACATTCTTGCAGTATGTGTGTCTTTGTATACTTGCTGGTGCCAAATGTGCACTTGTCAGAAGGGTCTATATTGTACTTGTTAAACAGATGGCGTAAAAGTCTCGTAACTTCATTGTAAACCAGAAGTATGGCTTACTTACCTAACACCGTATTACCCAAGATACCTCGGAGTAGGAAAAATGTGTTGTTTTTTAAAGCATTGTCATTTAATCATTTAATAAATCACATACCACACACAGACTGAACTTTCTAGCAGAGAGTATAGAGAGAATCATTTAATTAATCACGTACCACACACAGACTAAACCTTCCAACCGATAGTATGGAGAGAATCATTTAATTAATCATATACCACACACAGACTAAACCTTCTAACCGATAGTATGGAGAGAATCATTTAATTAATCATATACCACACACAGACTAAACCTTCCAACCGATAGTATAGAGAGAATCATTTAATTAATCACATACCACACACAGACTGAACCTTCTAGCAGAGAGTATAGAGAGAATCATTTAATCTTTCAGCAGAGAGTACAGAGAGAATCATTTAATTAATCATATACCACACACAGACTGAACCTTCTAGCAGAGAGTATAGAGAGAATCATTTAATCTTTCAGCAGAGAGTACAGAGAGAATAATTTAATTAATCACATACCACACACAGACTAAATCTTCCAACAGAGAGTATAGAGATAATCATTTAATTAATCACATACCACACACAGACTGAACCTTCTAGCAGAGAGTATGGAGAGAATCATTTAATCTTCCAGCAGAGAGTACAGAGAGAATCAATTAATTAATCACATACCACACACAGACTAAACCTTCCAACCGAGAGTATAGAGAGAATCATTTAATTAATCACATACCACACGCAAAGACTAAACATTCCAACAGAGAGTATAAAGATAACTATTTCTGGTACAAAGATGTGCATTATTATCTCAGAACATATTCATGTCATGAAAAACAAATAAATAAAAGAACACATAAACACTGTCCGTGTGAAAGGATGGATAAATTCAGAAGAATAAACAAAATAAAGTTGGTAATGCCAAAACACAGACTTTCATAAAAATATGCCTCGCAGAAAATATACACATAAATATTTAGAATAAAAAAAACTAAAAGACAGATCTTGAAAAAAGTGAGCAGATTTCAACATGAAGATTTTATCCCGGCAGTTTTGAGATTAGAATAAACATGAACTATGTCATTAAATGGTAACTTCAAAGAAAGAGGAAGATGGATAACTTAAAACACAAAAGTATTTAAAGGTGCAGGTCTATGAACTTGGAAACGATTAAAGCTATGTTCAGAACGGACAAAAATAGCTTTTTGTTGAAGAAACGTCACTTATTCTTCTTTAGTTCCAGCCAGTCTAAATTATCGCCGGAAAAAGCTTCCTAATTGAATTATCTTGAATTATAATGCGTATCCTGGTCAAGAAGGGGGTTGTTAGTGTCACTTAAGGAATGGTACAAGCAATATATTCGGATATATACAAGATTATTACAGTTTTTGTCAAGAAATATTAGTGTCTAAAACTAACAATGTAGACAAACTGGGAAATCAGGTTGTGTAAATGCGACCAGACAACAATCTACTAAATCTATTATCAAGTTTATTTTCCCAGAGAATAATAGTTACAAGAATTATGGAGAAGTTCTGGGTCTAAAAAAACATTCATAAATATTCCACATGAATTTCAGACAGTGGCTCGAACAGAAGTAGTCAATACAAGTATAATTCTATACTTTCTGCCAGTGGCGGCTCGTGATCGTTTTTGTTTGTGGGCCAGACACAAAATTTCGAGAAAATCCTGGCTTTGGGTAAGGTTATATTTTAATTAATTCAATAATAAACACACGTTACACATTATTTTTGGTGGGACCCGGCCCCTCTGACCCTTAATGACGAGCCGCCACTGCTTTCTGCCATGAGCAGTATTATTTTGTGTTCTCCTCTTCTTCATATTTGTCACAAGCAGGCATACACTGATAATGTACTGTTCCTCACGATTATCATTATTTCACCCTTCTGTCTATCATTTCGTATTACGTGATTTTGTCCCCTTGCTTGACTTGTGTCTCTACTCTTATGCCTCCTGGCTACATGTGTCAACTGAGAAAGATTTCTAATATTAGGCGTTGGTCCCATTCAAGACAGAAGAAACCTGTTTGTGTGACTTTCACGGGACGAGCACCAAAACGCTTTGAAGATATAGATATATTTATATTGCATTTGTGTGTAGCGTTCTGGGAAGTGTTAGCTACTTCTGTCTTCCCAAAAAGTGGACTAATCTTACTTGGTTGTAGGATGACCGACCAGTCTATTTCTGCTACTGATAGCTTTACTTGAGTCGTATCTCCAAGTCTTACTTGGATGTAGAAGGACATGACGAGTCTATTTCTCCTACTGATAGCTTTACTTGAGTCGTATCTCCAAGTCTTACTTGGATGTAGGAGAACATGACCAGTCTATTTCTGCTACTGATAGCTTTACTTGAGTCGTATCTCCAAGTCTTACTTGGATGTAGAAGGACATGACCAGTCTATTTCTGCTACTGATAGCTTTACTTGAGTCGTATCTCCAAGTCTTACTTGGATGTGGAGATATGACCAGTCTATTTCTCTTACTGATAGCTTTACTTGAGTCGTATCTCCAAGTCTTACTTGGATGTAGGAGAACATGACCAGTCTATTTCTGCTACTGTTCGCTTTACTTGAGTCGTATCTCCAAGTCTTACTTGGATGTAGAGACATGACCAGTCTATTTCTGCTACTGTGCTTCGAGTCGTATCTCAAGTCTTACTTGATGTGGAGAACATGACCAGTCTTTTCTCTGTCCGTATCTCAGTCTTACTTGATGTGGAATGACCAGTCTATTTCTGACTGTGTATCTCCCGTCTTCTTTGGATGTAGGAGAACATGACCAGTCTATTTCTGCTACTGATGCTCGGCTTTAGCTTGAGTCGTATTTTGCTCGAAGTCTTGATCTTTGGATGTAGGAGAATATGACCAGTCTATTTCTCCTTACTGTATAGCTCTTACTTGAGTACATGTATCTCCAAGTCTTACTTGGATGTAGGAGAATATGACCAGTCTATTTCTCCTACTGATCGCTTTATTTGAGCCACATTTGCTCTTGAATGTCCCCTCAATCAGTTCTTTGTTGCTAATTTTGTATAGTCAACATAATCTGATAATTTTACATGCAAGTTGTCAGATTTATATTCGTATTTTCAATTCAGCGTTTATGAAATATCATGGTAAAATTGTTTAGAAGACAATGTTATATTCGGTTATTGCAGTTTTAGTAACAAAGCAATTTTTATAAATTAGAATCTGGATAAAAAGGGTTTAAAAGCCGAATGATTGACTTTATTGCACCGGGTTTTACCCCATACGGCTCGCTCCCTCTCTGCAGAAATGGCACGCCATCTGCCGAGAGTATTGCACAAAGCACGAACTCCGTAGCTCCAGCAACAATCTTAGGGTCTCTGGAAAAACTGCACTCGTGAACAGAATGGCGCGGTCCGGACTCGAACCTGCGACCTTCGACTCACAAGGCAAAGGGCTTAACCACTTAGCCACATATTTTTTAACCACTTAGCCACAGATTAGAATCTGGAGGAATAATGTACGACATAATGGTGGGGTTATGGATGTATATACGTTGTCTTTTCTTTGGATGAAACAGTAGGGTAGAGAGCGGTTTGTGCAAAATGGGCAGGGCACATTCTCCATATCAGCAGACCAGTCTATGCACAAATGTAGAGGGTAGACGACTAAAATGGTTGGGGCATGTGAGAAGAATGAAAACTTGTCGCATACCAAAACGAATGTTGTTCTGTGAACTTTCAGAGAGGAAGAGGCACCAGGGCAGACCACTGCTCAGATATAAAGATGTCTGCAAGGCCTCAATGAAAAACTTTTCTATAGGTCCCAGCACATAGGAAAAACTAACTGATGACAGAGTTGTGTGCGATATTGCTCAAAGGCGCAGAGTCTGTTGAGAAGAGACTTATGTATGAGCTGAAAGACAAGAGAGAAAAGCGAAAACTCAAAAGTGGTCACAGTAAAACACTTGCGACTTAACCGTCTGTAAAACGAAAAGGCCATATATACTCGTATCTTCTTCTTCTCTTCCACCATTTACCATTTACTTCTGCATAGAAGTGTTGGGGCAGGGCGTAATGATTTTGTTTGTGCTTGTTTTAAGGTACTTTGTAAGCTGATATTTATTTTCGAAAGGCTGTTCTTGATGCCGTCGCTCCATCTTTTGCGCGGTCTTCCTCTTGCTTTGTACTCATTATACCTTTTCTGTGTGGCTCTCTGTGTAGACGATACCAGGGCATTCTTGTCAGGTGTCCAAACCATTTAATCTGTTGTTCTTTTATGAATTGCATGACTGGTTTCACATCCAGTCTTCTTCTGATTTTTTCATTTCTAATTTTGTCTCCTATTGTCACACCTGCAGCTCTTCTAAGACAGCTCATCTCTGTCGTTATGATTTCCCGCTCATTAGCTGCTGTTATTGGCCATGTTTGACACTGGTAACATAGTGTTGGCCAGAAAATCGTTCTTATGAGATTTGTTTTAGTTGTTAGCGGTATCTCTTTATATGACAACAGTGGTGTTAACTGTCCCAGTACCTGGTTAACTGTCCCAGTACCTGGTTAGCTTTTGTGAAACGATTGCTGAATTCGCTATCGATACTTCCATCTGCTGTGAAAATTGCTCCTATGTATTTGGCCTCAATTGTGTGTTTTATTTCTACGTTCTGGAGTTTTATTGTAAGGTTTTCTGGTTGTCTACTTATTGCCATTGTCTCTGTCTTTATTATATTTATTTTCATGTTGTACTCCTCACCATTGATGTTAACTAAGCTCAAATGGTTCTGGAGAGATTCTTCGTTTTCTGCAATCAGTACTTGGTCATTTGCAAATAAAAGTACTAAAATATTATTTTCTTCCTCTATTCCTGCTGTCCATGTATGTTATAAACAGCAGTGGGGAGAGTAGACATCCCTGTCTAACTGCCCTATATATGTATATGTATATAGACGGAGTGATATTCAAGCTCCCAAAAAAGGCGATTTGTCAAATTGCAACAACTGGCGCGGAATAACTCTGCTATCAACACCTGGCAAGCTATTCTGCAGTATTTTGATGGAGAGGCTGAAAAAGCCGTCGACGCAAGGCTAAGAGAAGAACAATCTGGCTTTCGTCCACATCGTTCTTGTACCGATCATATCTTCACGCTGAGTACCATTATAGAAGAATCAATTGAATTTCAGTCACCACTAGTGATAAATTTTATAGACTTTCAGAAAGCGTTTGATAGTCTTTATCGTTCTACTCTCTGGGGGATTCTTAAGACCTACGGCTTCCAGGAAAAATACATCAACATTACAAAAGCCTTCTATTCTGAAGCATCCTGCTGTGTAAGAACAGATGCAGGAAACTCAAGACTGGTTCACAGTCAATTCAGGTGTGAAGCAGGGCTGCATTATGTCACCTATGCTTTTCGGGATAGCTGTAGACTGGATCATGCTCAAATGTACCCAAATGATCAACTAGGCATCAAATGGCTTAATAACAGCAGACTATTTGATCTTGACTTTGCCGATGACGTGGCCATATTGAATTCAACCACACAAGCAACCCACAAACTAACGAGCAATATTTGCACACTTGCAGAACGGGTTGGTCTCCAGATTAATTCTGCCAAGACCAAAATTATGGACCTCACAAACTCGACCGATAACATCGTAATAAATGGCCAAACACTGGAGAAAGTTGAACATTTTACATATTTGGGTAGTAAAGTGTCAAACAACGGAGACACGATGAAAGAAAGAAATTCTTGTATTGCTATAACAGCTAGTGCCTTCACTAAATTAATGAATATCTGGCAATCTCAAGACCTTAGTATATGCACAAAAGTTAAATTATTTAGGTCATGTGTGATTCCTGTACTGACCTACGGTTGTGAAAGTTGGAAATCAACAAAGAAAATTGATAAGAAACTGGACAGCTTTGAGAATAAATGTCTCCGAAAATTATTAAAAGTAAAATGGAGTGATTTCGTTTCTAACAACACAGTGAGAGATAGAACACACCAACAACCCATATCAAATATTATAAGGAAACGAAGGTGGAAATATTTAGGTCATGTTCTTAGATCAGACGAAAAGAGACTAAATCGACAAGTCCTTATGTGGTCACCAGTTGGGAAAAGAAAACGTGGAAGACCAAAGACCACTCTTCGAAGAACCATCCAACAAGAAAGTAAACTATTGGGATGTAGAACCATACAAGTTCTCCAACTGCTAGCAAAGAACCGCATTTGGCACGAAAGGAACAAACAAACTAAAACTAATATATATATATGGACAGTAGAATGATTACAACTGAAAACAATATTGTAAAAGCGGGAAGACAGTGACTAAAGAAATATAATGATCTGTTATTCAGAAATGTGTTTTTCCTCCTTAAAATTCTGATTATCGAGTAACTTTGCGAGTAACTTGGGACACCAGAAATGTATAACGCGGGTGCTACGTTGTATTTCACCGCTGTACAAGATATGTATATAAAAAACCTAGAAGCGATGGCTTACAATGCGGTCATAATATAGTTCGTGAACTAGATGATTCACAACTATTGCATTCTTTAGTCAGTGGAAAGACTCAGCCCAGGTAATAAATCAGTCTGAGCATGCGAAATAGATGAAGCACTTTGCTCAAAGTATAACTTATCCAACGACGAGCAAGAGCAACAATTTCCTACCATAAATATCTGACAGATGTAAGAGTGTGAAAACAAGACCGTGACAGATAAGAAGTAGAAGACTGAACGTAGGAAAAAAGCATGCACATAACATTACGGTAAATCTCTCTGATACGTGTTACAGAAGTTGTTACTTAGACGATCTGTCTTAGTCTAACACAAAAACACAAGCTCTTCAAGAGTCTGTAGAAACACCACACATAATTACATTTTAAACACGTTAGAAATATAAGTACACACAGTGGCGGCTCGTAATCATTTTTGCTCGAGGGACCAGACAAACATTTTCCGAAAAATCATGTTTTTGGGTTAGATTATATTTTATATTATATAATTTCTAAAATAATAAATACACGATACTCATTATTTTTGGTGGGGCCGGGCCCTACTTGCACTTAATGACCAGCCGCCCCTGAGTACACAAGTTACATGTAATGAATGAGTCATTATTACCTGGAGGTTTTCTAAATACCTGTACTAAAATCCGTCCAAGTATACTCAAGGAATTTCGCTTGTACATATATAACGAGGTCTGTTTTCCATCACGCGACGACGACGTCGGCGACGCTAGATATGTAGGATCAGATTTCAATATTTTAAGATTAACCACTTGACATTTGTGGTAGCTTTTCAAATGTTTGTTGAGTTCGCTAACGTAATCCTAAGATCATTCTAGTTGCTGTTCTCAGGGTCAAAGTCTTACAATACGTTGTCTCAGGCAAGATACTTTCCTGAGGTCTCTGGAGTTATACGGGGTCTCCGTGGCTAAGTGGTTAAGCCTTTTGCCTTGTGAGTCGAAGGTCGTGGGTTCGAATCCGAACCGCGCCTTTCTGTTCACGAGTGCAGTTTTTTTCCAGACACCTAGGATTGTTTCCGGAGCTACGGAGTTCGTGCTTTGTGCAATACTTTCAGCAGGTGGCGTGCCATTTCTGCGGAGAGGGACCGAATCATATGGGGTCAACCCGGTGCAATGAAGTCAATCCTTCGGCTTTAAAACCCCTTTAAGATACTTTCCAATATTTTCTTTAAACATGATAATGCCGCTACAGTTTGAAAATATGATCTCTCAATTAACATGTGCGTCAACATTTCACAGAATGACATTCATCTTCGTTCCGGGGCACGATATAGGTGTCGATGACAAGAGAGCAGACAGGATGACTGGCTCTACCACCATAGAGGAGGTCAGCCAATGGGAAGAGCTGGCATTCTGAACGCCCTCATAGAGTGTGGCCGCAAAGAGGATCAAAATCAACCTACGTGAACTGCTAGATTGCAAGAGCTTGGATTGTAGATAATGTGGCCAGAAAAGAACATCACAACAGACGTATGAGTAGGCTCATCAATCAACATCGAACTGGTACGGTCAGTCGCTGGTCGCTGTTAGATAAAATTGCAAAGGTGATCGGGTCACCTATGGCCATATCCGGAGTGCAGTGAAGATACTCCAAACTGAAACTGAATTCCACATGGTAATAAAACGATATCCGTTAATATTTTTGTGGTCTTTGTCTGGCTTTTGGCATAGGCACCATATAGCTATGCAATCATTCTTCAATAATTATTTCACGCCCGATGCTTTTGCTGCAGAAACCCTCCAACTCCTCATCAGATAACATGCCAATGTACACATACCGTACGCCATCTGGAACTTGTGCGCTTTTGTTTGCCCGCCGTATCCCATTCTTGATCCCATTCACTCCCATCAAACTAACTTCGTCTATTTCATAGTTCTGGCATTTACCTACAATAGTTGTTCTAACAGCGTTTCACTCTAGCGAATAGCATGTCTTTCTGGTCACTGCTCTAAATAATGTGCGAACATAGCCTTACCCTTGTTTTCATCTGTTCTCTGTCAGATAAGATCCACGCTCTGGAAGTCAATAACACACATATTCTTCATTGTAACATTCATACTTTTGTGCAGTCGCGAGAACAAATTCAATTATTTGTCTTTGCTCACTCTTTCACAGAACTTTTCGCCAGCACGCTTACCTTGCCTGTGTGCGTGCGTGCATTTTCGTGTGTGTGAGTGTTCGTGTGTGTGTTCGTGTGTGTGTGGGTGGGTGCGTGCGTTTCCTAAATTAATTTTGTTTAGCTCAGGGACTAAGTGTACAGTTATGTTAGATACCGCTCGGGTTCCTGTCAAAATTGTTTGGTGGACAGGTTCCAGCATACAAATGTGTCAATGTGAAGTGGACTTCTATATGTTCAAGGTAATCACTGACACTAATATTGGCTGACACATGATGTTTAGTTCAGCGTTGAGCAGCTCCCAGCCTGCGAGTTACGTGAAGCCCGCGACGTATTTCTATCAGGCCAGTTGAATATTCTCAAAGTTCAACACGTTCAGGCCCAGTTTATTTTAATAGACAGTTCACGAAGAGCTTTCTAAATTTCAAAATGTTGAAACTACAACATATCTCATCACTTTGTTCGAAACAAGTACTAAAATACTGCATGGTCTGACTTTACTTACTTATTTATATCTGGTCCAGGTGAAGCATAGGGCATCAACAGTTGTTCGCCACTTTTCCAGATCTCTTGCTGTTTTCTTTATGACCTCTCATGATAGTCCAGCATTTTTCAGTTCCGCAAGAACATTCCGTCTCCAAGTCTGTTAAAATGTCCCATTTTCCGTTTTCTCTTGCGGGTTCCACTCAAGTATGCCCGACTCATCGTCATTTTTTCATATTAACCTGGGTGATCATGAGTTCCTGTCTTGTTTTTATCCAAAGGTCTGTCATACAAGAAAATGAAGAGAAGAAAAGTTTGTTTGTATTAGTGAAAGTACGCTTTAGAAATAATATATTTATATGATTACAAAATGTATTTTGGTTAGTACTACATGGGCGTGCGGCACACATAGAATATAAACCCTTGCTAACATTGGTTAGTTTCACATGGGCGGGCGGCTCATATAGAATATAAACCCTTGCTAACATTGGTTAGTTTCACATGGGCGGGCGGCTCATATAGAATATAAACCCTTGCTAACATTGGTTAGTTTCACATGGGCGGGCGGCTCATATAGAATATAAACCCTTGCTAACATTGGTTAGTACGACATGGGCGTGCGGTACATATAGAATATAAACCCTTGCTAACATTGGTTAGTACGACATGGGCGTGCGGTACATATAGAATATAAACCCTTGCTAACATTGGTTAGTACCACATGGGCGTGCGGTACATATAGAATATAAACCCTTGCTAACATTGGTTAGTTCCCACATGGGCGTGCGGCACACATAGAATATAAACCCTTGCTAACATTGGTTAGTTTCACATGGGGCGGCTCATGAATATAAACCCTCCTAACATTGGTTAGTTTCAGGGCGGCGGCTCATTAGAATATAAACCCTTCGCTAACATTGGTTAGTACGACTAGCATGGTACATATAGAATATAACCCTGCTAACATTGGTTAGTACCATGGGCGTGGTACATATAGAATATAAACCTTCTAACATTGTTAGTACACATGGGTGTACATATAGAATATAAACCCTTGCTAACATTGGTTAGTTTCACATGGGCGTGCGGCACACATAGAATATAAACCCTTGCTAACATTGGTTAGTTTCACATGGGCGGGCGGCTCATATAGAATATAAACCCTTGCTAACATTGCTTAGTTTCACATGGGCGGGCGGCTCATATAGAATATAAACCCTTGCTAACATTGGTTAGTACGACATGGGCGTGCGGTACATATAGAATATAAACCCTTGCTAACATTGGTTAGTACCACATGGGCGTGCAGTACATATAGAATATAAACCCTTGCTAACATTGGTTAGTACGACATGGGCGTGCGGTACATATAGAATATAAACCCTTGCTAACATTGGTTAGTACTACATGGGCGTGCGGTACATATAGAATATAAACCCTTGCTAACATTGGTTAGTTTCACATGGGCGTGCGGTACATATAGAATATAAACCCTTGCTAACATTGGTTAGTACCACATGGGCGTGCGGTACATATAGAATATAAACCCTTGCTAACATTGGTTAGTACGACATGGGCGTGCGGTACATATAGAATATAAAACCTTGCTAACATTGGTTAGTACTACATGGGCGTGCGGCACACATGGAATATAAGTCACCGCTAACCATTTAAGTTAGTGCTCATCATCTACTAAAATTTACGATTAAAAACTTTATTGCATATCCTTTACATGACTTTGCGAATCAACCCCAGCTTTTAACGCTGTTTGTGATTTTTCTAGGCATTATTACGTTCAGTAGTTTGCCATTGCTTTCTAGACGGTGGTGCCATCGTCCTTTTGTAAAAATCCACGCGAAACAATTTGCAACCAATCTGTCCGCAGCGTGATTCGAACTCAGAACGTCGGGGTTAATAGACCAAGTCACTATCCCCTAAGTCACAGACGCCACCTAATTTAAACGCATATCAATCAATATTACATTACAACTGTAACAGTTTACACTATGACAACGATAATATATATGGACTAATAAATAACTTATTATATCTATTAGAGAAACATCTTTGTATCTAACTATATTATTCTTGTTTTCAGAAATGACAACTGTTTACAGCGCTTGCCCTAGAGATCTGTCAACAAGAGCAAATTCCTGTTTCACCTCCTACAGCTTTCACTTTCAGAATATGCAGAACAGCCCAAACAAACTCTGTTGTGGGGTCGACGTAGAGATCCTCAGAGCTTTTTGCCAGTGAGTTTTGTTGTAGTTGCTGGAATAGTGAATGTTATATTTGAGTAAAACAATTAACTAAAGCAAAACTAATAGCAAAATATTAGGCATCAAACCTGTATTCTCAATGCAAAAACAGAAAAAAAATAAAGTAAAAGGAAGGAAAAAAAGGAACCCTTTCATACCTTGTCGTATATATGACAAAACAGTGTTAGGCCTGTATTTTTCATTGACCGTCGACACACGATAAGTTATGTGGTCAGCATCACACCGGCCGCCTTTACTTTCCCAGATCAAGTCTGGTACCCATGAACACAAAAGAGCAATGTTCAACACAATCTTTCTCCCCACATTATGTTACCTGTGCCAAACCTGGACGCTGACAACAAACGATAGAAGAAAACTAGTCACAACAGAGATGAAGTGTCTACGCAGAATGCTGGGTGTAACAAGAAGAGACCGGTTGAGAAATGAAGACATCAGGAAAAAGTGGGTACAACATCAGTACTAGACTTCATCAAGAAACAACAAATTAAATGGTTCGGTCACGTAAGCAGATTACCATCAGACAGTGCACCCCAAAGAGCAATGCTGCTCCGATACAATGGGTACAAAGCAAAAGGCCGGCCACGCAAAAGATGGACCTCAGAGATAACAGAGGCGACGAAAGAGACTATCTACGAAGCGCATACTAGGGCCCGTTTTAGAAATCTCTTCCTGACCTGACGCTGTGAGGCATACAGGATTCGAGAAAGAAAGAAAGTCTGGTACCCAGTTGAGGATGTGTCGACCTGAGAGCCGTCGCGGTTGGGAAAAATTCCACGCCCACTGCAGGAGTTGAACCAAACTAAAAGGTAGAAACGCCCGCGTGCCCAGCGTGTTTGTAGCGCGTTGGACTACGGGTGACAAGTCCTCTGTATGTGCGGGTTCAATTCCGCGGACTGGCAGAAAAGCTACAGGTTCCCCAGATTTACGGTGTTCGTGGCACGAACCGAAGGGTTACGATGTCCATGACACCGAGCCGAAGAGCTTTCAGCTCAAGTGCTTCTGGATCGTAAAAGTAGAAACATTTATTTGTTCAACATTTCGTTAACAATTAAAATCAATCAATCAGTGCCATGCCTGCCGGCGTAGGCGATCATGTCTCTCCACAACTTTCTTTGCTTGGTGCATGTAATCAGTTCTGACGTCGATATTTTGTCGAACCATGATGTCAGGCCATCCAACATCTTCTCCCTCTGTCTTCCACGATCTCTCCTTCCTGAATTTTACCTGTAGTCACCAAATGTTCTAAACCTTCTCTTCGCATTATATGCCCGAAGAACCTTGATTGTCGGATTCTTATTCTTTTGATAAGTATCAAATTCAATTAATAATACTGCATTTATTTGGTGGTTGTAAACATTAAAAATGTGTTGCGCCCGTGTGGTGCAGGGGCCCACAAGAGAAACAAACAATAGTACCACTGCGAACTACAACGCATGACTTATGAAGGGCACAGGAAGCTACTCTAGTAAATAAAAAGCATCGCAAAATCGGATGTGCTGGCCTACTTGTAGGCGCATAACTAGCACAACGTACAATCGATCTTAGGCTCAGATTACATATAAATCACAAAGTATGGTTAACAAGGGGTCGATATGAAGCGTTATAAGAAGAAGAAGAAGAAAAATGTGTAGCTTGTATTGTTGTAGATCAGTTGAAAGTTAGTATCAACATCATACTTCTTTACTGTATTATTGTTGTAGATCAGTTGAAAGTTAGCATCAACATCATACCTCTTTACTGTATTATTGTTGTAGATCAGTTGAAAGTTAGTATCAACATCATACTTCTTTACTGTATTATTGTTGTAGATCAGTTGAAAGTTAGCATCAACATCATACCTCTTTACTGTATTATTGTTGTAGATCAGTTGAAAGTTAGCATCAACATCATATCTCTTTACTGTATTATTGTTGTAGATCAGTTGAAAGTTAGTATCAACATCATATCTCTTTACTGTATTATTGTTGTAGATCAGTTGAAAGTTAGCATCAACATCATACCTCTTTACTGTATTATTGTTGTAGATCAGTTGAAAGTTAGTATCAACATCATATCTCTTTACTGTATTATTGTTGTAGATCAGTTGAAAGTTTGTATCAACATCATACCTCTTTACTGTATTATTGTTGTAGATCAGTTGAAAGTTAGTATCAACATCATACCTCTTTACTGTATTATTGTTGTAGATCAGTTGAAAGTTAGTATCAACATCATATCTCTTTACTGTATTATTGTTGTAGATCAGTTGAAAGTTAGCATCAACATCATACCTCTTTACTGTATTATTGTTGTAGATCAGTTGAAAGTTAGCATCAACATCATATCTCTTTACTGTATTATTGTTGTAGATCAGTTGAAAGTTAGTATCAACATCATACTTCTTTACTGTATTATTGTTGTAGATCAGTTGAAAGTTAGTATCAACATCATACCTCTTTACTGTATTATTGTTGTAGATCAGTTGAAAGTTAGCATCAACATCATACCTCTTTACTGTATTATTGTTGTAGATCAGTTGAAAGTTAGTATCAACATCATATCTCTTTACTGTATTATTGTTGTAGATCAGTTGAAAGTTAGCATCAACATCATACTTCTTTACTGTATTATTGTTGTAGATCAGTTGAAAGTTAGCATCAACATCATACTTCTTTACTGTATTATTGTTGTAGATCAGTTGAAAGTTAGTATCAACATCATACTTCTTTACTGTATTATTGTTGTAGATCAGTTGAAAGTTAGCATCAACATCATACCTCTTTACTGTATTATTGTTGTAGATCAGTTGAAAGTTTGTATCAACATCATACCTCTTTACTGTATTATTGTTGTAGATCAGTTGAAAGTTAGTATCAACATCATACCTCTTTACTGTATTATTGTTGTAGATCAGTTGAAAGTTAGTATCAACATCATACTTCTTTACTGTATTATTGTTGTAGATCAGTTGAAAGTTAGTATCAACATCATACCTCTTTACTGTATTATTGTTGTAGATCAGTTGAAAGTTAGTATCAACATCATACTTCTTTACTGTATTATTGTTGTAGATCAGTTGAAAGTTAGTATCAACATCATACCTCTTTACTGTATTATTGTTGTAGATCAGTTGAAAGTTAGCATCAACATCATATCTCTTTACTGTATTATTGTTGTAGATCAGTTGAAAGTTAGTATCAACATCATACCTCTTTACTGTATTATTGTTGTAGATCAGTTGAAAGTTAGTATCAACATCATACCTCTTTACTGTATTATTGTTGTAGATCAGTTGAAAGTTAGTATCAACATCATACCTCTTTACTGTATTATTGTTGTAGATCAGTTGAAAGTTAGCATCAACATCATATCTCTTTACTGTATTATTGTTGTAGATCAGTTGAAAGTTAGTATCAACATCATACTTTTTTACTGTATTATTGTTGTAGATCAGTTGAAAGTTAGCATCAACATCATACCTCTTTACTGTATTATTGTTGTAGATCAGTTGAAAGTTAGCATCAACATCATATCTCTTTACTGTATTATTGTTGTAGATCAGTTGAAAGTTAGCATCAACATCATACTTCTTTACTGTATTATTGTTGTAGATCAGTTGAAAGTTAGCATCAACATCATACTTCTTTACTGTATTGGTAATAACAAGCATTGATGCTTGTCCATCACGGTGATGATGACCACACAAATTTTCATCCAAGGGAATGTAGTTGCGTTATGTTTGTCTGTGTGTGCGTAGATGACTAGTGAGCCCGATACGGGCTTGAAATGTTCTTGTACAGTGTGGGCAAGGTATACTTGCACTTGTGGGGAGTTTTACTGCCTTTTTATTTTGACGTTTTTGTTCCATCCGTGCTGTTCTATCTGCCTCGCAGACCGAGGAACCGTGTCGAAGAAGTGTGTGCCAGGCTGATCTGTCTTGAGCAACATTCTCCCAGTTTTTGACATCAGAAGGCAGAAATACACATAGGCTACGTGGGATTTTTACAAAACTGGATAATATATTGTGTTACAACAGAACATGCAGGAACATTACAAAGATATATATCAAATCAAAACTACAAATCAATAAAAAAAAAAATAACAGAGATTATTTAATGTCAAATTTCGAAGACATACTTTCAGAAAAGTGATATGAAATACAGTTTCGTACAGAACAGGGGCGGCTCGTCATTGAGGGCCAGTGGGGCCCGGCTCCACCAATAATTGAAAGGTGAGAATAATTTCCCGGAATAGACAAATAATAGTAAATACTCCAAAAACCATGATTCTTCCGAAAATTTGTGTCTGGCCCCACCAAGAAAACTGACCACGAGCCGCTACTGGTACAGAAAGAGATAACAATGAATGAGTTACAAAATGTTGCAATTTAATATACAGTATCAGTAAAAAACCATCGATTTTTATTCGTCATAACAAAACTGAATGCTTTATTTTGAATATTAAAAAGTACTCCTTTAAAAATGTTTTGTTAAGTTCAATATATTTGTTTACTTGATATTGCATTTTGCAAGTAACCTATGTGACATTATACTAGGTGGTTTTTTCTTCTTCTCGTGTACATTATTATTTTGTTTGTAGTCTAGGAATACATCTATTTCTTTCTTGATTCTAGCTAAGAAAGCTGTCAAATAACGAGTCCAAACAAATCATCCATAACCAAAACCTTAACCTCCACATCCTTAACATTAACTTAACCTTAACATCCATAACCTTAGAGTGGTAGTTCGCCACGAAAACTTGAGGACCTACACTCCATGAGAAGCGGAGAGTGGTTACCGGGGCCCAAATTTGGGGTGTTAAGAATAGAACCACTGTTACCTGCACGCATGTCGTAAGAGGCGACTAAGGAGGTTTGGCTGAAATCGGATGCATGTGTCCTAAACGTGTAGACGTCTTATACGTTTAGGAGCCTACCAAACCAATGTGCAACGTATACACGTTCTTGGCAAAGATCAAACATATCACAAAGAGTGATTAAAATTGGTCGTAAAGAACGAACGCAAAGAATAAGAAGTCAAGTAAATCGATATTGACGTTCTAGAACAATTGTATTTAGTAATATCAACCGCCCGAGTGGTTACCGGAGCCCAAATTTGGAGTGTAAAGAATAGAACCACTGTTACCTGTCACCTTACCCATGTTGTAAGAGGCCACTAAGGAGGTTTGGCTGAAATCGGATGCACGTGTCCTAAACATGTACAAATATATGCGTTTAGGGGCCTACCAAACCAATGTGCAACGTATACACGTTCTTAGCAAAGATCAGACATATCACAACGAGTTGTAACAGTGTAAGAGTGTCCTAGAGCCCAGAGGGGCAACTGGCGGATCAGACAGATAGCTTTAGGTTATAGATTATAGGTTGTATATATATATTAGCAGAGACTTAGTGTTTGCACTCTCCAAGCAGAATAGCAACACATAAAAACGAGACATCGACGTAGGGAAACTAATTGACGTAGTTGGGTAGTAACGAATAGCGACGATGAGTAAATAGAAGGAGACCAAAATATGCAATGGACACGACTAGACGTGTTTGTATGTCTAAAGAAGTACCATCAATAAAATCATATCTTGTACCTATCAGACTTGAGTTGGTATCTCTGGCATGTGAGAATGTTCGTCATCAGCCATCATTTATCATACTGTATCAGTTATCTACAACTATACCAGGAATAACAATGTCACTATGGCATCTGCGACGATCACAATCCTAGGTAGCGTGTGTAAGTGTGGAAAGAAACAAGGAGGAAGGAAAACTACAACAATGATACTCCACACTTACATAATACACTACAACAGAGTGATTAAAATTGGTCGTAAAGAACGAACGCAACGAAGAACAAGAAGAAGAAGAAGTAATATCAACATCTCATTTACATTTATTACAACAAATTGTGGAAAGTATTATCGATCTATGGAGTTAATGACCACTTAATTAATCTATGCAAGAGCCTCTATTGGGTTTTTTCGATCCAGAAGCACTTGAGCTTTTCAGCTCTTCGACTCTGTGCCATGGACATCGTAACCCTTCGGTTCGGTGCCACGAACACCGTTAATCTGGTGAACCTGTGGCCTTTATGCCAGCCCGCGGAATTGAACCCGCACTCACAGGGAGCTTGTCACCCCTAGTCCGCGCTCTGAACACGCTGGACAGGCGGGCTCTATTGGGGTTTTAAAGAACCTCTATATAAACAGCCAGTGTATGGTTATAACACAAACAGGAATATCAGAAGAGTTCCACTTTGGCTCAGGAGTAAGACAAGGATGCGTACTATCACCGCTGTTGTTCATCACATATATCAATCAAATCTGCAGAATAGCTAACACCAATGAAGAGAACAACCTTGAGAAATTCTTAAACGAATTTCCTTTTTGCCGACGATAAGACAATCATATCAACAACAAAAGAGCAGCTACAGCAACACATTAACAGACTCCAGTTAATTGCAATGAATACAATATGAGAATAAACATCGACAAAACCGAAGTAATGACATTTGGTAGAGAGGGAAACACTACCAATATTTCCATCGAAAAACATCAATTAAAGCACGTCAAAGACTTTACATACCTAGAAGCATTTTTGTCCCCAGCAAATGCAAGAATAACTAACGAAATTCAACACAGATGCTAAAAAGAAAACCAAATAATAGGACAAATAACTCAAATTTTGCAAACATGTCCCCGTGAACACTAAAAGAACGTTGTTCAACACAATCTTTATCTCAACATTATGCTATCAGCGCCCAAACCTGGGGCACTGATGCCAGAACGATAGAAGAAAACTGGTCACGCAGATAGTGTCATACGCAGAATGATGAGAAGTACCAAGAAGAGACCGGTATAGAAATGAAGACATCGGGAGAAAAGTGGGTACAAAATCTTTAGTGAACGTCATCAAAAACAACAAATTAAATGGCTCGGCAGCATAAAGCAGATTACCAACAAACAGTGCACTTCAAAGAGCAATGCTACTCTGATACAGTGAATACAAACCAAAAGGCCATCCAGGCAAACGGTGTGCCTCAGAAATAACAGAGGCAGTAAAATGCACTATTTATTAAACGCACACAAAACCCCGTTCTATAAATCTCTTCTAATCCTGACTGTGTGAGGCAAAACATGATTAGAGAAAAGAGAAAGAGAATACAGTGTGTGTGTGTCAGTAGAATGTGACTAAGTATTGCAAAATCTTCCGACTTTTCTATTTGTATTATTTGTCTGACAGTTGCTATAGTTATTTCTTTACGTAAACAACTGTAGAGCTGTAGCGAGTCAAACATTTCACATTTCAAGTAAACTATTATGATATTCCGCTTTATTGCAGGTCCTATTCGAATGCTATGGAATGTGTGAAACAGATGAAGAAGGACTGTCCTGAAGACACCTATCATACAATTGACACAATACTTAACAATCTGAACGGCGTGCATGCAGAACTGTATGAGCTATGTTCAGACGACAGCATTATTGAAAGTATGTATGATATCTGAAACCTCACTTTAGCAACACTGTTTAAATATGTTCAGCTACTTACAAATGTATTGTGCCTTGTCAATATAAAATCAGTTATATGAGGACTAATCATGCACTCGGACATGTCCATAGGTGCTCCGATCTCCGCCTCAGAAAATCCAGCAACGTCCAGCGACCCAACACGCCAGTTCGATGTTGATTAATCAATCTCCTTGCATATTTAGTATGTCGTTCTTTTCGGCTTCACCAATATTGACACCCATCTCTCTCAATCTGGTCAGCGAGTGGGATTCACAGCCCTGAAACTCCTCTGTTCGGACAGACTCTCTCAATGCGTAAAGAATGTCATTTCGATCCATGGCAGCTCCTCTGTTTTGTAGCCAAGCCAGCCAATCTATCAGTTCGTTCGTTACCCCTAACAGTTTAAGTTTAACATAATTTTATGTATGGCATTGTCAACAACAATAAAGTATTTGTTTCAATAGTAAACTTTAACGATAATCTCCAGTAATCTTGATTATTGTAACCGTATGTAGTAACTTATCTTATCTATATTGCCATGACATGGTACAAGCGCTAACTTCCGAACCAGTAGGTTAAATCGCAGGTATAGACAAAACACTTCCTATCATTCTCAAAGAAAGCACGACAAACAAAATACAAATTGACTAACTCCAAGTCGCGATTTAAAAAACATAAGGACATTTACATCCAATATATATGTATTTAACTAATTTACTGTAGAGAAAAAATGTAAATTAACAAAAATCATCAATATGAAATGCACAAATTATCAAATTTTAATTCATTACATCATCAAATTTTAATTACATAATTACTTTAATTCTTTCGTTCCTTGAGCATGGATTTCGCACAGTCTACGAACCTGAAGATAACTTCAAACTTCTGGTTTTCCTTCATTGCTCTTGTTTTCAACATCTGGACTTCGCTCACCGTTCGTGTCTGATTGGACTCGAAGATGTGCTTGACTTTAGACAAAACAATACTGGGATCTTCTTTATGGCATACAATGCGGGGTCATATGCGCAGCCGCAGGGACAACGTCGCATCAGGGCCAGTGAGCTGGCACTGACCAAGACCCTACCCCACATCCTCGTGGTGATCCTGGAAACAGATAACCGCTCTTGTCTGGCTAAGTGGGTAGGGATCGAGGGAGAGCTACTCTGGTTTAACTAGTGATGCAAGAGCAGTTACATTTTACGAGATCTACTCGCAACACATACGAGCAGAATCTGAGAGTGAATGCCTCTGCACGTCTCTCCTGGAACGAAGGGAAAAGCTGCATAAACGCAAACGAATCGGAAGAATTTAACAAGCTACGAGTCGTCTGTGGGCATATATTAACGTTCACCAGAATCAAAACCCGCACAGTAGTTGCCAGCTCTCGACAAGAAACGTCGGAAAAGATGTAACGTGTCGTGACGACACAAGGAAAGCCAAGCGCAGTACTATTACTACTATTACTACTGCTACTTCTAGGATCACTGATAGCGGCGTAAATGTTCGGTGGGCACACGGCATACAGTTGTACTACACATTCCCTGATACTTTACTTTGGAATCTAAATTACAAATACCTCTGAAGTCGGAGTAAAGCTCGTCTGAATAGCGAAGGGCACTGGTTACACAAATATTATGTGTCATTACTACTTCTGAATTTATAGCGAACGGACAAAATATACTATTACTGCTAGTGCTACTACTGCTACAGGGTGTTCAACTTAAAAGCAGCCTGTGAATGGAGCTAATCTGGCATATATGTATGGAAATGAGAAGGTTCAGTTATGACGTAGATAGGTTAAGGTTGTGTGATGGTGTGTAATTGTAGTGCGGAAGGGGCGATGAACAAATGTGACGTTGGACAAGCTAGTCAGAACCGGTTTAAATAGTAAATATACGAGATGCAATGCGTACCTGGCAAATTTCTATTTATCACTGGGCTGCTTTTAAGTTGAACACCCTGTACTACTACTACTACTACTACTGCTACTACTACTGCTACTACAACTACTTCTACTACTACTACTACTACAACTACTGCTACTACTACTACTGCTACTACAACTATTACTATTACCACTACTGCTACTACAGCGGCTACTACCACAACTGCTACTACTACTGTTGCTACTACTACTACTATTGCTACTACTATCTGCTGGTGCTACTACTGCTACTACTACTACTTCTACTACTACTGCAACTACTATTACTATTACTGCTACTACTACTATTACTAATACTGCTACAACTCTGCTACTACTACTACTACTACTACTACTACTGCTACTACTACTACTACTGCTATTGATACTGCTACTGCTACAATAACAATTTCTACTACTACTACTATTGCTACTCTCATTGCTGCTACTACTACTACTGCTACTACTACTGCAGTAAGTTGTGTTGAAAACTGTATTTTCCCACTAATCCGATAATGTGACTGCTTAGGCTATGCAATGTACCAGTCATGTATCACTCTTGCTGGAGTCAAGTCGGAGTGGTGTCTGCAGACTCACATGAACAGTAGTGCTGGCACCAACATTAAATTTCTGTCCCGAGTTACCATGAAAGGGATGGAACAGTTTTGCAAGTAAGTGATCGAATTTACTATTTTCTTGAATCGTTGAAAGTCACAATTTTGTTTTTTTTAAATGTCGTGTCATTTAACATATACGACTATATATCTGAACAGCGACCAGTCCGTCACACTGATCGAAAGACATAATATGCAGTGAATAAAAAAAAGAAAGAGAAGAGCATACGTGAATGTTTATAGCAGCTTTTTTGTGATACATTAATATGTTTAACAGCAAATAGTTTACATTATTTAATTAATTTAGAAATAATTACTTTTTTGTAGACATGAGATTTTAATGTCAAGTAGCAAGAATGTTCATCATTATATATATACTGTATAAATCAGCGTTTCCCAAAGTGGCGGTACGCCCCCAGTGGACGCTGAAGCACTCTAGGGAGGGAGGAGCTATAGGGTTCAGAAGAATGGGGTGTTCAGGCGATTAGGTGTCGGTGGCTCCTTAAGGAAGAAATTTATAATACATATTTTGAAATAAATTATTTTCGTGATTTTGCGATTTAATTATCATTAAAATTTGAATTCTGCATTTCAATTAATCTTATGTCCGTCTTAACGATCCATTTTTCATCGAGTTTCTATTTCATTATAAAATCATTTGAAAATTGACCATGTATTACGAAATATATATCAATTTTCTATGTCAAGAAAATAGAGCATGTATATAAGTGGGAGGGCGTTCAAACTGTTATAATGGGAGTGGGCGTTCAAAGTTTATGTTGTGCAAAGTGGGCGGTGGGTCGAAAAAGTTTGGGAATCTATGGTCTAAATAGACAACATCATTGTCCGGCCAAGAGATAGTACATAATCAAGTAAAATTGTCCGTAGACATTGCAAACCTTCGGTATAAAATCAGGTCACTGCATTTGTAACTCTAGTGTGCATAAGGTAGAGCTTCTTTCTTCTTCTTCTTCTTTGCGTTCGTTCTTTACGACCAATTTTAGTCACTCTTTGTGATATGTTTGATCTTTGCCAAGAACGTGTATACTTGCATTGTTTGTAGGCCTCTAAACGCATAGACTCCTACACATTTTGGACACATGCATCCGATATCAGATAAATCTCATTATTCGCCTCTTACGATATGCGTATCAGGTAACAGTGGTTCTATTCTTTACACCCCAGATTTGGGCCAGTAACCACTCGGGCAAGGTAGGAGGGCAATTTCTTACCTCACTTGTGGTACGTTGATTATTGGATTGAACCACAACTCTTGTGTGTCCGAGTCGGCAGACGAACTTGTATGCATTACGCTAACCCGTCTAACAAGCAGTAATATAACTTATAGTGATACATTTATCTGATGTAACTGGGAAAAAGGCACTAAGAATAGTTTTACAGAATATAAAAATTAATAATAATTCCTTTCTCCGTTATACCATAAGACCTGTAAGTAATTTCTCCATACCGCTCTATTCTGGGCAACTCGCTCAATCTCCTCCATGGAACTGAGACCGATATTTCTTGCCTCTCTCAGCGAAGTTCGTTTCAGGGTCTCCTTAGGTCGTCCTCTCTTTCTTGAACCCTTTGCATCCCACTTCAATGCCTGCTTTGATATTCGTTGATAATTTCTCCTCAAGGTGTGCTCAACATATCTCCATCTTCTCTTTCTTATAACAGTTGTCACTAGTGGTTGACTAGACATTTCTCTGATTTCATCACTTCTCCTGAATTTACAGAATATGCCATCATGTAATTAATTGACTCATTGATTAATCGATTGATTTTCTTCTTCTTCTTTGAACGCTCCATATCGATCACTTGTTAAACCGCTCTTTATGATTTGTATGTGATCTTAGTCTAAGAGCGATTTACGTTGTGTCAGTTATGCGCCTACAAGTAGGCCAGCACATTCGATTTCTCCAACGCTATTTATTTACTAGGGTAGTTTCTTTAATTCATCAACTGGTGTCTGCGCAGAATAGAGGGAATAAGATGGTATGATAGGGTCACAAATGAGGAACTTATGGAGAGAACAAGACAGATTCCAGTGAACGAACAGGTTAAAAAAGGCGCTGGATAGGACACACTTTGCGAAAACCGGAGGGAATATAACAAGAAGGGTCCTTGCCTGGAACCCGCAGGGACAGCGAAAGAAAGGGAGGCCGAGAAATACATGGAGACGAGATTTGGAGACAAAGATCAACAATATAAAGAATAGCTAGAGGAGCTGCAGGAGATAGCTAGAGATAGGAAGACTTGGCATGAGTTGGTTGAGGGCCTATGCCCCAACCCGGGGTAAAAGGCAAAAGAGAGAGAGAGAGTAGTTTCTTTAGGTCCCTACTTCAGTCGAATCTTACGACATGCCTTGTAGGTAGCAGTGTTACTATTCTTTACTCCCATTAAGGGTTCCGGTAACACACGGGAGAATCGATTGATTGATACTACTTTTACATTTCACTCTTGGCGCTATAATAAACTCACTACGGAATTGTAAAACAAACAAAAAAACGTTAGTGCTGCTCCCTATTAGAATATGACTTGTTTGTTTGTTTGTTTTGTACGGGATTAACGCACCTTTAAGCGAGATACGCTATTGAAACCTCAGAACTAGTTTTTTGTGTGTGGTTATATCAGGCAGGGCGTGTCCGCCAACACACGTGAACACAAAGGGATTAACTCCTTGTGGAGATTCTATTTTAACATTTTACTATTTCGTGTTTTTTTCTTCGATTATATTTTTAGATGGAACTTTACACTTCAGTCTCATATTATGTTATATTTGATGTTACATCTCCAACTTTGTTATATTTGATGTTACATCTCCAACTTTGTTATATTTGATGTTACATCTCCAACTTTGTTATATTTGATGGTACATCTCCAACTTTGTTATATTTGATGTTACATCTCCAACTTTGTTATATTTGATGTTACATCTCCAACTTTGTTATATTTGATGTTACATCTCCAACTTTGTTATATTTGATGTTACATCTCCAACTTTGTTATATTTGATGTTACATCTCCAACTTTGTTATATTTGATGTTACATCTCCAACTTTGTTATATTTGATGTTACATCTCCAACTTTGTTATATTTGATGGTACATCTCCAACTTTGTTATATTTGATGTTACATCTCCAACTTTGTTATATTTGATGTTACATCTCCAACTTTGTTATATTTTCTGGTACATCTCCAACTTTATAATATTTCAGAGATATGATCAACACAGTAGAATGTGTCAAGAATAACGTGGAAATGGTATGTGGTGATGAGGCATCTGCATTAGTTCAAGTCTTGATCAAACCAATGATCAGACAAAGTACAGAATGTGATTACTCTGTGATAGAAGCTCAACAAAAGGTAATAAATGTTATCACTGCTGTCCATGTTAATAATCACTTGTGTAATAGGAGCACATTTCCAAGGACTTGACCAAAATTTAAAAAAACTTAATAAACAGTGGAAGATATCTAACTCAGTGGGGGAACTATTATAGTTCCGGCTGTTGATGTTGTGTTTTAAGGGTCTCTTCTCTTCTTCTTTGTGTTCGTTCTTTACAACCAATTTTAATCACTCTTTGTGATATGTTTGATCTTTGCCAAGAACGTGTATACGTTACAATTGTTTAGTAGGACCCTAAACGCATAGACTTGTACACGTTTAGGACATGTGCATCTAATTTCAGCCAAACCTCCTTAGACGCCTCTTACGACATGCGTGGCAGGTAACAGTGGTTCTATTCTTTACACCCAAATTTTGGCCCCGGTAACCACTCGGGCGATTTTAAAGGGTTTAAAAGCCGAAGGACCGGGGAAGAAAAGCTTAATTGCACCGGGTTTTACCCCATACGGTTCGGTCCCTCTTCGCAGAAATGCACGCCACCTGCCGAGAGTATTGCACAAAGCACGAACTCCGTAGCTCCAGCAACAATCCTAGGGGTCCATCTGGAAAAAACTGCACTCGTGAACAGACACATATAGTGCAGTCATTGTAATGGCATGGTATATATGTGGCTTAATTGGTTTAGTCATATTTTAATCATCACAAATAAATATTTGAGTAAAATCAAAATCTGCACTACAAAGTTATCAAGCTGGTCTATTTCCTTTAGGAGTGCTTTTCACACAATTTGTGTATTCAATGTTAAAAATAGAATATAAAGGGAACAGTTTGGTTAAAGTTCTAACCGGTTATAAGTCCAGTTAGATGCACGTCATGTATGTCATGCAATATGCAAGTTTACATTGTTCCTGTGGGACAATGAGAAAAGAGAAATTAATTGATTAATGATCTGATCGTGCTAACAAAATAATTTCGCTGATTACAAGTTGCGAACCAGCTAGGCAAAGATATATGATGTCAGATATGTGATGTAGCATTGTCTGACATTTAGTAAGGGTGATGTCAGATATGTAATGTAGCATTGTCTGACATTTAGTAAGGGTGATGTCAGATATGAGATATAGCATTGTTTGACATTAAGTAAGGGTGATGTTAGAAATGAGATATAGCATTGTTTGACATTAAGTAAGGGTGATGTTAGATATGTAATGTAGTATTGTCTGACATTAGTAAGGTGATGTCAGATATGTAATGTAGCATTGTTTGACATTAAGTAAGGGTGATGTCAGATATCTAATGTAGCATTGTTTGACATTAAGTAAGGGTGATGTCAGATATGAGATATAGCATTGTCTGACATTTAGTAAGGGTGATGTCAGATATGTAATGTAGCATTGTCTGACATTAAGTAAGGGTGATGTTAGATATGTAATGTAGCATTGTCTGACATTTAGTAAGGGTGATGTTAGATATCTAATGTAGCATTGTCTGACATTAAGTAAGGGTGATGTCAGATATCTAATATAGCATTGTTTAACATTAAGTAAGGGTGATGTCAGATATGTAATGTAGCATTGTTTGACATTAAGTAAGGGTGATGTCAGATATGTAATATAGCATTGTTTGACATTAAGTAAGGGTGATGTCAGATATGTCATGTAGCATTGTTTGACATTAAGTAAGGGTGATGTCAGATATGTCATATAGCATTGTTTGACATTAAGTAAGGGTGATGTCAGATATGAGATATAGCATTGTCTGACATTAAGTAAGGGTGATGTCAGATATGTAATGTAGCATTGTCTGACATTTAGTAAGGGTGATGTCAGTTTTCCAAAAGAAGTAATTGGAGAAAGGGAATAGTTTTAAATATAATAATTCAATGATAGCAAACAGCAGATAAGATGAAGACATAGGAGACGATTGACAGCAGCATATACAGGACATTCATAATTATAATTCGTTCCAAAATTAGTGATCATCTTTACCGACCGATATACAATCATCCACTTGACAGAAATTATTGATTGTTACATTTTTATATAGATAACAGTGACGACCTTCCTAAAGTATTTTTTGCCCACCCAAACCTTTAATGCTGTAAGATTTTTATTATATTTTATTACTAAAATAACAGCGATGTTGATTTGGTATACATGTAGAAGTTTAGCAATACAATAGTCATTTTTCTATAATTTCGCTTTGCGTGCTTCTCATCCATTTCAGCGCAAGTGAAAATCGGGAATCCCTTAGAATTAATCAGTTCACAATGTATCCTAACGACTGTCATTGGTTTATGTACACAACATTTATTTTCATTTATAGAAGTGGAAGGTATCGTTTGTTCACTATGTCACATTGCTTTTTATAATATGTAATAGGGATACGCCTTTGCAAACATTCGCCACCATTTTGTGTATTACTGTAAATTCTCAACATTTATTATAATTTTATTGTTATTGTGCAAAATTATATAACAAAAAATGTTATTTGCATCAACTAAGCTACCTACCAATTAGTTAAACATGAATTCGTAAGGCCGGGAGGTATATAAGACTGCCTGCAAAAAAATTGTGTTATTCATCAGGTAGATTTCGTACAAATTAAACCTTAGTGTGTTCACGAATTTTGGAACGAACTAGAATAAGCCATTGAGCATTGTAACAAAAGCTTGTTTATTTTAATAGAAACATAATCTATATTGTTACAGAATCATACCATAATCAGAACAGACCAGGTCGACTACACACCGGACACTGCAGACTCAACAAACACTTATATAGACTAGGAATAAGTCAAACAGCTCTCTGCCAGTGTCAGCAGGCGGAACAGACACCAGAGCATATCCTGCAAGACTGTCCTCTCCTGGGTGAGCTGAGAAGCAACATGTGGCCACACACAGTCGACCTGAAAACTAAGCTTTGGGAAACCTGACAGACCTGAAGCTGACTGCCCAGTTTGTGGTCCACATTAAATTAAGCATATGACCAGAGATCGCTGAAGAAGAAGATATCGTAATCTATATTGTCACAGAATCATACAATAATCTATATTGTAACAGAATCTTAACTGAATATGTATGACTATATATGCGTTGACACCTTGTAACTAAATTTATTACTTATTTTCTTTCAGTTCACAAAACAGCCATCACACAGCCGTCATGCATATATCAGTGATGGCAATAGAAACAGCAAGAGCTCAAGTAACAACAACAACTGTGACAAGATCAGATCTTCTAGTCTAGGAAAGATAGTTTTCATTGTGTCATATTGCTCTCTAATTATTTGGGCAATAATTTATCGTTGATAAATGTACATATTAACAACTTACAGAATGGGATAAATATTAGACTTTTAGTCTATTCATAGACATAGGTCTCTGTATTAAAATGTTCAGATGACATAGAAGTACATCAAACATAGATCCCATATTGAAATGTTCAGACGATATATAACTACATCAAACATAGGTTTCTATATTAAAATGTTCAGATGACATAGAAGTACATCAAACATAGATCTCTATTTTGAAATGTTCAGACGATATATAAGTACATCAAACATAGGTCATATATTGAAATGTTCAGATGACATATAAGTACATCAAACATAGGTCATATATTGAAATGTTCAGACGATATATAAGTACATCAAACATAGATCTCTATATTGAAATGTTCAAACGATATATAAGTACATCAAACATAGATCTCTATTTTGAAATGTTCAGATGACATATAAGTACATCAAACATAGATCTCTATTTTGAAATGTTCAGATGACATATAAGTACATCAAACATAGATCCCATATTGAAATGTTCAGACGATATATAAGTACATCAAACATAGGTTTCCATATTGAAATGTTCAGATAACATATAACTACATCAAACATAGGTCTCTATATTGAAATGTTCAGATGACATATAACTACATCAAACAATATAATTGGTTAGATTTGTCTATTGTTTCCGTATCCTCAAATCTGCACGCACAAGGTGCATGCTGCAGTATCGGTGCCGTATTGATACAACCCATGTCAAGAGTCAGTGTTCAAACAAAGTTATAGCCCATATTTCTTGTCTTATTGAACCACGCTGCAGAGAACATTGATGATCTCTACCATTAAATGTTGTAATTAATGTGGCTTTGACCAATATTCAATCTAATATGAAAACTCTGGTGCTATTTTTGTTGTAAATATTGCTGAATTAAAAATAATAGATAATGCTATATTTGATGTGTTTTTTTTTTTTACTGCAGAGCTGTCATTTATTGAAAATGAAAATCGTCGCATATCCTCCACAAAGGACGTAGCCATCAACCACAGTAAACGAGTCGTTGATTTTCTAGGCACCACTTATACGTTCAGTAGTTCGCCATTGCTTTCTGAACAGTGAGGTCTATTTTTATCTTTTTTTTTTTTGTTTTGGTAAAATCCCACGGAAACGAATTTGCTTCCAAACTTGCCCACCGTGGGGTTTGAACCAGGTACGCTTGGGCTTGTGATCAAGCTCACTACCGCTTGAGCTACAGACGCTCACTGTCATTTATTACCAATCATTATATTATTATGCAGTGGCGGCTCGTCATTAAGAGCCAGTGGGGCCGGGCCCTACCAAAAATAATGTATAACGTATTTATTATTTTATAAATTACAATATAGCAACCATAAACCATCCAGAAAAAATGTCTGGCCCAACAAACAAAAATAATCACGGCCGCCACTGATATTATACATTATTGGTTTTGTTGAAAGTCAGTTGGTAATACTATTAAACTTTCTTACTACTCCCAATGCAAAATGACGGCTGAAAGTCAGTTGATAATACTATTAAACTTTCTTACTACTCCCAATGTAAAATGACGGCTGAAAGTCAGTTGATAATACTATTAAACTTTCTTACTACTCCCAATGCAAAATGACGGCTGAAAGTCAGTTGGTAATACTATTAAACTTTCTTACTACTCCCAATGCAAAATGACGGCTGAAAGTCAGTTGGTAATACTATTAAACTTTCTTACTACTCCCAATGCAAAATGACGGCTGAAAGTCAGTTGATAATACTATTAAACTTTCTTACTACTCCCAATGTAAAATGACGGCTGAAAGTCAGTTGATAATACTATTAAACTTTCTTACTACTCCCAATGTAAAATGACGGCTGAAAGTCAGTTGATAATACTATTAAACTTTCTTACTACTCCCAATGTAAAATGACGGCTGAAAGTCAGTTGATAATACTATTAAACTTTCTTACTACTCCCAATGTAAAATGACGGCTGAAAGTCAGTTGGTAATACTATTAAACTTTCTTACTACTCCCAATGTAAAATGACGGCACATGTAGGTCTCCACTGGGTCATTTTCTTCAGTTCTGCTCACCTTTTCCTTTGACCTCCTCTTCTGCTCTCCACCAGATGTATATTATTTCTTCCCTTTTGTTTCAATTCTTTAGGCCTGAGATGGGCAATCTTTTATATGCTGGGCAACGGACCTGAAATAGTTGGAGATTGCTATAATTTTTGTTTTATTTGTTAGGGTTAGGTTGGACTTGGAGTTGGGCTTGGGGTATGGTTAGGGGTTGTGGTTAGGATTGGGATTAGGGTTGGACTTAGGGCTTAGGCTTAGTTAGGGTTAGGGACAGGGCTAGAGTTAGGGTTAATGTTAGGGTTAGGTTTAGGGATAGCGTTAGTGTGTGGTGGTGGTGGTGCTGCTGGTGGTTGTTAGAGCTAGCATGGGGTTTTAAAAAAATGAAATTTAGGGCTATGGCTAAGACTAGGACCGAGCCTGGCTTTAGGGTTAGGGTTATCAGTTATGTGAGGACTATCATCATAGTACTCCGGACATGTCCATAGGGTTAGGGTTATGTTCGTTGTTAGAGTTATGTTTTTTGATAGGGTTAGGGTTAGTGCTAGATGATATATCTTTGTTTTAATGTTAGATCTACACTTAGACCTGGGTTTACGCGTCTTCTGAGGCGTGCATCTCATAACCCCTCTTACAACAACAAAGTCCAGCTATTTGCCGTTTCGTTGCGTAACTCTTTTTACAGACATGAGGAAAGATGAGCAACAACTGGCACAAGAAAATTAGTAGCATTCTGTAGACGATAATAACGAGCTAATATATTTTGACAAACATATAGAACATAGACTCTTAACATTTAAAAAAAAATCAAGGTCCTTTTTTTCCAGCGAAGGATTCGATACTGCTACCTTGGATAAACTATACAAACTATATAATGAAAAACATGGACACATTATGCAAATTATTTTATTAGAAGAAATATTGATACATTAATCACGCAGTCGCCCGAGTGGTTACCGAGACCCAAATTTGGAGTGTAAAGAATAGAACCACTGTTCCTGCCACGCATGTCGTAAGAGGCGACTAATGAGGTTTAGCTGATATCGGATGCACGTGTCCTAAACTTGTAGAAGTCTATGCGTTTAGGGGCCTACCAAACCAATGTGCAATGTATACACGTTTTTGACAAAGATCAAACATATCACAAAGAGTGATTAAAACTGGTCGTAAAGAACGAACACAAAGAAGAAGAAGAATCACAGAGTATGATTGAAAAAATATATGTTACTTTAACAAATGAATATAATATTATTAGTGAAAGAACAAATTTTTCGATGCTTGGTGCCATTTTTGTTCCCAACAATTTTTAATCACAGAGTTCTTCTATTAACAATCTGTTTCTTGTCTTTGTTAATAGACTGTTACAATGCTAAATTCTCTTTCGGTTGAAGATAATGATGTTAATGCTTTTTTTAAAAAAAACTTCTGCAGTCCATAAGGCTGGATATAATATTGGAACTTGACTTTATAGCCAAATTTCTCAATCCTGAACGACCTGACATTGTCAGAAAGGACGCATCATGTAGACATACTTTTCTTAGGCGCAGATCACAAAGTCCAAATATACGACGAAAAATGAACGTTAAAGAGCAATGAATACAAGAAAAGTGACCGTTCCAATGACTAGTCCTAGAAGGGTTGAGAATGCTCCTAAACCGGAACGACCTCACCCAGTCAGCACAAAGTAGTAAATGCTCTTTGGCGCAGATCCAAACCCAAATATACAGCAACAAAGGATCATTAAAAAGTGCTTTCATACGATGTGTAAGGAACGAACTCACAAAAGGCATGAAAACCGATAGAGAAGTCGAACTTCACTAATCAACACCGGCCGTAAAAGTACTGATGGTACGAGAACTCAAGGTAAGTGTTTCGTGGACATCAGGTTTCCTGTAACGATCATACTTGAAGGATCTAATCTTCAAGTACCTCTGAAGACCGCATGGTGACGGACACTGGTAAAATGGTAAGTAGACCTCACGCAAAATTCAGTCAGAAGCGCAATACCAGACGTCGCGACTTCCGCCTGAATTGAAATCGGGCGTTCGCAGATGAAGCAATATTTCTTGATATTCATTTTTAAATTTAAATTTCACCTCTTCTTTTATTTCTTCTTTGCGTTCGGTTTCGTATGCTCGTCTAAATCATGAGATGGGTTGCCTCTATGAAGCTGCATGTCAGTTGGAGTTCTTCGAGAGTTCCCCATAGCTTGGTCTGTAAGCTTTGTTCATGAGGCCATGTTTCATTTCGTTGGTGTATGTATGATGGACATGCCTGCAGGATGTGCTCTGGAGTCTGTGTTTCTGTCTGGCATGCACACTGTGCAGTCTGAGCAGGCTTTATTATGTGCATGTGGTGGTTGAGCCTGCAGTGTCCTGTTCTTAGGCGAAAGATTGTTGTGTGCTGTTTTCTGTTTAGTCTGCTGATGGGATCTTGTGGGTGTTTGCTGTGGGTTTGTTGCCTCCATACCTCTTTGTACTTTCTTTTGATATGTGTCTTGATTTCTGGTAGTTTTCCTGAAATGATAATTTAAAGTTTCTTGTAAGTTTGAGGAAGGTTCTAGTACTCAATCTCGAATGGCCATTTTAAGAAACTCCTGAAATCTTTTTGTGTATAACCTTGTTTCAGTGCTTCCAAATACTGGCTATAAACTAGAATGTCGTCATCAATTGTTTCCATTGAAGAAAGATTTGGAAACTGATAAAATTGTCGTAGACCCAAATTTTATTAGTACACAGCAAGTTTTGACACGAACACAGAAATAATTGACTTTGCTTTTATCAAATATAAATCATTTCCCTGCAGTTGTAAATTGCTTTGATTAGATTTGTTTGATAAATCTGTTAAATAAGCAATCTGTTAAATAAGCAATATCGTTCTTTAATAATCATCTTTGTTTTCCAATAGCTTTGTAGCTGAATAATAGATTCGCACGCGCGGGACCTGCGTGAAATAAAATTTTCAGATCAAGGGGGCAGCGGCTGGTTCTCAACACCCCCTCATTATGACTTGGAAACAAAATGTTTCTTCTGACTTCTCAGTGCCCACCGGTGGTAACCTATGGTCTACAGTCTACACGCTCTAATATAATCCCCAAAAACCTCGTTATGAGGTTGAAAGAAGGTGTCCCAGCTTAAAGAGAGTCTTTAAACCACAACGTATGAAATGAACAATTCCAATTCACAACAAAATAATGTTACTGTATACAAAATAATGATGTAATTACAACAAAATAATATATAACAAAATAATATATAACAAAATAATATTTTAACAAAATAATACTGTATAACAAAATAATTAAACAAAATATGCTATATAACAAAATAATATATAAAAAATAATATATAACAAAATAATATTATAACAAAATAATGTATATACAAAAGAGTTGTATTATAAGAATAAAGTATAGAAAAAGTATTTATCATGGTACTTTACAATAATAACATTTATCATAATTTTTTAAAAATATTTGGGTATCTAATAAAACAAATAAAATATATAAAAATAAAAATATATAACTAATAATATGATGACAAAAATTTATACAGATAATGATCTGACTGCTGTTTCAGTCAGTTAGACCGGAAGATAACATCACACATATCCTTGCTTCCAGGATGAAGAAGGAAAAAGTAAATATTGAAGCGGAAAAAGATTGGATGGGAAAGATTTTTAACTTCTTCCTCTAACCTCGTCCTCCTTAATTTCTTACACACACACGCACAGTTATCAACACGCCTACGCAACAAATACAAACACATCAAATAAGTTGCATTTTGTTACATTTTTTTTAGAAATGTGATTACAGATAAGAGGTGCTATTTTTCAACTTCAGTGATGAGCGAGAGGTAGCACTCTTAATACTTGTCATACACTCAAGTATACTCGGAGCTGTCTACGTGTTCCTTCTGACTTCATGAATTTAGTTTATTTGAAAAACATATTTAGTTTTTAAAAATAACGTTATTAGAGGGCAGGGTCCCAGGACGCACGCAAGATGAAGATGGCTACAAGATATTAAAGAAACCGTGAATATGACCATCGACGAAGTGGGTGAACTGCCTAAAGGAGTGAATTTCAGATGTGCTGCAAAGAGAGCAACGTCCTATAAAGGACACGCACCTTGATGATAAGTCATGGAATTGGTTGTTTCCTATTGTCCCTGAAGCGAACTTTGCTGAGAGAGGCAAGAAATATCGGTCTCAGTTCCATGGAGGAGATTGAGCGAGTTGTCCAGGATAGAGCGGTATGGAGAAATTACTTGCAGGCCCTATGTAACGTATAACGGTACGAGAGGAATTATTATTATTATTATTATTATTGTCGTTAGACGTAGGGGTAGGCGTTTTAATTTGCGCTCCAGGGCCAGATGAGTCGGCCTTTTGTTAATATCCGTGTTTATTTAGTGTGGTCTTGATATTGTATATCCATCTTTTTCTTGGTCTTCCCTTTGCTCTTTTTATTGTATGCTGTCATTGGTGGTTGGTTGCATTCCATTCTAATTAAATGTCCAAACAACGGCATTTATTGTCTTTCGATGTATGCGGTACATGAAGTTATACAAACTCTGCTTCTGATGTCCTCGTTTCGTAGTCTATCTTTCCTGGTGACCTCCACCGCCTTCCTCAAGCATTTCATTTCACGTGTATTGAGCTTTCTGTGGTGTGTTGCTGTCAGAGACCAAGTTTGGCACTGGTAACAAAGTGTTGGTAGAAAAATACTTTATATCCTTTGTCTTTTTACTTCTAACTTGATCTTTGGGCGTTGTAGTAATGGTTATATTATAATGTAATGTCTATGCACATTATCACCATCAAGTGCCATACTTGCAGGCGTAGATTATCCTGTTATGTTATGACTCTGTCTCTTCTTCTAGCTATAAGTTATGATATTGTTTTCAAGCGGTGCCATAATGTTGAGCTATCTAGAATATTTTCCATCTGTCCACCTCTATCTCTCTTCCCATGTGTCTTGTTCGTTGTTTCAATATATTCTAATCTTTTTACTTCTTTTGTCCTTCTCTGCTTTTTTTTTGCCGTTAGGTTTAACTGATGATCGGTTTCCGAGATAGTGCACGCTCAGTCGCTTGATATGCTGCGGTATTGTGGAGTTTAAGAAGTCTAACTCCATCAACTCATCTTTTCTTGGTCTGCCCCTTCCTCTTGATGACTCCATTTTCAGGTTCTTTTCTAATAACATATTCAAAGAATGTTGATTGTTTCTTTCTGACGCCTTTTATAAACATCTACTCAAGTGTAATCAGTTACATAAGGACTATGATCGTAGCACTCCAGACATGTCCATAGGCGCTCCAATCCTCCACGTCTAGAAATCCAGCAGCGACCAGTGGCACAACACGCCAGTTTGATTAATAAATCCAGCGATCTTTGTTTTACTGACAATGTTGATACAGGGCCGTGCTGTGCTATGATACAGAGAGGCGGCCGCATCAGGCGGTACCGCAATCGGACAGTATAAGCAGTGAAAACAAAATACAATTTGAACCACTCAATAATTAAAAAGCTTAACGCAACGCTTTTCTATATTGGTCTACGTCATTTCGATATTGACGTTTTATCGCACGCCTCTGCCTAAGCGCTTTCGATACCCGTTGATTTCGGTTTCTGGTGCATTGGCGAGCGTTCGTCGAAAGACTTTTGTTTGTAATATACCACGCAGCCACTCCTAAAATCTGAAGCGGCAATTATCACAAAAGTCAATTGCGCAATTTACGATTTCAACTTTGCGAAATCTATGATTCTAAATAATATAAGACGTCAACAGAGATGCAGAAACTAAAGTTAAATCAAGAGGGTTAACAGAAAACATAAAATAATACAAGTTTATATGCGGTTTAATTCCTCGGCATGATATTTTATTTGAAATAAATTCAGTCTCGAAGCTATTGCAATCTGTAACTATAAATTTGTCATATTATGTAAGGATGTTATCAGAAACCATACAAAAAAGTGAAAAGTTATGGACAATCTGGATATGATCAGATAAAAATTGCTGCTAATGAGATTGCAGAGAATCGTGAATGCAATACATAATTTCCTGGCGAAACTGAAGTTATTTGAACCAAAAGGAAAAAGCGACAATTTGACTATGAAGAAGCTGTCGGTAAACCATTAACAGAGAAGAATAAATTTAAAATAAACATTTTCAATTATATTTTGGACATTACCCTTAATTCTCTGTCTGAACGATTCATGCATCTCTCTCTCTCTCTCTCTCTCTCTCTCTCTCTCTCTCTCTTGCGTTCCCGGCCTAGACTGATGGACCAACTTTTATCATGAATTTTACCGTGGTTTTAAGGGACTCTGTTCCTCCGTACAGCTTCTCGCAAAGCTCTGTGTTTTGGGGCCATGTTTTTTCTTATACCTGCTAACCGTTGACAGTCTTGCAGAACGTGTTCTGCCGTCATGTCCACCTTTTTGCAGGGGCACAGGCTAGTTGTGCCAATCTTAAATTTGTGGAACATGTGGGCTCGGAGCTTGTTGTGACCGGTACGGAGGCGAAGTATGGCAACTTGTTCACTACGAGAGAGGCCATAGTATCCGTCGCTGTTGTAGTGGTGAGGATGATCTTTTGTCCATTTGTCTCTATAGTGCCAGCCGATGGTTGTTCTGGCTTCCTTATAACTGATCTCGTGATCAGTCTGAGGTAGTCGCCTGCCTTCTTTGGCTAGTTTGTCGGCTGCTTCGTTTCCCCTTACGTTACAGTGTGATGGTATCCTGCGTCTAGAAACCCATAGCAAAAATATTCAGTTTCTATATGACATTTTAAAACTCAAGGATATTGATAATAAAAATCTAGAGAATTATCGTACTATAGTGCGTTTCAAATTGATTTTCCGCGGGGAAAATTTAATATCTCTGCAACCGCTTGACCGTAATTGATGTAACTTTGCATATGATCTAATGATCGTAATGTCCCGAGGTTGATATTTTTTTACTCAATAACAAAGGTATGGTTTAAAATTTTCTTTATGTAAAGTATATAAAAGTGACCATCTCCTTGGCCAACCATATAATGAGAAGTATTACCCCTTCATATTTGTGAGATGTTGCAAGTTCCACGACTTGCACGTTTTTCACGTGGTTTTCCCGATTTTAATCGCTTTATCGCACTTTAAAAAAATGTATAATGATCCTTCCGGTGTGTTTAGTTACAATTTACTGTTTGTGTTTTCAGAGCATAGGTGTATTACAAAATGTTAGGCTCATCAAAGTGAGTAAACACTTTATATGATTTATATAATGAGTTATCTCACCCTCCAAAATTTGAATTGTACATACGCCTATGCCGAAAATATGTGATTTTTAAAATTTACGGTAAATTATTTTCTTCCAGCACCAGATAATTACTAGGTTTGAAAAGATCAAAGGAATTCGCCGTTGCAAGAAAAGTACACTATAAGTATGCTAGTAATAGCGTCCCAGTTATTACATGCTATAGTCTGTCCATTAATTCGTGAGCACGTTTGAAATTGATTTTCTCGAAAACTACCTGTTGGATCTCAGTGATTTTTGCAAGCAGCCTTAGAATATCCATGACGCTAGAGAAATATTTTTTCCAAGAAAATTTGATGTAGTTTGAAATATTTCTTCTTCAGGCTATATTAAAATCAACCTCACCGGATTGTACACAATAGTAACAGATCTACGGTACACAGACGCGTTGTTCTAAAAATACATTATGGTAACATAGAAATATCGTGAGTATACAACAATTTCACGAAATCCCGTGCACCTAACCCAGTCGACTTTGAAAGCGGAAAGCATATGACGTTATAATTGGGATACCGTTGTATAGTCATAGGTGTATCTCGCTATTTGTATGAAGCTATTGTATCATATTTGTTGGCTTATCAAAACTGACATTGATATCACATTCATAATGAGTCTGAAGTGCACATTTATAACAATGCAGAAGGTTACAGTTTTACTATACCAACACTTCCGTAGGGAATCTAAGAGAGGTCATCTATATTGCGATATTCATAACCCTGAGAAACGAACGCAACTGGCGCTTGGTCTGAATAGAGAATCCTTTTCCGATGAATTAAACAGGACACAAAGTGCACTAATGTCAAGCAAGGAAGGAAAAGAACAATTGACGACTTTGACATAGATGTCATAAGACGGGAGCTCTTGAAAATGTTTGCGACAAATCAACTTGTTACTCTCAGGAAACTGAAATTAAAACTGCAATCAGATTGCAGCATAGACATTTCTAAAAGTACTCTATGGAAAATTGTAAGAGCGGCCTCTTCACCTTCAGAAAAACTATAGGCGGCAGGAATATTATTTGTGAAAAGCCACATTTAATTGCTGCCCGTAGTAAATACCTGTGGCAGATCCGTGAGCGGCGGAGGCAAGGCTATGATATTGTATATTTGGACGAATCCTGGGTCAATGCTCACCACACCAATGCTAAAGAATGGCAATCAGTAGACGGTGAACAGAAAAGAAAAATACCAAGCAGCAAAGGCCAGCGTATTATACTAACACATGCAGGAAGCAGTGAAGAAGGTCTTGTCCATGACGCTGGACTTATTTTCCAATCAAAAGTACCGACGGTAGGGACTACCACACAGAAATGAATGGACATATTTTCAGGCACTGGATGGAGAAAGATCTACTTCCAATTCTAAACAGACCATCATACTTGGTAATGGATAATGCATCCTATCACAACGCAGTATCAGCGGAAGACAAAGTACCAACTGCATCAAATACAAAAGATCAAATTAGGACTTGGCTTGCTAAGGAAAATGTCAGCTTCGAGGATACATATTTGAAACCCGAGTTGTTGCACCTGGTGAGGATGACAAATAAGACAAAGGTGTTTCATATTGACAAAATCATTGCGGAATACGGCCACACGTCTTTGCGACTACCTCCATATCATGCTCACCTCAATCCGATAGAGCTTGTCTGGGCTAAAGTAAAAGGGCAAGTTGCCGAACAGAACAGGACGTTTAAAAGGTGTGATGTTGAAGTTCTGACACGTGAGTCCCTCTCAATGATAGACATGCAGTTCTGGAAGAAGTGTTGAACATGTGCTCCGAGAGGAAGACGAGTACTGGCACCGAGATGGATTACAATTTGTCCAGCCAGTTTTTTTTTTTTTTTTCTCTTTCGTCCGCTTTCAACTCAGACGAAGTTTCATCTCTGAAACTGAATTTTGCGTGAAAATCCGTTTTTCCAATTTCTTACAATGGCAGCAGCGTGCACATTGTAAATTACTTTACACTGGCAGCCGTGTGCTCAATGTACTCGTAATTAGTATTCCCTCGCCATACAGGCAGATTTTCTCCGACTTCAGAGGTACTCACGTTATCGTCCTGAGTAAGACCAGGGGACTCGAACAAATGCCGGACAGTAGGTTCGAACCCGAGCTATAAGGCGTATCACAGCTAGCAGGCCGAGCTACTATCAACTACTCTAGGCAGTCCCCCTGTCCAGCCAGTAACAATTATCAACCTCATGGAATCGTCAGATTCGGGATGATACAAATCATATTTTGATTACAGACTGAGAAATAGCAACGTATACATTTCCATATCCAAATGCGTCTACCATCATACAATGTGTGGTGAAGTTAGACACCCTGAGGTCTAATGGTGACCAAGGGAGGACTAACTGTTGCATATTGTATCCAAGTTCACGATTGCACATAAAGGGCAACACACGTAATTACTTGACCTATCAAGTTAATATGGAGATACACCTATGAATAGAATTGACATGGACAAATTCTAGGGATTACTGTCAAATCTAAAATTTGAGCCCCCGTATTTGCAATTGTCATAAAAGATCAAAAGAATTCGCCGATGTGCAAAATCCGTAGCATCTATGGACTACTGGTTAGCTTTATTTTAGCGTCATGGATATTCTAAGGCTGCATGCAAAAATCACTGAGATCCAACAGGTAGTTTTCAGAAAATCAATTTCAAACGTGCTCACGAATTAATGGACAGACTATACCTGTAACATTGAATTTTAGACAATCGTTGGGACATCGGAAATACAACACCACATGCAAAAAAACACGTTCATCCATGCAATGAATATGGAGATATTTGAGGTCAATCGTTGACCGAACGTTTTGAAACGCACTATAGTCTTCAGTCAATACTTTTGGTCGAAAATGAATCAGATATAAATAGAAATGATCTTCAAGAAGAATTACGAGATGGGTCCCAAATGCTATCATATTCTATGAAAGATTTGTTTATTCGAGGCATATCCTTTACAAAGAAAGTTGGCACAGAACCTTGTTTGAATTGACACTGAGAAACAAAGAATGAAATGGTTTGGCCACTTAATAAGAATGCATCTAAACTCCACAGTATACAGTCTTCTACAATAGAACATCGGGAAAGAAGGCAAGAGGAAGACCGCGAAAAGATGGTTAGATGGTATAGCAGAATCCTGTGAAAGAGCAAAAATAACAATCACCCAAGCCACCAGAACAGCGCAAGGCAAAAACAGAAAACCATGACACTGGGCAACAACCCGGTAGCAGTGTGACGACACAAGAAGAAGAAGCCATGAACAACAGTAAACTAGTGGTCAATTTTCAAGGCACCACTTATACGTTCATTAGTTTGCCATTCCTTTATGAACGGTGATGTTTATTTTTATCGTTCGTAAAAATCCAAGGGAACTAATTTGATTCCAAAATTTCCCGCCGCGGGGTTTGAACCCGGTACGCTTGGATTGTGATCGAGCTCACTACCACTTAAGCTACGGACGCTCACATGAAACCTTTGGATGTTTGAAATTATTTGTGCCGAAATAATTAACTACTTTTTATCCAAATACTTTTGTGGCTCTGATAATTTCTGCAGTTAGTGTGGAAAGAAGTTTTTCCAAATTAACATTAATAAAACACTACTTAAGAAGTTCAATAAGCCAAACAAAACTTAGAAATCTGTTATTAATTTCTATTGAATCTACATTGGCTGACACTCTAGACTCATCATCATCAACAAATAGTTTGTCTTGAGCAGAACTGTGCCACCCCAACAGTCCTCCGGAACTTCTCTCTCTCATGGTCAGATGTCCTGCCTCTGCAGCCGTCATGTTCAAACCATCAGTTAAATCCTGAATCCATCTTCTCCGTGGTCTTCCTCTTCTTCTCTTTGCCGGTATGTCTCCTTCCATGATGGTCTTCTCCAGCCATTTATGTATTTATGTCCAAAATATATCAATTTTCTTTTTCGTATTTGTAGCATCAGCCAACTTCACTCTAGACTACCCATCCCTAATTAACGAATTTGTTAAAGTTAAAGTTATAAAGGTAAAACTGTGGTAGATTGTTGTAGTTGGTATCATTATTTTAAAGTAGTTTATATTTTCAAAATAAAAATAGTATTCATACATTATGTGCATTTTTTAAATAATCACAATCGATGGTTATTTTAAAGAAAAAACATTTAATGGGCGGCATTTCGAAAAGTTGCATCATATTGAGAAAATATACCGCACAGCCATGCCCTGGTTGTTCCTGTATTCAAAACTGAAAATCGTGGCATATCCTTTACAGGACGTAGCAATCAACCACAGTAAACGAGTCGTTGATTTTCTAGGCACCACTTATACGTTCAGTAGTTTGCCATTACTTTCAGAACGGCGAGGACTATTTTTACCATTTGTAAAAATCCCATGGAAACAAATTTGCTTCCAAACTTGCACACCGTGGCGTTTGAACCAGGTACGCTTGGGTTTGTGATCGAGCTTACTACCGCTTGAGCTACGGCCCCCAACTCCTCGCTTAATATTTCAATTGACATCAACCAGTGACGGCTCGACATTAAGGGCCAGGCCCCACCAAAAATAATGTATAACGTGTATTTAGTATTTTATAAATTAAAATATAACAACCCAAAACCATGATTTTCCCGAAAAATCTGTCTGGTCCCACCAACAAAAATTATCACGAGCCGCCACTGACACCAACTATTCTTTCAACAGCTAAACCTTTCAGAAGTCCACGTTTGAGTAATTTCTTGTTATGTTCAGTGTGTCTGTTGCATATAAAAGAAAAGTTGCAGCGTTTCCTGTGCAGTTTTTGTTTGATTTCCGCGGCATGTGTTTTTAATCTATACATGTTCATTTATCAGTACATCGATGTGTTTGTATGAGACTTGGTGTCAGTTTCTCACCGTCTGTGAGCATACATGCACTCGTTGCCATCTTCAAGTACATCGATGTTTGTATGAGACTTGGTGTCAGTTTCTCACGTCTGTGAGCATATTCATGCACTGTTGCCATCTTCAGTACATCGATGTGTTTGTATGAGACTTGGTGTCAGTTTCTCACCGTCTGTGAGCATACAGAAATAACTTAATTACTAGATCACATACATGCACTCGTTGCCATCTTCAAGTACATCGATGTGTTTGTATGAGACTTGGAGTCAGTTTCTCACCGTCTGTGAGCATACAGAAATAACCTAATTACTAGATCACATACATGCACTCGTTGCCATCTTCAAGTACATCGATGTGTTTGTATGAGACTTGGTGTCAGTTTCTCACCGTCTGTGAGCATACAGAAATAACCTAATTACTAGATCACATACATGCACTCGTTGCCATCTTCAATAAGCACAGGCAGGCACATGTCAAGCAGATGTAGTGCATTGTTCCCACTGTCAAACAAACTATAGAATTCAAAAGTAAAGGAACCCTTTCATACCTCGTGGTACATAGGACAATAATGTTAGGACTGTATCGTTCATTGACTGTCGGCACACGATCAAAGTTAATCCTAAAAGTGGGAAAAAGTGTACACATGCCGAAAAAATTCCAACTATTTAGTTATAATCTTCACCCGTGTGGTACCAGGGCCCGCAAGGGAAGCAAAGAATAGTACCACTGCGACCTACAATGCATGTCGTAAGAGGCGACTGATGTAGGACCTAGGGAAGCTAACCTAGTAAATAAAAAACATAGCAGAAATCGGATGTGCTGACCTACTTGTAGGCGTATAACTGGCACAACGTACAATCACTCTCAGGCTCAAATCACATACAAATCACACAGAGTGGTAAACAAGTGATCGATATGGAGCGCTCAAAGAAGAAAAAGATATAATCTTTGATCGCCGGTTGACATAGAAATCAGAAATAAAGAAAATCAGACTCCAAGACAGAATAGAAATCATGAAAAAACTTGCAGGTTCAACTTGGGAAGCAGATGAGAGTGTCTTACCTCTAGGTTATCACGCTCTACATGTGTTAACTCTCTTTCTCTCTAGATTGTGACCAGGACTATTTGTGCTTTGATACAGACAAGCGGCCGCATCAGGCAGCACCGTTAGGTGGCGGCATAAGCAGCGAAATAGCATAAGCTATTTTAAAGAAAAAACATTTAAGGGGTGGCATTTCGACGACTTGCATCATACTGAGAAAATATACCGCACGGCCCTGGTTGTGACGCCTATGGCACTTAAGGCTATAAAGAAAAGGTACGCCGTTCTTGACGGTACTCTGTATTGTTCAGCATATATTTCAGCTGTTCATTTCTTTCAGTTTTGTTCTCCTCCATGTTTTTTAAATTCCTTGTTTTCGTAAAGCGTGAAACCATTCCAAGAATATGGGATTGCAGCGTGGACAACGATAGACAAACAAGTCAGTTATTTTTTATGTTAAATAACCATTATAGAAAACGAAGCAATGACAGTCATAACATGACACATGACATACAAGGAAATATTATTCTTCTTCAGTGATCTATGGTCATGCTCTTAATTTACTGTGGACCACAAACTGGGCGGCCAGCTTCAGGTCTGTCAGGTTTCCCCAAAGCTGTTTTCAGATCGACTGGGTGTGGCACCATGTTGTTTCTCAGATCATCCAGGAGAAGACAGTCTTGCAGGATATGCTCCGGTCTTTCAGGAGTTTCAGGGCTGTGAATCCCACTCGTTGACCAGATTGAGAGAGATGGGTGTCAATATTGGTGAAGCCCGAAAAGAACGACATACTAAATATGCAAGAGATTGATTAATCAACATCGAACTGGCGTGTTGGGCTGCTGGACGTTGGTGGATTTGCTGAGGCGGAGCACATATGGACATGTCCGAGTGCTATGATGATAGTCCTCATATAACTGATAATTGATGCTCCGGTGTCTGTTCCCCATGCTGGCACTCTCAGAGAGCTGTTTGCCTTATTCCTAGTCTATATAAGTGTTTGTTGAGTCTGGTTGTTGAACCCGGTAGCAGTGTGACGACAAAAGAAGAAGAAGAAGTAGCAGAAGTTTGGCTTATTGAATTTCTTAAGTAGTGTTTTATTAATTTTAATTTGGAAAAACTTCTTTCCCCACTAGCTACAGAGACAGTGAGTGTTAATAAAATTCCCAGAGCTACAACAGTATTCGGATACAAAGTAATCAAGTTATTTTGGCATAAATAATTTCAAACATTCAAAGGTTTCATAGAATATGGTAGCATTTGGGATACATCACGTAATCCTTCTTGAAGATCATTTGCATTTATATTCGAATCATTTTCGACCGAAAGTATTGACTGGAGACTGGTACAATAATTTTCTAGCGTTTTGTCATCTATATCCTAGAGTTCAGTGGCGGCTCGTGGTCATTTTCTTGGTGGGGCCAGACACAAATTTTCGGAAATATCATGTGTTTTTTTTTAGTATTTACCATTATTTGTCTATTCCGGGAAGTTATTCCCCCTTTCGGTTTTTGCCCCACTGGCCCGAGCCGCCCCTGCTAGAGTTTAAAAATGTTATATAAAACTGGCAAAACACGTAATCACAAAGTACTGTAGTTTTACAAATTGCAAAAACAATGACAAAATACAGTAACGTTTCGACCAACATGGCCTTTATCAAGCAAACGAACAACAGGAGTGACGAATTTAAAAAAACATATGGACGACTACATACAAATGTTTCTAATAAAAATCTAGGAATAAAAACGAATAACGAAATAAATGTAACACAAAAACACACATAAAAACTAGAAATAGAAAAGAAACAATGAAAAATCAAGTAAACATATAACTTGAATACACGCAACATATGCCCATATAGATTACAAGGCATGAGAAGAGAAGACAATAAGAAGCATAGAAGTGTAGTGCATACAAAACTGACAATTTTTGCTATGGTTTCCAGAAGCGTGAATAGTTCATTCAGAGAATTAAAGGTAATGTTCAATATATCATTGAAAAAGTTTATTTTAAATTTATTCTCCTCTGTTACAGTCATCAGCTACAGCCTGATGAGATAATTAAATACTCTTAAAGAAAGACATAAATTCAAATTTATTTTTATGAACATTAAATAGAGTTTCAATGAGCATTGATTATTTAGCTATTTCTTCCATCACTGAATGATTTCTTTCTTTACTATACATGACAGATTATCTAGAAGCTAGTTCTTTCCTCCTTCTCTTCGTTGTTTCGACCAATTAATCACTCTTGTGATATGTTTGATCTTTGCCAACGTATACTGACATTGGTTGTAGGCTCCCAACGCATGACTTCTACACGTAGACACATGCATCGACTCAGCCAAACCTCCTTAGACGCCCCATGACATCGTGGCAGGTAACAGGGTTCTATTCTTTACCCAAATTTGGGCCGGTAACCATGGGCACGAAGCTAGTTCTAATAACAATCACATTAGCATCAATTGTAGAAAATAATCAACTAGAAGATTTGGATTTTGCAGATGATATTGTCTTGTTAAGTATAAACAACCAAGATACGCAAAGAAAAACAGACAACTTGTCATCTATAGCATCAAAAGTTGGACTGCAGATAAGCTATGAAAAACAAATATAATGAAGACACCTATGGCAAGTAATGCAGATACCTCACTGGAATCTAAAATGATAAAAATAACAGAGCAGTTCACCTATTTAGGTAGCAATTTTGATTGCACAGGAAATGTTAAAAAAGAAATTATGATATGAATTGGCAAAGCAACATTAGCTTTTAAAAGTCTAAATAAAATATGGAACTGTAAGTTATATAGTATTAAAACTAAATTACAAATTTTCAATTCAAACGTTGTATCAATCCTAACATATGCCAGCGAGAGTTGGAAAATGACTAAAGATATAGAAAGCAAGTTGAATGCATTTGAAAATAGATGTCTGTGAAAAATAATGAATATAAAATGGAACGAATTCAGGAGAAGTGATGAAATCAGAGACATGTCTGGTCAACCACTAGTGACAACTGTTATAAGAAAGAGAAGATGGAGATATGTTGGGCACACCTTGAGGAGAAATGATCAACGAATATCAAAGCAGGCATTGAAGTGGGATGCAAAGGGTTCAAGAAAGAGAGGTCGACCTAAGGAGACCCTGAAACTGAATCTTTGCGAAGAGGCAGGAAATATTGGTCTCAGTTCCATGGAGGAGATTGAGCAAGTTGCCCAGGATAGAGCGGTATGGAGAAATTACTTGCAGTGCCATATGTAACGATATAGTGAGAGAGGAATATATTATTATGACACAATACAGGTTCTCTTCACTAAACAGTGTTGTTTTACTTAGTTCTATGACACTATACAGGCTCTCTTCACTAAATCATCAATCATCAGGTGTCGTGCGTGGCATAGGCGATCATAGATCTCCACAAATCTCTGTCTGTGGTGTTTGCTATCAACTCAGATGTTGACGCTCTACCATGCCATGAAGTCAGGCCATCCAACATTTTCTCTCTTTGCCTTCCCCTGTCTCGTCTACCCTCGATTTTATCGGTTGTCACGATGCTTCATTAAATATTGTTGTTTTACTTAGTTCTATGACACAACACATGATCTCTTCATCAAACAGTGTTGTTTTTACTTAGTTCTATGACACTATACATGATCTCTTCACTAAATATTGTTGTTTTACTTAGTTCTATGACACAACACATGATCTCTTCACTAAACAGTGTTGTTTTACTTAGTTCTATGACACAACACATGATCTCTTCACTAAACAGTGTTGTTTTACTTAGTTCTATGACACTATACATGATCTCTTCACTAAACAGTGTTGTTTTACTTAGTTCTATGATACTATACAGGATCTCTTCACTAAACAGTGTTGTTTTACTTAGTTCTATGACACAACATGATCTCTTCACTAAATGTGTTTTACTTAGTTCTATGACACTATACAGGATCTCTTCACTAAACAGTGTTGTTTTACTTAGTTCTATGACACTATACAGGATCTCTTCACTAAATATTGTTTTACTTAGTTCTATGACACTATACAGGATCTCTTCACTAAATATTGTTGTTTTACTTAGTTCTATGATACTATACAGGCTCTCTTCACTAAACAGCGTTGTTTTACTTAGTTCTATGACACAACACATGATCTCTTCACTAAACAGTGTTGTTTTACTTAGTTCTATGATACTATACAAGATCTCTTCACTAAACAGTGTTGTTTTACTTAGTTCTATGACACAACACATGATCTCTTCACTAAACAGTGTTGTTTTACTTAGTTCTATGACACTATACAGGATCTCTTCACTAAACAGTGTTGTTTTACTTAGTTCTATGACACAACATGATCTCTTCACTAAATATTGTTGTTTTACTTAGTTCTATGACACTATACAGGCTCTCTTCACTAAATATTGTTTTACTTAGTTCTATGACACTATACAGGATCTCTTCACTAAATATTGTTGTTTTACTTAGTTCTATGATACTATACAGGCTCTCTTCACTAAATATTGTTGTTTTACTTAGTTCTATGACACTATACAGGCTCTCTTCACTAAATATTGTTTTACTTAGTTCTATGACACTATACAGGATCTCTTCACTAAATATTGTTTTACTTAGTTCTATGATACTATACAGGATCTCTTCACTAAATATTGTTTTACTTAGTTCTATGACACTATACAGGCTCTCTTCACTAAATATTGATGTTTTACTTAGTTCTATGACACTATACAGGATCTCTTCACTAAATATTGTTGTTTTACTTAGTTCTATGACACTATACAGGCTCTCTTCACTAAATATTGTTGTTTTACTTAGTTCTATGACACTATACAGGATCTCTTCACTAAACAGTGTTGTTTTACTTAGTTCTATGACACAACACATGATCTCTTCACTAAACAGTGTTGTTTTACTTAGTTCTATGACACTATACAGGATCTCTTCACTAAATATTGTTTTACTTAGTTCTATGACACTATACAGGCACTCTTCACTAAATATTGTTTTACTTAGTTCTATGATACTATACAGGCACTCTTCACTAAATATTGTTGTTTTACTTAGTTCTATGATACTATACAGGTCTCTTCACTAATATTGATGTTTTACTTAGTTCTATGACACTATACAGGATCTCTTCACTAAATATTGTTGTTTTACTTAGTTCTATGATACTATACAGGATCTCTTCACTAAATATTGATGTTTTACTTAGTTCTATGACACTATACAGGCTCTTTTCCCTAAATATTGATGTTTTACTTAGTTCTATGATACTATACAGGCTCTCTTCACTGCACAGTGTTGTTTTACTTAGCAAAATGTGCACATGGTCATAATGTTCTATCTTTCTGTTAGTCTTTACTTACAGAGCATTCAACAACACAGAGCATCAACTTTTCAAATTTTATTTCACATCAGTGAATTATTCTTTCTTTGTCGACTGGTTAAATAGTTAGCAGGATAAGAGTTTAACATAACACAATGCTATATTGACAACTAAATCAAGGAACTGTAAAACATAACACATGTTTATATTCAACGAAATCAAGAATACTTAAAACATAACACAATGCTATATTAACAAATAAATAAAGAATTACTGTAAAACATAACACAATGCTATATTAACAACGAAATCAAGAGATACTGTAAAACATAACACAATGCTATATTAACAACGAAATCAAGATACTGTAAAACATAACACAATGCTATATTAACAACTAAATCAAGAGATACTGTGAAACATAACACAATGCTATATTAACAACTGAATCAAGAGATACTGCAAAAATGTGAATAAATTTCGATGAATATGGCAAGTAATGTGTTATGTTCTTTCTTAAGGACAGACGGCAACCCTAAACAGAAATATTGATCATTGAGGTTGCGTTTATGATTCTAAATGATCAACTTGATGTTAAAACTCGGGAACAAAAATTTCAAAAAATCCAAGCATGTATATTCTATGAAAAAAATTTAATATAGAGGGGTTTTTAAGGGAAAAATGCCCCAAAAGTAACCTTGCAAAATACAGGATGATTTATGTTCTATTCAGGTTAGCACTATAGAACTTTCAGATGTTATTGTAAATCGGCATATCTTGAACTGGTAGCAAAATATTTATAAAGTATAATAAAATAAGTTTTTCTGAATTTTTAATGCAAATCCAGATATTTGACTAAAAAAATATGGGGTAGGAGATATTCTTTTGCATGAGACACAAAAACTGTTCAATTAATTCTTTTTAAAGTGGTAGGGGATGATCAAATATGCATAAGAAAGAAGTATGCACATTTATACAACAATCCTTTGAGTAGTTTTTGGAAAAACGTGTATTTAGTGACATACATTTATGGAAAATAACAATTTTGAGAAAAAGCCAAAAACTAACATATTTTCAATTATTGACCAAATTAATTTACTTTAAGATCCCCAGGAGCATACAAACTTGCCTCATCACATGCTTTAGATGCCATGCTAGTTGTTTTACATCTTTCTATCTTTTTGTGCCTAAATTCTGTATTAGTAAGGAAGATATGTGGTTTTATAGATGACAGCAAAATACTGAAAATAATGTTTTCCAAAGGAAAAGTTAAACTAAAACAAAAGTTTCATATCGGCACAATTTCATATTATTAACTACAATATTGGCATCATTGACAGTTATTTTTAAGCTCCTCCTCAAAGTAAATGAGATCTTAGGACACCAAGTCCATATAAGATTATGGAAAGATTCATTAGCATTGTGAGAACCACCATGAATATATTTTGTCAACGAAGTCGCAAGATAGCTTGACAAATACTTGCATTATGTTGCCAAAAATAAAATTAGGCAGTTTGTTCTCAATCAACTAAAACTTTATCTTTAGGGCAAAGCTACTCAGCCTATTGCAGTTCTCATGGTTATCTTTGTGATGTTTAAATATGGCTCAAATAATATTTATCCAACCAATGTTCTCTAATTTTCCAGAATTTTTCATACAAGTTACATCATAATCACACTGCATAAGTTTAATGATGCTATTAGTTAATCTATCTGCACTACCATATTACTATAAACACTATGCTACCATCTGTTGAAGCAAAGTTATGATATTTCCTATATAATTAGCTAAAAAAACATATACATGCCTAGTTAAAAAAAATTTAAATTAAAATACAAAACTACATTTTTTTCAAACTAAAGATAGATTCCTGTTCAAATTGGATGTATTACCTAAAATTAAAAAACTAAAATTTCATTTTTTAAGAAAAATCGTTAAATATAGGGGTGCGGTCTGTCCTTAAGTGTCTGACGTTGCAAAATGCATATCTTGGTCTCCAATCTGTTTTAATATGAATTATTTGTTATTGTATTAGTATGAGCACTAACAACAAGTTTGAGACAATGATATACTGCAGCAGTATAACTCTTAGTAAGAAGTTATGCTACGAATTGTCAAAGCAACATCCGCTTTTGAAAGTCTAAATAAAATATGGAACTGCAAATTAAAACCAAATTACAAATTTTCAATTCAAATGTTGTATCAATCCCAACATATGTCAGCGAGAGTTGGAAAATGACTAAAGATATAGAAAGCAAGTTGAATGCATTTGAAAATAGATGTCTGAGAAAAATAATGAACATAAAATGGAACGAATTCAGAAGTGATGAAATCAGAGAAATGTCTGGTCAACCACTAGTGACAACTGTTATAAGAAGAAGATGGAGATATGTTGGACACACCTTGAGGAGAAATGATCAACGAATATCAAAGCAGGCATTGAAGTGGAATGCAAAGGGTTCAAGAAAGAGAGGATGACCTAAGGAGACCCCGAAACAAACTTTGCTGAGAGAGGTAAGAAATATAAATTTCAGTTTCGTGGAGGAGATTGAGCCAGTTGTCCCAGGATAGAACGATTTGGAGAAATTGCTTGCATGCCCTATGTAATGTATAATGGTACGAGAGAAATTATTAATAGTTCTTAGTGAGAAATTATACAGAATCTAACAGCACTTGGGCAGCAATTAGACATTTTTCCATTAACAAATGCACCATTTCATTGTAGCAAACAAAGAAAAAACAGTACAGAAAGTGTTGCCTAGCACACAAAAAAAGTGGATCATGGATAATGTTGAGGTGTTGAATGAGATCAAGACGCAGAGAAAGAGGCAGTCATCATTTTTCGGGCATGTGATGAGGAGGGAGGTTTAGAACACATTGTGACAACTGGTAAAATCAAGGGTAGACGAGACAGGGAATACAGAGAGAGAAAATTTTGGCGCGGTAGAGCGTCAACATCTGAGTTGATAGCAAACACCAACGACAGAGATTTGTGGAGATCCATGATCGCCTACGCCAGCCGGCACCTGATGATGATATATGGACAGTTCATTTTTCAAGTGACATATTTCTTTCTTGTGAGAGTGATGACAGATAAGTTTGAAATATCTAAGATACACTGTAGTTGGTTCATACCTATTTCACTTTCTTTATTACAGTTTCAGTTTATATGTTTCTTGAAATTGAAAAATTATGGTGTCTATTATACAGGGTGTTCAAGATAAAAGCAGCCTCGTCGTTAAGGAAGCCTCGTTAAGGGAGCTAATCTGGCATATGTTTATGAAAATAAGAAGGTTCAGTTATGATGTAGCATAGGTCAAGGTTCTGTAATGGTGTGTAATTGTAGTGCGGGAAGTGACGATGAACAAATATGGTGTAGGATGAGCTAGTCAGAACTGGTTTAAATAGTAAACAGACACAATGCAATAAGTAACTGGCAACTTTTGATTTGTCAATGTGGCTGCTTTTATCTTGAACACCCTATACATGAATTTTCATGTGTACCAGAAAAATTTCGATGAAATCAAGCATGTGTATTATATAAGTGAGATTTTACTGTGAAGCAATCTTCTTCTTTCCTTTATTCCTGTTTTGTCTCACAGTATCAATAAGACATTTCTAGAATGGGCTTTTGTGTGCACTTCATTACACATGTCATTCACAGCCTTCGTTATTTCTGTGGTCCATTTTTTGTGTGAACAGCCTTTTGTTTTGTATCCACTGTATCGAAGTAGCATGGCTCTTTGAGGCACACTGTCTGATGGTAATCTGCTATATATCCAAACCATTTAATTTGCTGTTTCTTGATAAAGTTTAGTATTGATATTGCACTCACTTTTTTACCTGATGTATACATTTCTAAATCAGTTTCTTCTTGATACTCCCAGCATTCTGTGTAGACACTTCATCTCTGCCGTGAATAATTTTTTTGTAATTGTTTGATGTCAGCATCCAGGTTTGACACTGATAGCATAATGCCAAGAGAAAGAGCGTATTCTACATTATTGTCGATTTCTGAAAACTTTTCATAATTCTATGAGCATAAATTGAATGCAACCACTTTCTGCTTGCTAGGCTCATAACAGTGACTTCAGAATTCCCTAGATGGGTCACTATTCTCTCACATTCAGGCTAGAATACACAAATTCCATCTATAGGAAAACTGAAGATCGACACTAGTTAGAGGCTGACCGAAATACACCTCCAGCGTGCAGCGCCATCTTGATCTGAAGTATCCTGCAATATCTCGCAGAAATGAACTAAACACACACAAAAAAGTTTAACAAAATAGTATGGTAAAGATGAGTCCCAACTTCCATCTGAATATAATAGAAAAAAAAACCCAAACTACTATTAACATATGAAATAAGTAAAGAAAAAAAATAAGAAAATGTTGCATATTAATACAGACCGCTAACTGCAAAAAAAAAACAACAACAAAAAATCAAAGTAGTAGATTTGTTACCTCCATAAATGATCATACAATTTTAGTTGCACACCGTTTCACCAGTTTCAGCTCATTGAAATCACACTTAGCATAAAATAATGTACACTTTTAAATCAACATAATTTTTGATGTGTGATCATTTACCCATTAACATCTTTGACCAGGCACAAAGTGGCATCAGTAGCAGGTTTATTTTTTACCTGGATCTTCCTTCAGGGATACTGTTCTGTTGAAAACCATCTGTGGAAAGTTAGCAGATGATGATGTTTCTTTGATGTGAAAAGTACTCCATGATAATTAATAATAATTTCTCTTGTACTGTTACACGTTACATAGGGCCTGCAAGTAATTTATCCATACCGCTCTATCCTGGACAACTCGCTCAATCTCCACCATGGAACTGAGACCGATATTTCTTGCCTCTCTCAGCAAAGTTCGTTTCAGGGTCTCCCTAGGTCGTCTTCTCTTTCTTGAACCCTTTGCATCCCACTTCAATGCCTGCTTTGATATTCGTTGATCATTTCTCCTCAAGGTGTGTCCAACATATCTCTCATCTTCTCTTTCTTATAACAGTTGTCACTAGTGGTAAATAGTGGTATGAAAACAAGCAGCATGACACTGGAGGTACTGGCGGTGACTAATGCTTTACGTTGGCTGGAGTCACAAAACTACACTCATGCGTGCATTTGAGTGATTCATTGAGTATGATCCGCAAAGTAGAGGCTGGTTCGGTGCGCTGGCAATGGACTGAATCACTACAAGTGTCAACAATTTGCAGAATCACTCTTATCTTTGTTCCGGGGCACATGGGTGTCGTTGGCAATGAGAGAGCAGACAGGCTGGCTGGCTCTGCCACCATATCAGAGGGTGGACAACGCCCTCATAGAGTGTGGTTGCAAAGATTTTCATTTAAACCAATCCACGTCAACTACTAGATTGCAGGAGCTGGGTTTGAAGATTGGAGTAGTAAGAAAAGAACAGCATAACAGGTACGTGAGTAGGCTCATCAATCAAAATCAAACTGGTATGGTCAGTCGTTGGACGCTATTGGAGATATTGCGAAGGAGATCGGAGTATCTATGGACATGTCCGGAATGCAATGAAGATATTCCAAACTAAAACTGAATTACCAATGATAATTACCTTTTATATTTATTCCAACATTCACTAGCATCCATCTCTGTCAAGTCTGTCATTGATATATACATTTTACCAAATCTTCTTGAAGCGCTCCATATCGACCACCTGTTAAACCACTCTGTGATTTGTATGTGATCTAAGCCTAAGAGCAATTACATATTGTGCCAGTTATGCACCTACAAATGCGCCAGCACATTCGATTTCTACAATGCTTTTTATTTACTAGGGTAGCTTCCTAGGCCACTACCTCAGTTGCTTCTTACGATATGTGTGTAGGTTGCATTGTTACTATTCTTTGTTTCCCCTTCGAGCCCCAGCTACACACAGGCGTACCAAATCTAAACTATCTTAGAACATTTTATGTTTTTGAACTCATGCTTGTACACACGCATGGGCACAACTGTCTAAAAGGTATGTTGTCCGTCCTCCTCTGCCAGTCATCCATCCCCTCTGCCCGTCATCGGCTCTACCAGTCATCTCTGTGTGTGCACGTTACAACAACACACAGTTTCTTGACATTTCTGCCACATACAGTTTTTACAGAACAATCAGTCAGCCATTAGAAACAGAACAACCTAGAACAACATACTCTGTCATGTGTGGAGTCTGGGTCCACAGAGAAATATCCAGTTCTTTCAAACTGAAATTTGTCATAAACTTTGGCTCCTAGCACAGACTTGTCTATGATAGCCTCAGTCAGAACTTCCAGGGAATCCTAAACAAGACAAATCAAATGTTGGCTTACTATGATCAAAGTTATAAATAACAAATGTGCAAACTGGCAATAGATAATTAGTACTGCAATTTCAAAAGTGAGACATATATTTTGTCTCAAAATCTTGCTAAACTACAATAATAATTCCTCTCGTACCGTTATATGTTACATAGGGCCTGCAAGTAACTTCTCCATACCGCTCTATCCTGGGCAACTCGCTCAATCTCATCCACGGAACTGAGACCGATACCTCTTGCCTCTCTCAGCAAAGTTCGTTTCAGGGTCTCCTTAGGTCACCTCTCTTTCTTGAACCCTTTGCATCTCACTTCAATGTCTGCTTTGATATTCGTTGATCATTTCTCCTCAAGGTGTGCCCAACATATCTCCATCTTCTCTTTCTTATAACAGTTGTCACCAGTGGTTGACCAGACATATCTCTGATTTCATCACTTCTCCTGAATTCATTCCATTTTATATTCATTATTTTTCGCAGACATCTATTTTCAAATGCATTCAACTTGCTTTCTATATCTTTAGTCATTTTCCAACTCTCGCTAGCATATGTTAGGATTGATACAACATTTGAATTGAAAATTCGTAAACTACAATAGGACAACATTAAAATGAAATTCTAGAAGAAAAAAAACAATTTGTGAAGTGTTGGAGATCTCACAGCACTAGGTCTTAGATGAGATGGAAAATTCTCTTCCTTGTTAACTATTCTTCCAGAATTCAGCCAAGCCATGCACACAGCTACAGTTGGGTCAACTTGAGCTTGCACCATGAAGTGATCCATACTTTACCGAATTCTCATCATTCACTGTGGCACAGGAGACATCTAACAAGGACTCTCCATGGACATCGCCACTAGGAAAACAATATGGCTATTCAGGAAGGAGTGATGGTCACCGTGTAGAGGGGGTGGGAATAATTATGGATGAGTATGCCAACAAGAGCATGATAGAATGAGAACCTATAAGTCCCTGAGTCATGGGAGCCAGATTCTGCTCAGGTTTGTTCAAACAATAGTCAGTGATACAGTGCTATGCAGCCATGGAGCCAGCAGAAGGGAGGTCGGGATGAGTTCATGCCTCCTGCAGGAACAGATCAGTGAGGTCCCAAGGTGTGACATTCTAGTTGTAGTGGGAGATGTCAATGCAAGACTTGGATCTATGGACGAGGGATGTGAAAGCTGCATGGGGTAATTTGGGACAGGAGCCAGGAATTACAATGAAGAAAGCTTCTTAGATCTTTGGTGTGATGATGGGAGGGACCTTTTTTCGGCACAGGGATGTCCATAGGATTACATGGAAACAGGAGACAGCCAAATAAATAACCAAATTGGCTACTTGATGAATGGAAGAAAATGGAGGGCCTCACTGCGGAATGTGAGGGCTATGTGCTTTGCAGGTGTTGGCGGTGACCATTGTCTTGAGTTGAGCAGATTACAACTTAAGCTTAGGCGGGACCGGCGTTCGGGCATCATTTCAGGAGTCTGTGTGTGAGAGAGACGACCTAGAGGGTCATGGAGACAAACTGTGGATGGGGAGGGAGAGAGGCCAGTAGGGACCTGGTTATTGGTTATTAAACTGACGTCATTGCACTCCGGGCAGACCCATAGGTGCTCAGTCTCCCCAACAGATATCGAAGAGTATGCATACTGATGGTTCCTGTGGCTCGCTGATTAAACACACCTCTCACTCTGCCTCTCAGGCATCCAGTTCAACTTGAACAACGGGTAACTCCAAACTGCTTAAATTGCTTGATCGATTCAACATCGATATTAGTGTCCTCATCCAACAGAGAGTCGTGAAGAGACCGAAGAATATCCCCTTATCCATCTTCAACTCCCCAACAATCGATGCTGTTGATGCAAGCATGTCCGCTCTCTCATTACCGTAAACACCCGATGCCCAGGACAGTATATCCACGTAAGCCGCTGGAGATTAGAAACTTCTATAGACGACATCCACTCATACCGAAACCTGCCCTTCTGGATCTTGTGAAGCATCGACTGAGAGTCAGATACAACAACTGCCCCAGTAAATGAAGTCCCAGAAATCCAATGGAGGGCAGCATGAAGCCTCAACCTCCATCCTCATACTAGAAGTAGTTGTCCTGTATGCCCCACTTCGCTCTGCAACAACCCTACCATGCGCATTAGCCAAGAAACCCCAGCGGATTTCTCACCACGTTGAACCGACCCATCGGTATATACAACAACATCATCATCCCTTGCATCATCTTCTATCAGCTGCTTAACTGCGAGATCAGCCTTCATGTTGCCCCAATCTCTACATTCTCTTCCAAGAGTAATGATAACGTTGAGATAGTTCATCATGCTACCATCTGTTGGGATCCATTCTTCCCTTTTGGTAGAGTCACAACCGTAGTCACCTGGCCAATTGTTCTCTCAGCCTGGGCCATCCACGACATGCCACGCTTGATTCTCGTGCCCTTAACATCATTAGTGTTCTTGTGAAGTGGATGTCTCTTATCCGAGTAACCCGATATATGCCTTGGTTTGGGCGATTGCATGACGGGAGCGTAGTGACAGAAGGCCAAGCATATATCTCATCTTCACAATGGGGGTATCTCTAGTGCAGTCCAGAACTATACGCATACCTTCATTCTGAACCCATTCGAGTCGTTCACATTGTGATCTTGATATCGTAAGAATTCGAGTCCGTAATCTACCACTGACAGTACCAGTCGATCGAACAAAAGGGCAAGTAGTCTCTGCTCAAGGTGTGCGGCCACCATAACTTTGAGAGCCGCAAGACCACGCTTGCACCGTTGTATCGTCTGTTCAATATGGTGTTTGAAAGATAGACTACGATCAAAGGTTATTCCAAGATAGCGTAGCCTGTCTCTGCGCTCGATGGTATGTTCATCAAAGATTACACAGGGTAGGTCAGCCTTGACGATGTGATTATTCAACAAGCACCACAACATACACGCTTTTCAGGATTGACCTGAGAGCGAGACTCTCTACACCAACCCGAGATGGTATGCAATGTTTTCTGAATGTCGTCAACCATCTCTCTATCTGACCCAGTCCTATATATTAAGATATCATCTGCAAATGTCAATGTCCGACCCAATCCGGTTGGCTGAATTTTAGCTACATTTGCTGTGTAAATATTAAACAACACGGGTGATAGAGGAGAACCCTGGGGTAATCCCGGGCATATACGTGCAGGATCCGATGTCCATGTTCCTAAACGGAGTGCAATGGTTCTCTCCATTAAGAAGCAGCTATCCAGTTTACCAGCCAAGGATTAACTTTACATTTAATCAAAGAGCGCACCATTATTGAAAAATTCACCTTGTTATAAGCATCCTCCAAGTCGATGGCCACAGCAACAGTCTCTTGCTTGGATTGGAAGCCTTCATAAACATCATATGCAAACGTGCCAGCATTGTCCCATGTCCCTTTCATTGGCCGGTAGCTACCCAAAGTGTCAAGGAGAATGTGGTCATTCTCCAAGTGACACATTACCTTTCTGGCCACTATCTTCTCTAGTAATTTGCCATATACATTTTGCAAGGTGAGTATCGGTAGCTGCTGAGCAGTTTAGGATCCTTCCATGTTTGTGGAGCGGTCGTAAATAACTATGAAGCCAATGCTCGGGTACCACAGCATTCTGTACACTTTTATTAAAATCCATCACAACTGCATTAATAACAGTCTCGTCCAGCTGTTTGATGTGATGATATTGGACACCATCAGGCCCTGGAGCGGTGCTGTGGCTTGCCTTGAGTGCATTAACAACATCCTCCTTTGTTATTAAGTCAATGTAAGGTTCTCCAGAGCTAGTAATATCCCGAAGAGCACTTATGATATTATGGCGGTCAGTTTTATCACCTTTTTCTGTCTGTTCCACGAAACGATGAAGGAACCCCTGCCCTTTTCTGCATCTGTTGTCAAGACGGATCCTGACGAGTCACGTAAAGTAGGAAAAGACTGGCTGGTATTCCTCCTGTGCATTTTGCGATGAAACTGCCAGAATTGATATAGAGACTACTTGCTAACTATAGGGACCTGGAATGAACTAAGTTGGCTTGCTCAAGACAGATCTGGTTGGAGGAAATTTGTTGATGCCTTATGCTTCAAGTGAGTTAAGAAAATAAGATATTCTTCTTCTTTGCGTCCGTTTTTTACGACCAATTTTAATCACTCTTTGTGATATATTTGATCTTTCCCAAAGAACGTGTATACGTTGCACATTGGTTTGGTAGACCCCTAAACGCATAGATTTCTACAAGTTTAGGACATGTGCATCCGATTTCAGCCAAACCTCCTTAGTAGGCTCTTACGACATGCATGACAGGTAACAGTGGTTCTATTCTTTACACCCCAAATTTGTTCCCGGTAACCACTTGGGCGAATAAGATATTCCAGATGCCCTGTCTCTGCAGCCAGCATGCACATATCATCAATTACATCCTGAACCCATCTTCTCTGTGGTCTTTCTCTTCTTCTCTTTGCATGAATGTCTCTTCCCATAATGATCTTCTCTTTGCATGAATGTCTCTTCCCATAATGATCTTCTCTGTGGTCTTTCTCTTCTTCTCTTTGCATGAATGTCTCTTCCCATAATGATCTTCTCTGTGGTCTTTCTCTTCTTCTCTTTGCATGAATGTCTCTTCCCATAATGATCTTCTCTGTGGTCTTCCTCTTCTCTTTGCATGAATGTCTCTTCCCATAATGATCTTCTCTGTGGTCTTCCTCTTCTCTTTGCATGAATGTCTCTTCCCATAATGATCTTCTCTGTGGTCTTCCTCTTCTCTTTGCATGAATGCCTCTTCCCATAATGATCTTCTCCAACCATTCATGTCTATTTATATGTACAAAATACTTCAATTTTCTCATTTTTTTTTTTTAGCGTCAGCCAGTTTTCTTTGATTTTGATTTGTTTCTGGATAGATTTATTTGTTCTCTTTTCTGAATCATGGTATACAGAGGACTCTTCTGTAACACTTATATTCAAAAGGACATATGTTTTTTCACTGCCTTGTTTAATGTCCATGTTTCACACCCATATGATGCCACACAAAAATTGTATGTCCTTTGAAAGCGTTTACTGATAAATTACAAATGGTAAATTATATATATATATATATATATATATATATATATATATATATATATATAGTATATATATATAATGTCATATCATTTCATTTTAGAATTACATATCGTCACAATACATATGACGTATCCAAATTCGAATCTATCTACTTTCATTTTCAGAGATTTTGTCTTTCCACTAATCACATTTCTATTATTTCTCGATCACTAGAAAACAGTCCCACTACTACGATACTGAGAATCTCAGTTTCTGTTTGGAATATCTTCATTGCACACCAGACATGTCCATAGGTGCTCCGATCTCCTTCACAATATCTAAAACAGCATCCAGCGACTGACCATACCAGTTTGATTTTGATTGATGAGCCTACTCATATACCTGTTTTGCTGTTCTTTACTGGCCACTCTAATCTTCAATCCCAGCTCTTGCAATCTAACAGTTGACATGGATTGGTTTAATACTTTAGCTGTCAGCCATTTTCAACAAAGTCTGGCTCACTGCCACACTATTTTTCGGCAATATCAGTTTTCAGAGTGACAATTTTTAAAAATCGTAAAAAATAAACTAATAAATTTAGGACTTTTAAACTATGGAATAGTGTTCATATATTAATGAGCTACTAATCTATATGTGGAATCTATTCTTTATAATCCACAAGTTATTGTAGTAACTGATATCCCCATACCTATCCACAGTACGATATGCCGTCATTTTCGCGTTGGGTGTCCGTCATCTACTCCTGTACCCCTGGGAATGTCTGCTATCGATCTATAAACATTGTCACATGAATCACAGTTCAAATTCATATCACATTCAGAGTTCGTTTAAACACTATCACTGGCTAAAAGCGGCGGCACATGTCCGCCGCCTTTGTCGGTGGTAGTGAAAGGAGTTCGTCTTCGCCGACTTTTGTTGTCGGTGGCAACGAAAGTGTTAAATAAAAATCCTCTTTGAGGCCACACTATGAAAACGTTCAGAATGTCAGCTCTAAGCTCTATATTGAGAATCTCATCATCAGAAAACAAGTAATACTAGCAACATTTGAAGAGGACAACAATAATGAGAAATCTCAGTCTTGACATTGAACAGATTGTCTGTGAGCTGAGAAACTTGAAGATAACAGCCAACTTACTGGATTGATGTCTGTAAGAAATCCGCCAGGTACTTGAGCAGGATCTTCTGGGAACTTGTGTTTGAACCTGCAATAAAAGGATCAGGATAAAAACCAACAATGAAATATTAGTCTCTTGATCTTCTACATGAGTTTTCTCAACAAGTCCCTGGAGGAATATAATGGCAACAAAATTGGCAATATGATGGAGTGGGTTGTTGCAATGCAGTGAAAGATCTATAAATGCAAAAATGACTTTTGTATGTCCACGAGAGAATAGAGAACATAATTTAGCACTTTCATTGAGAAAGAAAAAAAAGCAGTTTACACTTCTGTGAACAAGCAAACAATGAGAACTAAGCAGCCACAACTCTGTGATCGAGCAAAGATAACTCTCACTGCAGTCTTACCCAATGTTGTCTAAATAATCACAATATATATTCTGGAGAATCGGTTGATTTCGTTGTATGGTACCTTGCGACCACGTGGGCTCAACGTATTACATTCCTATGCTTCTTAGTACTTTCTCTTCTCATGCCTTGTAACCTATATCCGCATATGTTGCTTGTATTCAAGCTATATATTTACTTGATGTTTTATTGTTTCTCTTCTTTTCTATTTCTAGTTTTTATGTGTGTGTTTTATGTTACATTTATTTCGTTATTTGTTTTTATTCCCAGATTTTCATTAGAAACATTTGAATGTCTCCATATCTAGTCGTCCATATGTAACTGTTTTTTTAAATTCGTCACTCCTGTTGTTTGTTTGCTTGATAAAGGCCTTGTTGGTCGAAATGTTGCTGTATATTGTCATTGTTTTTATAATTTGTAAAACTATAGTACTTTGTGATTTTGAATGGATTTCCTACATTTCTTGTCCAGGTGTGTCAAGTTAAAATAATTTCCTGAGTCAAGACAGCTAAATTATGTTTATTCATTCAGAGTGAAGCTTGCCTGTATCTATCCTCATAAGTATACTTATCCAGTCTGTTACTATCAATGTGTGTGATAGTCCTAGAGACAGTCAATATCTCCATTGTCATGCATGCTTGGAAGCACTTGTATTGAATGCATGGCTTTCCATAAGTACAGTTCTTACATTCACCTTATCAACATCATCAGGTGCTGCCGCTGGCATAGATGATCATGGATCTCTACAAATCTCCGTTCCTGATATTTGCTATCATCTCAGATGTTGATGCTCTTCAGTGCCATGAAGTCAAGATGTCTAATATTTTCTCTCTCTCTGTTTTACTAACTGTAGCTGGATGACGATCAGATATCATCTTTAGCTCATGATCATCCCTACCAGATGAGACAGTCCCAATGGGACTCCCTGTAACTTCTTTCGCTTTATTCGATTTATGTTGATTCATGAATTTTCATGAGAAAGTAATGTGGTTTCCCCTTGTCGACATCCACATGAGGAAATATTCTTCAACTTGGACAACCATTTGTGGTTGTCAGGACAAGTGAGTGCCCCTCTCTGACCGCTAGCAGAGGTGTCCACTTATACCGGTAGATACTCGGTCTCATATGACCTATTTTACAAATTGACAGGAAAGCAATGCGTTGTTGCTGCCAGTTAATTTTCAATAACTTCCGGCAACCCAATGTGTTGTTCGTTTTCAAGTGAAACATTACGTGAAAGCTGGACTAAAATATCCTTTCTTCCAAAATACACATCAAATCCTCTGGAAATCCAAGAAATGAACCCCAATCCAGCACACGCTAACGACAACACGTCTTGTCGCCGCCATATTGAATACGTTACATTCACCTACACCATATAAAGCCATCCAGATAGCAGTGCCTGAGTCCTTCATATAGATGACAGAGTCACCTGGACATGTACATCTACCAATTAGGTTCCTTATCTTTGAATCTATAGTTGTCTGATGTCATTTGTCAGAAGTAGCTGCCAAAGTTGACTATCACCTCCATATGTTCATGCAACTTCATTGAAGTATCAGTTCATTCATCAAAGTGACTAATATAATGAAGTGGACAGGTCTGAGAGACAGTAATCTCTACATTACCATGCAAGAGTGTCTCTTTAGTTTTCCACCTTTGCCTTCTGTTAGATAAATGTGTAGTGAAGGCTGTCTATCAACATAGACACTCAAATACACACAGCTAATACAGTAAAAGAAACAAAAAAGTAGAAAAACTTACAGTGTATTATAGAGTCTGATTTCACAGTTCAATAGATCTGACACCCAGTGGATGAATGCTTTTGGTTTTGTCACATCTGCAGCATTCTTGCATGTCACTACTAGTTCTACAGGCAAGCCTAAAGAGTCCTTATGAAAAAATACCACAAACATTCAATAAAACATGTCAATTATCTCCAAGATATTTCTAGAAGCTCACAAATATCAGAAGGAGAAACAGGTAAATCAATAATTGATGATGAGAACAGCTTCACTGATATGTTGTAATAACTCTCAAAACTGTATTCAAAGCTTGACTCTTCTCTCTCTTCTTTCGAATCCTGTTTGCCTCAAAACGTCAGGTCAAGAAGAGATTTCTAAAATAGGCTCTTGTATGCGCTTCATACATAAGTGTCTTTTGTCACCTCTGTTATCTCTGAGGTCCATATTTTGCATGGCCGGCCTTTTGCTTTGTACCCATTGTTTGAGCAGCATTGCTCTTTGAGGTGCACTGTCTGTTGGTAATCTGCTTACGTGGCCGAACCATTTAATTTGTTGTTTCTTGATGAAGTCTACTACTGATGTTGTACCCACTTTTTCCTGATGACTTCATTTCTCAACCGGTCTCTTCTTGTTACACCCAGCATTCTGCGTAGACACTTCATCTCTGTCTTGACTAGTTTTCTTCTATCATTTGTTGTCAGCGTCCAGGTTTGGCACTGGTAACATAATGTGGGGAGAAAGATTGTGTTAAACATTGCTCTTTTTGTGTTCATGGTGAAAGCTTGACTATACAGTCCTATTCTAGCACATCAACTTCTATGACATCTGGAAGAGATAATATTGGAGATGATAATAGAGATTTTGATTCTTCTATTCTGTTGGGCAGCACATTTTCATTCCACCTCTGTAATTCTTTTAATGTACTGTTACATGGGCACGTTCATAAAGCAGAGGTTTGAGATCTCCATGTGATGCAGTGCATTTTAAGGTTTGCTAACTGAAGTCCTAGTCAATGTAACTTCACTAAAATAGTTTCACAAATATGATAAAATGTTTTTTTACATTTTTTTTCCATCCACACTAAGTTTCTTCAGACTGCATTTTTGCCTAGAATTGTTGCAGCAAGTTTGTAATTTTACAAATCAGCATGCAGCTAATACAGGCCCCACCAAACTATCATAAGGATCATGGGCAGATCTCCATGATGAGGAACTTTGAAAATGGTTTGGTCTGCTCATGTACTTGAGTCTAGTGCAGGTTATAGATTATAATACATACATGAGAGAGAGTGGATAGGTCAGGTCATATGGTTGGGTAGTACAATGTTCTGCATAAAACAACAAAATATTATTAAACTCTCTTTTATCCCTTTATAGACTTTGCTAGAGTCAATTCGTTTACACTTTTTCAGGAATATTGCAGAAAACATCAGCATATTCTGGAACTAGTCAGACCAAAGAAATATAATCAATTAGATTTTACTATAGAGTTAATTAAAGAGCTAGCTGACTTTGACAAAAACCTTGTTTGATACTAAAAATAAAGAATTGAAATGTTTTCGGATTGCTTCAGTTACTGGAAAATAGAACAAATTGTGTTAGGTTATCCAATTAGTAAAGTGCAAAATGAATCTAAAGTTATTTGTCAAGTTTGTAAACAAATTTTATGTTTTATTCTGAAGAGAAATTGTTTGTTAAATTGTTCTGTGTCTGGGTCAATGAATCTGTTTACAAGATGCCAGATAACTATTCCAGCTTATTTTGTCTATCAAATATCACCATGTACTCATATTTTTATTCAATATTTTTCACTTTCTATGTTTAGAAATTATGTATATAATTAAATGTTTATGTATCATACCAGTGGCAGCTCGTAATCATATTTGTTGGTGGGGCCAGACAAAACTTTTGGAAAAAATTATGGTTTTTGCGTTAGATTATATTTTAGTATTTACTATTATTTGTCTATTCCGAGAAATTATATACTAATTAGGAAGGAAAGACGCTGAATTTCAGACTATGTGGTATTTTAGTGTTATATATTCAATTTCCAAAGCTAATCAGCATCACTTTCAAAGTAATAATTATGAATGAATAATTTGTAAAATAATAAATACACGTTACACATTATTTTTGGTGGGACCCGGTCCCACTGGCCCTCAATGACGAGCCGCCACTGTATCATACAATAAGTGCTAGTTCTTTATGCCTCCTTACAAGACAAGGTCTCTCATTTTCTCTTTAGACAGTATCTATTTAATATTTCCTTCAAAATAGAGAACTATTTAGACATGACAAATCTGCTGATTACTTCCTGATATATTGTCCAAAAAAACTTCATTTTTGGATATGTTTTGTAAGAATGAGGATACTAAAAGACTATTAAAAGTTTTCATGGTATATTCCATACCTTACTCCTTTGCACTATACTTTTGGCCATTTGTAGAATAATCTACTTTCAGCATCACTCAAAGTAGATCACACTGATATTAAACTCCCATATCTTGACAGCCCATTCAATTTGTTTTCCAACCATATATAACATGCCTATTTTCAATGCAAGGCACTTATATGGTTGCTAGTATTGGAGGAGGTATCTCTCTCTCTCTCGATCACCGCCCAGACTGATGTACCAGACCTCCACATAAATTCTATTCATGTGGAAATCTGATTCATGCAGCCTTAGCATTGGTGTGTTTTACGTCACATCTTCGGCACCATTTGGAGCTCTGGTGCTTATCCTTCAGCGATGTGTCCGATTTCAGCCAGCGTTTACTCGGTTCGTTCTCCGTTCTGTAGCCATCTAGTGTTTTTTACGGTATGGGGTAGCTAGCCCCACGCCCAACCTCCTAAGTCGCCTCTTTCGACAGTGTGGCAGGTAACAGTGGTTCTATTCTTTACACCCAAATTTAGGCCCCAGTAATCACTCGGGCGAAGGAGTAAAATAAGGTATAAGTTTTAAATAAACAAAACCCTTTAAAAACTCTGAATGTTTAAGGGTTAACGTTAAAGCTGGCGAAGCAACTTAGGGTGTCAGAAATGTATAATGTGGACACCATGGCGCAGTGTTGGACAGCACTGACTAACAGTCTGATAATGGGAGAAAAAGAATGCTCAAGATGGGAGTTGGCAACATATTTGTTACTTTTCCTTTCAGGTCACTAGTCATGCTAGATCCACCTTTCATACAATTGTCTGGAAAAATCTTACGCGTGTACTGGCCGACTACTATCTTGAACCAAGAATTGCTTGCACGATGCCAACAAGAGAATATGGACTAACAGCCGAGACCTGAGTTGGCATATCACTAGTGTCTGCTGAATAAACGCTGCGAAAATCTTACGGTGGTACTGGCCGACTACTATCTGACCAAGAATTGCTTGCACGATGAACAAGAGAAATGGCACTATCATCCGAAGACGACGCTGAGATGGATTGGACATGTGATGCGCATGGAGACTGGCCCGACACGAAAACTGCACTGAGATGGACTCAGAGGGTAGGCGAAATGTGGAAGACCAAACGACCTAGGAGAACGAAGAGCAGAACTGAGGAAATGAATCATAGCTGGAACACAATACAGAGGAATGCCATGAACAGAGAAGAATGGGGTGCGTTTGTTGCTGCACTAAACGCCAAGGGCGTAACAGGCTAAAGAGAGTCATGCTAGATAGTCAATGTTGTCTTCAGAACATATTCTTGAAGTCTTATCCAGGTCCAGGTGCCAGGGAAAGTGTAACTACTATCCCAATTGTAAGTGATTTGAGCAATGCCATGATGATAACTTTGTCTAGTGTATGTACATATTTTCTATATAGGTGTGTTTGTTCTGATTTATTCCATTTCATCTTCAGCAGATTGAGTTGTGTTCAGTCTGGGATATCTCACATAGTCTTTTTCAACCTCCCAATGGTGGCTACAAAGAAGCAAGATAGTCAATTTACAAAAGTTTCATTCCCCATGGCTAGAGTTTATATAAAGTGGCTCTTACTTCCTCAATGCTCATGTCATTACATTGATATATTCTTCTTCTTTGCGTTGTTCTTTACGACCAATTTTAATCACTCTTTGTGATATGTTTGATCTTTGTCAAGAACGTGTATACGTTGCACATTGGTTTGGTAGGCCCCCTAAACGCAGACTTCTACACGTTTAGAACACATGAATCCGATTTCAGCCAAACCTCCTTAGTCGCTCTTACGACATGCGTGGCAGGTAACAGTGGTTCTATTCTTTACACCCCAAATTTGGACCCCGGGATCCACCGCGACATTGATATATGGGGTAAGTCATTGGGAATACCAGTACCCCCTAACCATAAGAAAGATATGCAAGTTTCTCCTGAGTTTTGAAAATTAACTGATTCTTAAGAACTCTTTCCAGCAGTATATTGACAGGACTGGTATACATACAATGGTTACGATATGAAGAGAATGTTTGTACCTTAATAACCTTGTCCACAGATATAACAAGACCTGTGTATCGAAGTCCTACAGGCTGTCCACAAGTCAGACGAAAGAAGTTTTTGTCACCTGACTGAAAACAAAATACAAACAAATATACAAAACAAACTGTCTCTGTATGATAACATTGTTCACATAGTTTGAGCTGTTATTATTCATTCATGAACAACAACTTTGCAATTCATAAACTGTTCATATACCTGTTTCATTTTTGATATTTTTCTGACACTTCTGTTACATCCATCTTTCTTTGCATCCATGTCTGTACTTGCATAGTTTAGTTTAGTCAACAGATCATCATCACTGCACATCAAACTAATTAGTCCATAACTACTATGATCTCTTTCTCAGCATGTGCGATCAGACACCAGTTCTGTGTTGGTTTACTACTCTTCTTTGGCTTCCAACATATTGATACACCCTGTTTGATTTTATATTCTTGAAACCTGGTTGCAGATTCTCCCTTATTTCTTGAATCATTTACACACCTTTTCACCCTTTGGGCAGTTAGAATATCAGTCTGGTCCATTACTTATCCACTTTCTACAGTAGCTATGCCCAGAAGTCTATCAAACTGTTTATTCCCCTTTACCTCTGCATGTTCTAGCACACATATCCTAGATGAGATTGCAGGAGCTGGGTTTGAAGATTGGAGTAGCAAGAAAAGAACAGCATAGCAGGTACGTGAGTAGGCTCATCAATCAAAATCGAACTGGTACGTCAGTCGCTGGACGCTGTTGGAGATATTGCGAAGGAGATCGGAGCACCTATGGACATGTCCGAGTGCAATGAAGATATTCCAAACTGAAACTGATGTCCTAGCACACAAAAATAACGTGTACTCTTCACGTTTTATTTTTCAAATTGATATACATTTTTATTATTCACTTACACTTCTATCTGTCACTTTTCTTACAAAGTGTTACTGTATATCTTATCTCTCTCGCGATCGTTCTTTTTCGCCATTTTTATCATTCTTATTGTGATATATAAACAGCCTTTGCCAAGAAAAAGTATTTTTATGTCACATCTTCAGTACCATTTGGAGCTCTAGTGCTTGTACTTCAGCGACGTATTCGATTTCAACCAGCGTTTACTGGGTTTGTGCTCCGTTAGCCTATGACTGTCCCCAGCCGACCTGCAAGGCAGCAGGTTGTATATCTTGTCTAAACTGGTTTTGTCTTCAATAATTAAAAAATAAAATATATACAGCCCAACAAACATTTGCTATACCATAAAACTCTATGACTTAATCACATCTATCTTAGTGTCAGTGCATGTGTAGGAGAGAGAGAGAGAGAGAGAGAGAGAGAGAGAGAGAGAGAGAGAGAGAGAGAGAGAGATATTGAGAGAAACATTGAGGATCAAATATAAAACGTTAAAACAAATAAAAGCAAAGTTTGTCTATTAGCTCGCCCGAATGGTTACCGGGGCCCAAATTTGGGGTGCAAAGAATAGGCCACTGTTGCCTGCCATGCATGTCGTAAGAGGCGGCTAAGGAAGTTTGGCTGAAATCGGAAGCATGTGTCCTAAATGTGTAGAAGTCTATACGTTTAGGGGCTCACCAAACCAATGTGCAACATATATACGTTCTTGGCAAAGATCAAACATATCACAAAGAGTGATTGAAATTGGTCGTAAAGAACGAACGCAAAGAAGAAGACTACTAGCTACCCCCTACAGTTTACTGTGTTGTCCCTCTTTCTGTTGTCTCTATCTACTAGTTAATTTCTTATACAATAGAACACAATACCTCTGCAAAGTCCTCCTGTTCTATGTAAACAGTGCTACCAAACTCAATGTTGTGCACTCCTTTCTCTTCATTCCCAGGGAAGTCAGGAACTGAGATCACTTTTGGAAAATCAGCTGGTAGATTTGATATCACAACTTTGAGAGGATGCAACACAGCCATTGCTCTGTCAAAACCAGAAAACTTAGTGGTTGGAAGTTTACATATCTCATGCTCTCATAATTACATGTCATATAAGAGTTTATTATAGTGACAGTACTAAAATAAACACTTTTGTAATGCTTAATCCCTGCTCAAGGGTCAGTAGACTAAAGACTAAATGCTGTTTCCATTACATGTTGCCACAGTGTGTGGGGTTGAAATTTGTATCCCTGAAATAAGGAAAACACTGACCTTACCTGGCATTTGAATCTTCATGACCAATGTTTTAACCACTCTGCACCTCTATAATTAGGATCATCATTATCATTTAGTAGCTTATCCTGTGCAGTCACCAATACAGTCTTGAATACCTTTCTATCATATGCCAGATATCCTGTCTCTGTTACTATCATGTTTAAGTCATATATCACTACTTGTATCCATCTTTGCCTGGGTCTTCCTCTTCTCTGAATACGCAGAATGTCTCTCTCCATAACTATTTTTTTTTCCAAATATTTATGTCCCTTTATGCGCCCAAAATACTTCATTTTTCTCAATATTTATTTTTCCCGTTAACCAACTTTCTTCAATTCTGTGTTCTTGGTGGATATATTAGCTTGTTCTGGCGTGACAGTATGTGGCAGAATTTTTTTTTTTAAATTGTCAAATGATGTTTTTATATTGCATATGGTGAAAAAAATCTTATTCTGTCATCTTTTTATTCTCAAATCTGCTCCAGTCATGTCCAGTCTTCCAAAATTGTCCGCTAATGATTTATAAACGGGACAGGAATCTTAAGGATATGTTGGTACATAGTTGTTTTAAAAATAATGTCCTGGGTCATTTTGGCACCGTCCAGTGTAGCTGTTGGCGATGCTATCTATACATGTGCTTATGTAATACAGACTTCTACTGTATCGTTTCATAAAGCCACTTTTATTATTTGGGATGGTTTTACAAGTCCTGCAATATAATCTATGTCACCACTTTTAAATGCTGTGATAAGACATATATAGGCAAAACTGGCGAAAAGCTTGGTGACCGTTTCGACCAACATTTACGCGTTATACGCAAACGTTCTGTGACTCCTGTATCTGCTCATTTCAATTAACTGGCCATTTGAGATATCCAGGTCACAGCCTGCTGTTCTTATGATCAGAATGAATTTGCTATAGAGAATCATTTTATATCTTTATATGGTACCTTGTAACCTCTTGAACTCGATGCACTAAATTACTATGCTTTTTTATACTGTCTCTTCTCATGCTCCGTAATATATGTGTATATGTATATTTGATTATTATCATTTCATATTTTTTTTTATTTCTAGTTTTTCATATTTTTGTGTTTTTAGTCACATATTTTCATTTAGGGCAGTTAAGGATTTATCGTCTCGTCTGACTTAACTGAATGTATCTGTGATATCTATTTTATAAGAACAGTCTCAATCTTGTCATTTGTTTTGTATCTGTTGTTTGATAAAGGCTTTCGGTCAAAATGTTCCTACATCTTGTTTTTGTATTTTGTAAGACTACATTTCTTTGTGTTTAACTTGTTTTGCCTGTTATACTACATAGAGCAATAAGTAGGAAAGATATAGATCTTTCTAATGACAAGTTAACTATTCTTTACAAAATGAACCAGCACAGATCATCTTTGTGGTGACGCTGTTTATCTTCTTGTGTTATTTGTTGCTCTCAATGTTTCTCTTTAATAATAATAATAATTCCTCTCGATCCGTTATCGTACATAGGGCCTGCAAGTAATTTCTCCATACCGCTCTATCCAATGTTTCTCTTTACTGGCTTTTAAATATCTCTTCACTTGGTTTATGATCAGCATTTTTTTAAAATATATATATTTTCTATGACATGACTTTCCTAATTTTTGATAAGTAACTGCATTTGTTTGATAAGCTTAAACATCATGATATGGACAGATTAACAATTTCACTCTCTTTTAATAGCAGAAGTGTACCCTTTGTACTGCATCACTAAGAAACAACTCTGTTCTAAATACATATATTTGTGGTTTATTTTAGTTCTTGACAACAAAAACAACACTCTCCCAGGTAAACACAAAATATGTAGGTAGAAACTGTAAAGTTCATTAGTTGTACTTAAGATAACTGCTGCTACTTGACACAACATTCACACTGTGCAGATATGATATTTGAATAGAAGTGTCAGACTTACCTCTTGGCACTGACATTCAAAACCTCTCTAACACAAGCCTCCAACATAGGTGGATCTATACATGTCTGAGCCATGGTTACTCCCACCTGTCAGAATTAGTTCACAATATTTCATTACATGGTTTAGTTTAGACAGTAATAGTAGTCAAATCTATGGTACAAGTTGAGATTATGTTGCCTGCAGAAGAAAAACTATAACATCAATACAATACCGAGATACAGATATGTAAAAATACAAATCAAACCCGTTTTTTTCTGATAATTTCTACACTTAATACAAATACTGTTAGTTACTGGTTATCAGAACAGACATCACTGCATTCCAGGAAGATCAATAGGTTCTCAGTCACCATCAGCAGAAGAGAAAGAATATGTTTCTGCAGTTTGTTGGTTATGCATAGTTTACATTTGTCATCGTATGCTCTTAGCCTAGTCCATAGATTCCCAAACTTTTTGGCCCACCGCCCACTTTGCACAACATAAACTTTGTAACGCCCCCCTCCACCTTATAACAGTCTGCCAACGCCCCCCTTCCACATATATACATGCTCTATTTTCTCTTGACATAGAAAGTTGATATATATTTCTGTCATACGTGGTCAATTTTCAAATGATTATATGCATGGAATAGAAAATTGATGAAAAAATGGATCGTATAAGACGGACATAAGATGAATTAAAATGCAGAATTAAAATTTTTAATGATTATTCAATCGCAAAATCACGAAAATAAATTATTTTAAAATATTTGTTATTAATTTCTTCTTTAAGGAGCCATCGACCCCTAATCGCCAGAACCCTCAAATTCTTCTGAGCCCACTATCGCCCTATAGAACGCTTCAGCGCCACTGGGGCGGTACCGCCTACTTTGGGAAACTCTGGCCTAGTTCCACTATAAAAGTAGTAAAGAACATGTCCATCTATTTATGTCCATCTGGTATATTGAAAAATATGATGCTAGGCCTGCATTTTGCTTTCACTAATGGAGGATGCACACAATAGATGTTCTCAGCATCAACCTGTTATTACCACTATGCTTGATTTCAAATTTCTACAATTTCTTGATATTCGCCACTTCAACTGATAAAATCATGATTCTAAATGTTGTCATTTAGTAACTTCATATTCTTCTTGTCCAATATGCCAACTGTTGACATCTGTCTATAGGGTCATTACAACATTATACATAAGGAGACATAGTTTTGATGAGATTACTTGGAACTCTATGTAAGACTGGATATTTAAGTTTATGTATTCTGTGAAACAAACATGACTACAGTAATAATGCTTATTAATTAACTCTTAGTGGACCATGGCAAAAGCTATGTTTTTACAAGCCATTTGTTTTTAGAATAAAAACACCCTTTAGTGTGGCTCCTGGTAAAGGCATCAACCCAAAGCCACGTAGCGTGGCATTTGGTCAACAAGGAGTTAATGTACATAGTCACATATAACACAAATAGTAAAAAAGTAAAGTAAAGGAACCCTTTCATACCTCGTGGTATATAGGTCAATATAGTGTTAAGCCTGTATTTTTAATTGACCGTCGGCGCACGATGGGTGATGTGGTCAGCATCACGCCGGCCGCCTTTACTTTCCCAGAGCATGTCTGGTACCCAGTTGAGGCTGGGTTGACCTGAGAGCCGTCGTGGTCGGGAAAAATTCCACACGCATTGCTGGAGCTGAACCCAGACCACCAGCCTTGCGAAGTGAGTTCACTAACAACTACGCTACAGCGGCTCTCCCTGAACTTTGATTGACAGTACAAACTTACAGCATAGAGACATGGACTGTTGCACTACAACCAATGCATGCATGGATGATAGGAAGTGGTATCTTTACATAACACTAACATTGCTTGACAGCAGTTGGCTGTTTAATGTTGGATTAGGAATATTTGATTAATTCTGTGAAATTCCACATAATGGTAATCATACTTTATGGTCAAGGCTTGTCTGTTTAGAAGCTTGCAAAAAAGATACTTTCTACTACCTACAAAAATGAATACTCTCAATAAGAACATAAAAAGCATCTTATGTGTTGCAAACTAACAAGTCATAGTATTAGTTAAGGATTTAAAATGTAATTTACAAAAAAAGTGCATTGTTTTAGTGTAATTTAAATAGTGTTTCTTTTTCTGTACAGGAAACCCAACCCAGCTACTACATTTTCAAGTAATAGTAGGGGAATCAAAGAGGTTTCATAACAATAGAAGAGAGAGAGAAAATGTTAAAAAAACATGTTACCACTTACCTTTGCACAGAAATAGTTGATAGCTTCTGGTGGAAAGCCTCGTCTTCTCAGAGCTGTCAGTGTAAATAATCGAGGGTCATCCCAGTCTCTGCAATAGAACACAATTAGTTTTACAAGACCATAAATAATATATAACCACTTGTTCACTCACTGACACTATGTGAATGCAGGCTATGATGGTAACTTTTTATTCGCACACTCCCTATCAACCACTTAACCACTCTGTGTCATTTGTATGTGATCTGAGCCTAAGGAGCGATTGTACGTTGTGCCAGTTATGCAATTAAGTAGGCCAGCACATTATTTCTGAAGGTCATCCCAGTATCCACCCCCCACTGGATGCTCCTGGTTGGGGCTGATTGTCCCCATCAATCAAGCCAAACGGCCTGACATATACAGGTTTTAACAAGTAATTTATCAAACAATAATCTAAAATTTTTAATATGATAAGTTGGAAATAATGAAGAAACAATAATGTTTCAATTTGAAATATCTTCACACATGTCCATAGGTACTTTGATCTTCGCAATATCTCCAGCAGCGACCAGCCATATTGATTCAGCAAAACAATAATGTTTCAATTTGAAATATCTTCATTCACATGTCCATAGGTACTCTGATCTTAGCAATATCTCCAGCAGCGACCAGCCATATTGATACAGCGAAACAATAATGACACAAATATAATATACATAAAATATAAGTAATTATATTTTTTTTAATGAAAACTAAAGCGAAAGTTTGATTCTGTTAGTTTATAAAAACAAAAATGTTTAGTCAGAATTATTTGACAACTTTATTTTGCTAGAAAAAAAAAGCTACCATTCAAAATATATGTTATGATTCTCAACAGATCAGATTGGTAGGTCATGATTAGAGTACTTCTCTCATTCTAAAGTTACAGATAGATCATGCTTATCTGTGTCATTTCATCTACATTACAACATGTCTACTCTATCATGAATCAAATTTCACTCTTACGTTGTTCTTTCACTGTGTGTTATTCTTCTCATCCCTTCTTCATTGTTTGATATCTTTTACACAACAATACTCCCATCAGTCACCCTGAGACACACTTGATGTCTAGTCAGTTCCCACTCCTCAACCATTGTGTTCAAGGTTGACTTAATGTCCTGTTGTCACTGCTGTTTTGATCCCTCATATATCTTATATATAAAGAAGATCTTGAATCTTTTTTGTCTTTTCCGATCCAGAAGCACTTGAGCTGAAAGCTCTTCGGCTCGGTGTCGTGGACATCGTAACCCTTCGGCTCGGTGCCACAAACACCGTAAATCTGGGAACCTGTAGCTTTTCTGCCAGTCCGCGGAGTTGAACCCGCACTTACAGAGGACTAGTCACCCGTAGTCCAACGCGCTACGAACACGCTGGGCAAGATCTTTGTCAAAGTCCATATGTAGTGTGCTGTGAAATTCATCGCTCCTTTGTCGTTGCTTGAAAAAGTCCTTTTGGTCAAAACGTTGCTGTGTATTGGCATTGTTTTTGTAAAACTACAGTACTTTGTTATTACGTGTTTCACCATTAGATAAGAACATAGCAATTGATAACAAATCTATACAGCATTCAAAGGAATTTGGAATCACATGATGTGTGAATAAAACTGAAGACCTGAGAGACAGAATGAAGAGTATTTTTAAACAGTGCGACATGAGAACCATCAGCATACATAGCCTTCTACATCTACATCTGCTTGAGGAAAGTGACCACTTATGGGTCTACCTGGAGTGATATGGTTCAGTTACCAAAAAATCCTCATATATTTTCTTCCTGAGAACTTGTTTCCATTAATTCTAATCTCATTAAATGTCTCAATAATGTTTCAATCTCATTATTTATTTGTACAACTTTTTCTTGTAGTTGTATAAGTTTAACAACTTTCTAACTGAGTTTTGTGTCTGACAATCTCTGCTGCAAAGCTTGTCTTATACATGGTGATTGTACTTTACCTGACAATTTCTTCTTTTATCAGTTTGGCTATCTTTCTCTTGGAGACCACAGTGTAGCTGAGATTTAGTCTCCCATACTCCCATTGGACAGGGCAGTACATATCAAGAACATTACACAGCCAGTAATATGATGAACGTCTGGGAAAATATTCATTACAAGAGATTCAAAGCAAATATATTTATTTGCCAATTATGCTCATTTTGTAATATTGTTTTCTTTCCTAACAAAAACCATCCTACAGCCTAGATTGATGTGCTATTCAATTCAATAAAAATGATATCAGAAGGTGAATAAATACAGCAGAAGGTGAATAAATGCAGTAGAAGGTGAACAAATACAGCAGAAGGTGAACAAATACAGCAGAAGGTGAACAAATACAGAAGTAATAGACACAGTCAGATTTATCAAAGGAAATGACACAAATGAATACAAATTTCCTTGACCTTCCATTTTGCTACCACAATTTAAACTTCAAGTGAATGAATTCATTTGTGTGGGCTAAACAAATAAAACATCATGGTTCGACAAAATATCGACGTCAGAACTGATTACATGCACCAAGCAAAGAGAGTTGTGGAGACATGATCGCCTACGCCGGCAGGCACTTGATTGATTGAAACAAATAAATACATATACCACAGCTAAGCATAATTGTTTTTTAACAACAACACTACAAGTCTACTCTGATAATGGTAACAACAACACTACAAGTCTACTCTGATAATGGTAACAACAACACTACAAGTCTACTCTGATAATGGTAACAACAACACTACAAGTCTACTCTGATAATGGTAACAACAACACTACAAGTCTACTCTGATAATGGTAACAACATTCTCTCAAACTACTACATTGCAAGATATATTCTCTGGTCAAATTGCTGATTATGAACTATCTTTCCTGGAAATAATTCACAGAATACTTGTTTATTTAAAGGAACCATTTTTTCCATACCATGAGGTAGTACAGGGAATATACAGTGTTAGATCCATACTTTTCATTGACCATTTGCACATGGTGGATGATGTGATCAACATCATGCTGGCTGTCTTTACTTTCTAGTGCTTTTTTTATGTTCAATTTCTGAGGCCGAGTCGAACTGAGAGCCGCTACGATCTGAAAAAAAATTCCACTCCCACTGTTGAATTATACCCGGACCTTGTGCCCAATAAGTGAGTGTACTAACCACTACACTATCATAGCTCTAACTATTTTCATTGAAACTAGATTTAATTCTAGTTTAGAAATAGTTCTCTCAGTTCAGATTACTTCTTGGAGATGGTCTGTTGTCTTTGATATTGTAAGACCTGAAGTTGCAATTGGATCAACCATTCACAATTTTACTAATTTCACTTCTCAAACTACTAGGAGTTCGCCCGTGTGGTACCGGGACCCGCAAGGAAGCAAAGAATAGTACCACTGCGACCTACAAGGCATGTCGTAGAGGCGACTGATGTAGGACCTAGGGAAGCTACCTAGTAAATAAAAAGCATCACAGAAATCGGATGTGCAGGCCTACTTGGAAGTGCATAACTGGCGCAACGTGCAATCGCTCTTAGGCTCAGATCACATACAAATCACACAGAGTGGTCGATGTGGAGCGTTCAAAGAAGAAACTACTGGGAGTCAGTTTTTCAAATCAGTGTACAATAGTCTCTTACACTAGATTTTATGACCAGGTGCCAATCTGGGCCCCAGAAACTGGTTTTAAGGAACACTACTGTTATTTACTATTACATTCAATATCGAAATAGGGGGAAGACTGCAGTAAAATTTGGTAAATAGCGAAACACGTACAAACAAAGTACTATAGTTTTATAGTTTTCTGTATTTTGTAAAACTATAGTACTTTGTTTGTACGTGTTTCGCTAATTACATTCAATAGCAACTTGAACAAATATATATATATACCTGGACTGGAATTCTTTGGTGCAAAGTGAATGTGTGATATTTTCAATGGAATCACAGAGGCAGTGAGTGAAGTCATAGGTTGGGTACACACACCTGTCACAAGAACAAAAAACCATTGGTTGGGTTGTATTAAACTAAAACAATATATTGCACACTATCATATCATTGTGCATCATTTTCTGACAATAAAGATAGTTGTCCCATATCATAGATGTATTCACATGAAAATTGTATTCAAATGTCCACAAGTTGCACCTTAAATTTCCAGAATTTCACTCTCTGATAGGCCTCTGTGGCCGTCATGCTCAAATCATTATCCTGAATAATCACATCAAGTCACATCAGGAATCAATCTTCTACTTGGTCTTCCTCTTTGTTGGTATGTCTCCCTCCATTATGGTCTTCATCCCTTCGTATCTTTTTATATGTCCAAAATACTAAAATTTTCTCTTTCTTATTTGTAGCATTAGCCAGTTTTTCTTTGATTTTGAGTTCATTTTGGATAGATCTATTTGCAACAATCTAATGAATATATGAAAATTCATTACAATATGTGTGTACCTACCATTTATCTCCTGTCCTGTGATGTGGGGTAAACCTGATGCGGTAAGCAACAGGATCCTTCTTACCCTCCTCCAAAATTGTTTTCATTCGCAGTGTAGCTTCTCCTTCTGCTATCTTCCCTTTTCTCATATCCTTCAGAGTAAAATTTATGTATACTGTATTTTTGTTGTCACTACTGTAATTTATGTTACTACTAACCAGCCATTACTTAACATAATACTAGGTCAAAAGGTCAATTTAAATTGGATGATACTAATCTACAAAACAATACAAAATGATATAATAACAAAACACGTAATAACAAAGTACTGTAGTTTTAAATACAAAACAATGACAATACACAGCAGCTTTGACCAAAGGCCTTTATCAACAAGCGATACAACATAAGTGACGAATGTCACAGAACACTACATATAGACTTTGACAAAGATTTTACAATGGTTAAAAATCCAACTCCCACTTTTAACCAGTGTAATATCTTTGTGAAAGTCTATATGTAGTGTTCTGTGACATTCGTCACTATTGTGTATCATTTGCATGATAAAGGCCTTTTGTCAAAGTTGCTGTGTATTGTCATTGTTTTGTAAACTACAGTACTTTGTTATTACGTGTTTCGCCATTCTACATAGTTTTACTGCAGTCTCCATCTATTATGATATAATAACAATAAGCAAGTAAAAAGTAAAAGATATATTAAACAAGTAAGAAAGTCTTCACTTTAAACAAAAAGCATCAAAACAATCAACAGAGAATACCAAGCAGCTAATGATGCCTCTAGATTTACAATAATCAGAACTTGTAATCCAAGTCAGTATCAGTACTCCACAACTTATGTAGACAGTTCATCTATGTCATGACTAGTTTTCTTCTATCGTTTGATGTCAACGTCCAAGTTTGGCAATTATAGCATAATGTCGAGAAAAATATTGTGTTGTACAATATGACAATTGCATTTCAAAAGTGGGGCCAGTTGTCCTATGAGTTGATTTGCTTTACTGCAATCTATGTTGAATTTCATTAGTTACTCTTAATGTGAAATGTGCTGCCTGCAAAAAGTTACCAACAACACCAGAAAAGACATCAGCATAAGAAAGAAAGTTGGAACAGAACCTTGCTTGAATAACATTGAGAAACAAAGAATGAAGTGGTTTGGCCACTTAATAAGAATGCACCCAAACTCCACAGTATACAAGTCTTTACAACAGAACATCAGGAAAGAAGGCAGAGGAAGACCCGAAAAGATGGTTAGATGGCATAGCAGAATCCTGTCAAAGAGCAAAATAACAATCGCCCAAGCCACCAGAACAGCACAAGACAAAAACAGAAAACCACAACACTGGGCAACAACCCGGTAGCAGTGTGATGACAAAAGAAGAAGAAAACTCTTCTATTTGCTGACAAAATGCTTCCTATGTGTGCAACGCATTTGACTTGCTTTAATCAATGTTTGTGGATGGAGATATTGGAAATGATTTCCTCTCTAGCGAATGTCAGTACTTTAGAGTTGTCAATGTTTATTCTTGTGTTGTAGTCATTGGATATTAACTGGAATCTGTTAATTTGTTGTTGTAGCTGTTCCTCTGTTGTTGATATGATGCCTGGTCATCGGCAGTGAGTGAGGCAGTGTGGTATTTTGCAGGAGCTCAGGGAAATGGGTATTTAAAGTACAGGTGATCAGTGCTCAAAGTGGTTAGAGGCAGCAAACTGAAAAAGGAATAGGGAAAAATGCTGTCTTGACACAAATATAATTCAGCAATAAGCCAAGAGGTCTATCATGAGAGTATGTAAACAAAAATGGAAACTAAAATATCATGGATAAGTTCATCTGAAATGATAGCTTCCCACTGACCAGTTTTCTTATTCAAGAGGATGTCTGAGAGCATGCCTAGAAGAAGAAGAATCTCAGGTCCACTTGAAAATAAGATGCATACCAGTTCTATGAAAGAGAACAACTAATAATTTCATCTTCAGGTTCCACACAAGACTAGGATACCAAATGTTCAACAAGCTAAAGGTGATGTTTACAATTGTGACACTGATGAAAAGACAGCTGAACATTGTGGACATCACAACAGTGTCCAACATTCAGATCATCTGACAACATATAGAGATTATTGGCCTACAGGACAGACTAAACTCAATATCAGAAGAATTTCCTGAAATAATCCTGCTAAGCAGATCCTCTTCATCTGTATACTGTGAAAGATGTTCCAATGGAAGGTTCATTCCATTCATCGTGTTCTTCAGTCAATTGTCTAGCACTCAACATGAGCACACTTTGAAATTTTATTTAAATTGGTTATTGGTTACTAAACTGCGTCATTGCCCTCTGGTAGACCCATAGATGCTCAGTCTCCCCAACAGATATCGAAGAGTATGCATACTGATGGTTCCCATGACACCATTTTAAAAAAAAATCATACAATATGCTACAGGCTAAACCATGAGAACATCATACTGCAGTTGCAACATGCATTCTACAACATGTCTATGTCTATCATTACCCATCTGTCAACTTGAATAATCTTGAACATGTGCTTTCCATAACAATATGTTCAGGGAGACCAGATCGATCATCAACAAATTTTAGAAAATCCTTGAGAGAATTTATTCACCAAGCTGTGTAGTGCTTTTCACAAAACACTTCCTATCATATACAGAAAATATTTCCGTATAAATATCCTTAGCAAGCAAGTTCTCCTTCCCCAAAAAAACACCTCACAACAGCAAAGGTGTTCTTCAATGATTTTTTCAGTAAATCTTTGTGAGTATGGTCATCATTTTCATATACACATGAGCATAGACATATAGGAGAACTATTGTCTGTTACACATAAACATCAAGCTGGATGGCATGCCAACTAATGACACTTTGGTACTTGTCTACAATTTCACCGTACGAAAGGAAACCTTGCTGACCTAAGTTAAGTGACGTCAGTCCGCCATCAATGTTTGCGGACGTGGAGGAGAACCGGATTCAAGTGTCACGGATATGGTGTTTATTGTGTATTTTGTATGTAAATAAGCAGTGTTTTAATTGAATTGTGAGCCCTGAAAAGGGCTGTATGTGGGAATGTGAGGTGGAAGGAGGTAGGATGGGACTATGAGTGTTACTGTGGGGCCAGAAACTTATGGTATCAGCAATAATAGCTACGAAGGGTCTAAATTTCTGGATTTAGTCCGGTGACGCCACATAAACTCACTCACTCAGGGAATGACGGGATTTTATGTCAATAACATAAATAATGGGGAACCTCTGCGCTATATTTAGAACAACGCTGCAAACAGTCTATATTTAGAATGACCCAGTTTTTGCGGTGAAATTGTAGACAAGTACCGACACTTTTATAAACTACCAACAAAGATTTTTCAATTATCTTAAATATGTTTGTGATCGACTTACTGACTTACCCTTATAGTAAGACAACAGTACATACTTCCTTACCTCAAAAAGTTGCAGAGACTCTTGAATAGGTCGATCTCTCCATGGAGAATCAGGAGGATTAAACCCTTTCAGCAAGTCTGCAGGCATATGACACACATATGCGTGTCCACGCTTGATGAGTTCTACAGCACATTCATACAGTTGATCAAAATTGTCTGATGCATGAGTCACTTTGAAAGGTTTGTAGCCTGCAGAAAAAGAACGAGACTAGATCAATATAATGAACAGAGAAGACAAATGTTTTTAAACAGTTAATATACAAAGATATTATCTAGAAATATCTATTTAGTTTGAGTTACATTAAGAAAATGGTTGCTTAAGGACAGACGGCAACCCTAAACAGAAATATTGATCATTGAGGTTGCGTTTATGATTCTAAATGATCAACTTGATGTTAAAACTGGGAACAAAAATTTCAAAAATCCAAGCATGTATATTCTATGAAAAAAATTTAATATAGAGGGGTTTTAAGGAAAAATGCCCAAAAGTAACCTTGCAAAATACAGGATGATTTATGTTCTATTCAGGTTAGCACTATAGAACTTTCAGATGTTATTGTAAATCGGCATATCTTGAACTGGTAGCAAAATATTTATAAAGTATAATAAAATGAGTTTTTCTGAATTTTTTAATGCAAATCCAGATTTTTGACTAAAAAATATGGGGTAGGAGATATTCTTTTGCATGAGACACAAAAACTGTTCAATCAATTCTTTTTAAAGTGGTAGGGGATGATCAAATATGCATAAGAAAGAAGTATGCACATTTATACAACAATCCTTTGAGTAGTTTTTGAAAAAAACGTGTATTTAGTGACATACATTTATGGAAAATAACAATTTTGAGAAAAAGCCAAAAACTAACATATTTTCAATTATTGACCAAATTAATTTACTTTAAGATCCCCAGGAGCATACAAACTTGCCTCATCACATGCTTTAGATGCCATGCTAGTTGTTTTACATCTTTCTATCTTTTTGTGCCTAAATTCTGTATTAGCAAGGAAGATATGTGGTTTTTATAGATGACAGCAAAATACTGAAAATAATGTTTTCCAAAGGAAAAGTTAAACTAAAACAAAAGTTTCATATCAGCACAATTTCATATTATTAACTACAATATTGGCATCATTGACAGTTATTTTTAAGCTCCTCCTCAAAGTAAATGAGATCTTAGGACACCAAGTCCATATACGTTTATGTAAAGATTCATTAGCATTGTGAGAACTACCATGAATATATTTTGTCAACGAAGTCACAAGATAGCTTGACAAATACTTGCATTATGTTGCCAAAAATAAAATTAGGCAGTTTGTTCTCAATCAACTAAAACTTTATCTTTAGGGCACAAGCTACTCAGCCTATTGCAGTTCTCATGGTTATCTTTGTGATGTTTAAATATGGCTCAAATACTATTTATCCAACCAATGTTCTCTAATTTTCCAGAATTTTTCATACAAGTTACATCATAATCACGCTGCATAAGTTTAATGATGTTATTAGTTAATCTATCTGCACTACCGTATTACTATAAACACTTTGCTACCATCTGTTGAAGCAAAGTTATGATATTTCCTATATAATTAGCTAAAAAACATATACATGCCTAGTTAAAAAATTTAATTAAAATACAAAACTACATATTTTTTTCAAACTAAAGATAGATTCTTGTTCGAAATTGGATGTATTACCTAAAATTTTAAAAAACTCAAATTTCATTTTTTAAGAAAAATCGTTAAATATAGGGGTGCGGTCTGTCCTTACAGCTACTCTATTTATGAAATTAAAAATGATTGCACAACATACCCAATGAACTTCAGTTTAAATTTAAACTAAACTTTTCTATTATAACAATAAATATATTAGGCGGGAGACCCACCAAGAACAAGGATTGCTTTTTTAAAAATTAACAGAAAAAACTAACAAACATATTGTCATACAATTTGGCCACATGTTGCAAAAGACATTGTTTTTGATGACAAACAATGTTTAGTGTATGCACTGTAATTAGTTATTTAAAAAATAAATAATTTTCTTGAAAATATATTGTAAAAAACCCCCCTTCCTCGTGCAGTGGATTTCACAAATATAAGAAGTGCAAAGAATGCCAAACTAGCATATGATGTACATATCACCCATAGTTATAGCATGAACTAATAGACTGCATAGTTATTATAATCAATCATGACAGATATAAAGTTTCACCAAACAAGAATACCAAAAATATGTGCATTTTTTCATCAAATTCTCATTTTAACTACTAATGATAAGACCTGCAAATAAAAAACCCTGCAAAATTCTATACAAATTATGAGAAAACTGCACTATGTGTTATATATTTTATCTGGTCAAGATTCTAGACTTGTGTTATGAAAGTCTTCCATAACCCACTCTTTGCTTCACTAGCCAATTCTTTGAAATCAAGTGGCTTTGTGTCGGACAGCAGACTTTTCAGTCACATCATGCATATTTCTACGTAATTTCTTTCTGGCTCTCTGTCATGACTTTGCAGCAGACTCTTTTGTCGGCCATGCTTTTTTCAACATTTTCATTCCACCAGGGTGGTTGCTGGAAGGGAGTCCTAGCGGTCTTCTTGGCATTCTCTTTGATATACATAATGAGTTTTCAAGATCAGTGTGAATTGAATTCAGTACAGAGAAGTATCAGCCACTAATGGATTAAAAAGTGGAGGAAGTAGAATCTATCTGAATCCCACACAGAAAATATTATTAGTAACAAAAAGTGAATTATATAGCAAATTTAAAGCAGAAACAGGCATCTTTGGTTTTTGAAACCCTAATTAAGGAGCAATGTGTAAAGAGTTCTTTTAGCGAAAACACGTAAAAATAAAGTACTATAGTTTTAGAAAATACAGAAACAGTGACAATATTACGAACAAGAGTTCTTTTCACTGATACGTTACCTGTAGTTGCAGCACTAAGCAGCAATTTAAAAAATGCAGAACTACATGACCTAAGTGAAACTAAATAAATTTACACAGTTGATTCAACACAGAGCTATGATACAGCTGATCCAAGCTGAACACACCTATCAATGATGAGGCCAACAGGTTAGGTCAACCTGACATAAACAAAAACGGTCACCAGAAATACTAAATAGAAAGTGAGAATCAACATCAGGGTCACCAGACAATTCTTGCACATTACCAGCCCATCATAAAAGAACACCTCATAATATTTAGACTCTGCACAGATCCCAACAGACTGAGATACCATCTTTTCAACAAGTTAAAGATAGAAACTGCTGATCTCTAAGAAAATAACTTACTAAACATATTTTACAAAGATGTCCAGTTTACGATGAGCAGAAAAGACTGACATGGCCATCACCAGTGAAATTGAAAGACAAGGTCTTTGGAGACCATGACAACTGAGGCAGACTAGTGCATTCTTTGAACATATTCAAGTTGACATCTGAGAGTAATCAAGGAAAAAGAAGAAACAAAAGTGATAACAAAACAAAAACAAATCACCAATCAAAATATTGCAAATATGAAAAATATACAAAAGTCTTTACCCAGCCACTCCACCATATCTTTTATGCCAAGAAAAAATTTTTCTTCTTCCTTCTCAGGGTTTGTGTCATCATACCGAAGGTAGCAACTACCTCCTGAGGTCTATGGAATGATAAGAAAAAAAGACAAAATTTTGAAATGTCAGATTTATGTTGCAACTAAGAAAATTATGTTAGTACTGTATGACAAGAACATACCAAAAACAAAAACTCTAAGGATTTGGATTCTAGAAGCGATCTCAACAAGAATATATAATTTTTCTAAGCTGGACTTGAACCGTTAGAATGGTTGTAGTTTTTCTTCATAACTGAAAACTATAAATTTATCTTCTCAATATAAAAACAAACTTGGAGCTTTAAAGTGCTGGAGAGTTTGAATTATACTTCTTGATTTCATCTTGATGAAGAGAAATTTGTAACTGCAGTCCCCATGGCTGAGGACAGGCAATAAACCTGTGCAATGAGCGCAGTTCTGGAAACCAAGTATCCACTGGTATAAGTGGACATATCTGCTGTCAATCAGAGAGGAGCACTCGTTTGTCCTGAGATCCAGAAATGGTTGTCCAAGACTGGATGTTGCTTCATCATGTGGATGGCAAGGGGGAAACTGCCAGATTTATCTCCCAAGAACAATTATAGATCATGACAACATATATTATCTCACTAATGTTATGTTCTGTTATACGATCAACGTCATGGCACATTGGGCATTCCCATGCATGCTCTGTCCTCCGCTGCAGAAGCCATCCCAAAGTTCATTTGCTCACCGTACCCATGAGAAGTTGATTACTATATCTTCTCTCTCTACCACAAAGACGACACTGTCTGGCATGTCCAAACTTAACGCCTAATTCTCGAACTCGTTCCAGTGTCTGAGACTTGCCCATGTCACATAATTGAGAGTGTACCGCATTGATGATATCAGCTCTGTCCATACTTCTGCCCGTTTGAATTGAAGCATTGTTTGCAAGAAAGTCAGCATGCTCGTTACACTGCACTCCAGCATGTCCAGGTGTGTACAGCCAAGTCATTTTTTGAGATGTGATCTCTGAATGCTGTCCACCCATTCCACACGCATACTTCCAGATTCAATCATTTGAAGCATAATCATCGAGTCTGATATGATAATCGTATGGGTTACCTGTTGCTCAGCCACCCATGACAGAGCCCTGGAGGCAGCAGTGATCTCCATAGTCATGCTCGATGTCGTTGTCTAATCTCACTAATGGAGTTAATGTGGGCTTCCAAAGAATATGCTGGTAAGTTGAGATCAAATATAGACTATATGTGATAACTGATCATCATACAGTTCTTCTTCTTTGTCGTCACACTGCTACCGGGTTGTTGCCCAGTGTCGTGGTTTTCTGTTTTTGTATTGCGTTGTTCTGGTGGCTTGTGTGATTGTTATCTTTGCTCTTTCACAGGATTCTGCTACGTCATCTAACCATCTTTTCCGTTGTCTTCCTCTTGCCTTCTTTCCCGATATTCTGTTGTAGAAGATTGTATACTGTGGAGTTTGGATGCATTCTTACAGTTACTGTATCTAATCAATATATCATTGTTTGCTACATAAGCTATATCAGAAACAGTAGCAACAGCAATGGGGACAGTTTTATCTGTTGTCTTTGTCCTTTTCTCTTAATATTTGTCAGAGCATGTTTTACAACAGTGGCGTCTGTGGCCTAGGGGTTAGTGACTTGGTCTATTAACCCGACGTTCTGAGTTCGAATCACGCTGCGGACAGTTTGCTTGCAAATAGTTTCCGTTGATTTTAACAAAGGACGATGGCGCCACCGTTCAGAAAGCAATGGCAAACTACTGAACGTATAAGTGGTGTGAACAATGACTTTTTACTGTTGTTTGTCCTTTCTCTTAGATATGCAGATTCATGTTTTACAACAGAAGTTGTAATATTCTTCATCATTGTCAACAACATTAAGAGTCAGAGAAGCTTACATCATATTCATCACTTGAGCTTGCTTCTTCTGCCTACAATCTTCTCATATTGTCTAAAATGTAATCAGCACCAAGTCTTTGAAATCTCTTACCAGCTTGAATGGAAGGTCTAATGACATCAGTTATATGGGACTATCATCATAGCACTCCGGACATGTCCATGAGTGCTCCGATCTCCACCTCAGAAAATCCACCAGCGTCCCAACATGCCAGTTCGATGTTGATTAATCAATCTCCTTGCATAATTAGTATGTCGTTCTTTTCAGGTTGCACCAATATTGACACCCATCTCTCTCAATCTGGTCAGCGAGTGGGATTCACAGCCCTGAAACTCCTCTGTTCGGAAAGACTCTCTCAATAATGACAGCTTCACAAATGTATATCTATCTAGATCTCATTTTAACATAAAAGAAAATCTATATATATGAAAACTAAGTTATATTATCTTCTTCTTCTTCTTTGCGTTGTTCTTTACAACCAATTTTAATCACTCTTTGTGATATGTTTTATCTTTGCCAAGAACGTGTATACGTTGCACATTGGTTTGGTAGGCCCTAAATGCATAGACTTCTACACATTTAGGACACATGCATCCGATTTCAGCCAAACCTCCTTAGTCGCCTCTTACGACATGCGTGGCAGGTAACAGTGGTTCTATTCTTTACACCCCAATCTTGGCCCCGGTAACCACTCAGGCGAGTTATATTATACTAAGCCAGGAAATGTTAATTTCTTTAATTCTAGTTTTTAAATAACTTAATGTGCATATACGAATACATTCACAAAGAAACAGAACAAAATAAGAGGATGAGTCTCTTGAACCAATGCATCTGTGTTGCAGGACAAAACATCAAATTAATTCTCTGCTGTAAACAACATTTTATCCAACTTGTGATAATAAATTGTTTTCATAGATGTATTCATCATGAAGGACTCAACATTTCAGAAGTCTTGTTTCTAAGTTTCAACAACAACAAAAAGTGGTGGTTTCTAAATCTGACCACGACAATGGTTAATTTGGGACAGAACTGCTGAAAATTGTTGAACAACATAAAGTTGAAGAAACAACAGATATTGCGGTGAAAGTGCTATTACTGAGAAACATCTGTATAGGCTACTTGGAACACACATATGCCAAATATGTTATTATTAAATATGTATAGAAAGTATCAGAACAAAAATATTGCACTACTAATACTTGTACAAATGATACATGACAAAATCTCACTTTAGCATATCCAAAGTTAAAGTTGATAGCTTTAGCATGGCCAATGTGTAAAATTCCATTAGGTTCTGGGGGAAATCTTGTAAAAACCTGCAATGGAGACATATTAAGACATTAACTATCAGAAATTACTCTGAGCATCCTGTTTTGTTTTAAGGTAAACTGAAATTATGCAATACTTTCTTATTCATACCAGAGGAAAAGGTTTTACTTACAGTATGGGTTCAAATAGTATTTACTACAGTGACATTCTGATCATATTTATATACATTCTCTGAGCTAGTTATCAAACTTTAGAAAACTCTTTACCATGTCAACCAGTGATAGTGTCAATAAATAACACTAGTTCACCTACTTTAATTAGTAAGAAGCTTATTCCAACAGTACATTGGTATAGTGTTATTGATGACTAGAGAAGCACACAAAATATGAACTGCGATTTGAATTGTGAATTTGATAGCACTAAGTACTATAAAGTTAATTGCATATCTTTTACAGGACTTTGCTAATCAACCCCAGCTTTTTAACGCTGTTTGCGATTTTTCTAGGCATTATTACGTTCAGTAGTTTGTCATTTCTTTCTGAACGGGTGGTACCATCGTCCTTTAGTAGTAATAATCCACGCGAAACAATTTGCAACCAAATTGTCCGCGGCGTGATTCAAACTCAGAACGTCGGGGGTTAATAGACCGAGTCACTATCCCCTAAGCCATAGAAGCCACCACTAAAGTACTGCTAATACAAATAGTGATCATATTGGAGATCTTTTTCTTGCAACAAATAAAAGACATCAGTTTGAGGTAGACATTGTGCAAGAAGCAATGCAACTTAAGAAAGAAGAACTACATCACATTTTACTGAGATGAAACAAGGTAGCATTTGCTTTGTTCCCAGTAGTTCCATGAAAAGTCTACTAATTAATTTGTTTAGATATTTCTAGATATCATGAAGTTGGGTTGATATGTTACTAATGATAGAGTTGTGTGAAAAGTGATATTGCTCAAGGGTGCAGAGACATTTGAGAAGAGACTTATGTATGAGCTGAAAGACAAGACAGAAAAGCGAAAACTCAGAGGTTGTCATAGTAAAACACTTGCCAATTGACCGTCTGTAAAGACGAAAAGACCTATTTTAAAGTAAAATATATATATATATATATATATATGTTACTAATAATGTAAATACTAATCAGTTAATGTATGTTAATGTGCTTTTCTCCCTTGTCATTGGATATTCAATCAATTATAAATGACATGCATGCCAGCAAAGGCAATGATGTCTCTCCACAACTCTCTCTTCCTGGTGCAGTTTATCAGTTTTGATGCAGATCTTTTGTGGAATCATAATGTCAGACCATCCAACATCTCCCTCTGCCTTCCTCAATCTCTCCATCCTTATATTTTACCCACTGTCACCAAATATTCCAAACTACATCATCGCATTATGTGTTTATGTGTCTGAAGAACATTGATTGTTTAATTCTTATTCTTTTGATAAGGTTTCATTGTGTGCAAGCTACTTTTAAACCTTGTTAGTTTTTGTACTGTTCATGGATTTTTAGCATTCTTCTGTAAAACTACATATCTGTAGCTTCATACTGTAGCATGGTATCAGATCTGATTGGTCATAGAGAGGCAGTCAGAGTTGACTTATTATGTCAAATGGAAAAAGTAAGTACATGGATATCATAACTACCCTCTGCTCCACATGTGGAACAGAATCAGAGACATTGAAGAGCAAACAAGCATGTCTGCGAGATAGCTATCACAGAAGAGAAGTTCCATCCAGTCCCTAATACTAAATGATGAATAACTTTCTTTTTTTTCCTTTTCTCCAATCCTGTTTTGTCTCACATTGTCAGGTCAAGAAGAGATTTTTTAAACGGGCCTTTGTGTGCACTTCGTAGATAGTGTCTTTTGTCTTCTCTGTTATCTCTGAGGTCCATCTTTTGCGTGGCCAGTCTTTTGCTTTGTACCTATTGTATTGGAGGAGCATTGCTCTTTGAGGTGCACTATCTGTTGGTAATCTGCTTATGTGGCCGAACCATTTAATGTGTTGTTTCTTGATGATGTTTAGTACTGATGTTGTACCCACTTTTTCCTGATGTCTTCATTTCTCAACTGGTCTCTTCTTGTTACCCCCAGCATTCTGCATAGACACTTCACCTCTGTCGTGACTAGTTTTCTTCTATCATTTGTTGTCAGCGTCCAGGTTTGGCACTGGTAGCATAATGTGGGGAGAAAGATTGTGTTGAACATTGCTCTTTTTGTGTTCATGGTGATATGTTTGTATTTTAAAATTGGTGCCATTTGTCCTATCATTTGATTTGCTTTGTTACATCTGTGTTGAATTTCATTAGTTATTCTTCCATTTGCTAAAAAAATGCTCCTCATGTATGTGAAGTCTAAATACATCAACCATTTATCTTATAAAGCGTTTAAGGGGGACTCTGGTCTGGAAACTATTTTCTTTGCTTTGGTATTAATGTAGAATTTGTATAACAATTTTGAAAGATTATGACTTAGAATAGTAGAAAAAAATTAGAAAAAAAAAAAAAGTCAACGCGTTGCCATGGAAACAATACAAAATGGCCGCTAAGCACAAAATTTCAAATCCCTAAGGCTCTGAAGTTAATGAATATAAATGAATTCTGTTTTCACTCTAAGGTGCGCAATTGTAATATCTACAAAATTACTGATCCTTTTTAGGATATATTAAATATTACATTTTTTATGAATTTTGTGTAAACACACCCTCCAAAAACAGCTTTTTTGACCACATTTTGAGGAATTTTTACAAACAATTAATAAAAATTAAATATTTAATATATCCTAAAATCATGTGTAATATTTTAGATATTACAATTGCTGACCTAGAGTGAAAACAGAATTCATTACATTCATTAGATTCAGAGCCTTAGGGTTTGAAATTTTGTTTTTAGCGCATTTTGTATTGTTTCCATGGCAACACTTTGACATTTTTTTTTTTACTAATTTTTTCTACTATTCTAAGTCATAATCTTTCAAAATGCTTATACAAATTTTATATTAATATGAAAGCAACGAAAATAGATTCTTGATTTTCAAGACCCGAATCCCCCCTTAAAAGTCGAAGGACTGTCTTAATTGCACCGGATTTTACCCCATACAGTTCCGTCCCTCTCCGCAGAAATGGCACAGAGAGTATTGCACAAAGCACAAACTCCTTAGCTCCAGCAACAATCCAAGGGTCTCTGGAAAAACTGCACTCGTGAACAGAATGGCACGGTCCGGATTCGAACCCACGACTCACAATGCAAAGGGCTTAATCACTTAGCCACAGAGACTCCCTTTTATCTTATGTTAACAGTACATTTAATTATCTAGAATATGATCTCTATCATTTATAAAAATCTCTTTGTAATTAAGAAAACTAGAGTATAATTTGTAATTATATTTAAATTGTGGACAAGATGATTTTTGTAAATTAATTCAGCCATAGAATGTTTTTCAATTTGATATTTAATGTGATAAACAGTAAAATGTTGAATGCTTACAGAAGAAATATGCAAAGAAGGACAAAACTAGTATCAGAAACTAGTACATTTACTACCTACATTGAACTCAGTAGGCAACCAACATAAGTTTGAACCTTTTTTCAACAGAAATCACAATAGAAATACAATGGTGAAACACGTAATAACCAAGTAATGTAGTTTTACAAAATACAATAACAATACACAGCAACGTTTCAACCAAAAGGCCTTTATCAAGCAAACGATACAACAAAAGTGATGAATGTCACAGAACACAACATATAGACTTTGACAAAGATATTACAACAGTTAAAAACGGTTCTTTGTCAAAGTCTATATGTTGTGTTCTGTGACATTCTCACTTTGTGTATCGTTGTTGATAAAGACCTTTGGTCAAAGCTTGCTGTGTATTGTCATTGTATTTTTAAAACTACAGTACTTTGTTATTACGTGTTTCGCCATTCTATATAGTTTTACTGCAGTCCCCATCAATATTGACAATAGAAATACAACAATGATCAATCTGATACCTTCCCACCAGTTTCCTGTAGATGTTTCTTTAAAATATCCATAGTCTTTGGTGTAATCACATAGCCATCAGTTTTGTAGTTTTCTCCTGTTTGAAATATCATTGTGAAAGTTCAACAGTGTCTGCATGCATTCACACACACACACACATCTTCTCTCTCTCTCTCTATATATATATATATATATATATATATATATATATATATATATATATATATATATATATATATATATTTTTATATAAATTGTTTGGGTTATATAGAGGTAATATACAATAGTTTCATCATCAAGGTGCGTATCCTTTATAGGACGTTGCTCTCTTTGCAGCACATCTGAAATTCACTCTGTCTCTAGCCAGTTCACCCACTTGTCGATGGTCATATTCATGGTTTCTTTAATATCTTGTAGCCATTGTCTTCTTGGTCTGCCTCTGCGTCCTGGGACCCTGCCCTCTAATATTTTTCTTTCCAGGACATCGTGACGCTTGATGTGACCAAAATATCTAATTTTTCTGTACAGTATGTTGTTAATCAGCCAATTCTCTTTAACATTTAGTTCTTTCAGGACATCAGTGTTCTTTCTTTTTCTGTCCATGGTATTTGTAGGATCTTTCTGTAGCATTTAGTTTCGAAGGACTGGATTTTCATTCTTGTTTTTGTGTAATAGTCCATGATTCACAACCATAAGTAGCCACTGGGAAAATGCATGCTCTCAATATTTTTACAATAGTTTACCACGCAAAAAAAACCCAGAATCTTCAGAAATGAATAACTGTCAATGCTTATATATCGAAAAATATAGACAACTAGAGATAGAAGTCTAAATGAACATACCTGGTTTATGAAACTTTAATGCATCTCCCATGACTTCAACAAATCCTTTCAAATGACCATCAGCTGATACCACTGAAGGATCAAGCAAAACAAATAGTTCATAGATATTAAAATACAGAGTGTTCAACTTAAAAGCAGCCTGTGAATGGAGCTAATCTGGCATATATGTATGGAAATGAGAAGGTTCAGTTATGACGTAGTATAGGTCAAGGTTGTGTGACGGTGTGTAATTGTAGTGCGGGAAGGGCGATGAACAAATGTGACGTAGGACGAGCTAGTCAGAACGGTTTAAATAGTAAATAAACACAACTCAATGTGTACCTGGCAACTTTCGAATTGTCAATAGAACTGCAATTATCTTGAACACCCTGTATAACATTATAGAGGTATGAGAGAGGCTACTGAATTTTTATAAATATATGGAAAATAATGGATGAAACATCAAAATACAAAATCCAGATTAAAGTATCTATAGGTACTGTGTTGATAATCTTATCTATTTCAATTACTATATTGGACTAACAATGAATGAAGTAAAATGACAGACCAGATGGCACGTTACAATTATAAAAAGTGACAACTTTATAAATGCAAGCACTAAATAACATATAATAAATCGTGAATAAATTCTTCTGATGACATTTCACAGCACAAATCATAAATAAAAATAAACTGTAATTTTATATTATGAATAACCACATGATCTTAAACTCTGGCTCAACAATTTTCCCAAACATAAGCTCATTATTAATTTAGGACCTCACCGCTATCATTAACTGTGGGTTTCACATCGTTAACAGTACCATCAATTGTTGTTTCTGCAGACTTGGATTTTGGAACCTAGAAATTAGGAAACAGATATTTGATCAAGCTTAAACTATACACATTTATCTCTAATGATATCAGACAATTATGAGGACAAAGCTTATAAACCCCGTGAAATGTTCCTAATCCGGAATGACCTCACAGTCAGAAAGGGCATAACAGCAGTAACTCACTGTTTGGCGTAGATCACAAAGCCCAAATATACTGCAAAGCTGATTGAAAAGGAGAAGATCCTGGCCGAAATAGTCAGCAGAAAGGATCGTACCCTAGGGTAGCTACCCTAAGTAAATCAACAGCTGGCTAAACCGGGTGGGCGGCCTAGTCACCATGGGACATAATCGCTTCAAGCGTTCTTGTCAAAGGACTAATTATACATCACAAAAAGAATGATAAAATTGGCCGTGAAGAGTGATCGTGAGAAGAAGAAGAAAATTGTCATTTGTAAACAACATGAATAATTGCATGTTTCATCAACTCTCACATAAATATTGACTTTCTGTGTTATGTGGATGTTATGTAGATAATATTAGAAGACAATATTAAATGACTGCAATGAAACAATCGATATAGATCTGCTCAGCATATGATAGTAAACGGACTAATGTATAGCTTCTACTGTTTTCTTTCACAAAAACCTGTTTAGTCATGGTGAAAACCTAAAGCTGTCTGCTTATTTTAGCAGTAATTAATGGGAAAGTCAGAAAGTGAATGCAGAAGAAATATATGTATAAAGCGGTATGTGCAGAGAGAAATGCTTTATTTTTTTTGTATTCCTCTCATACCGTCAACCCTTTTTTTTTTGATCCAGAAGCACTGAGCTTTTCAGCTCTTCGGCTCGGTGCCATGGACATCGTAACCCTTCGGTTCGGTGCCACGAACACCGTAAATCTGGGGAATCTGTGGCTTTTTCTGCCATCCCGGAATTGAACCCGCACACAGAAGGATAGTCACCCGTAGTCCAACGCGCTACGAACACGCTGGGCAGTCAACCCTTAAACAGTACATAGGACCTTCTAGCAATTTCTCAACACTGTCATATCCTGGGCAACTCTTTCAATCTCTTCTATGGAATTGAATCTGATATTCAATGAAGTTCATTTCAGGGTTTCCCTAGGATGTCCTGTTTTTTCTTGAACCCTTAACCTCCCACTTCAATGCCCTCTGTGATTTTTTAAAATCATTTCTAAAAAGTTAATTGCATATCCTTTACAGGACTTTGCAAATCAACCCCAGCTTTTAGCGCTGTTTAGATTTTTCTAGGCATTATTACATTCAGTAGTTTGCCATTGCTTTCTGAACGAGTGGTGCCATCATCCTTTTGTAAAAATCCATGCGAAACAATTTGCAACCAAAATGTCCACAGCGTGATTCGAACTCAGAACATCGGGGTTAATAGACCAAGTCACTATCCCCTAGGCCATAGACGCCACCTTATCATTTCTACTCAGAGTAAAGTCAGATTTGTCTGTACTGATTGTACAATGCAGTAGACTTTTGTAGGAGACAATAACAAAAACAAGAGTAAGCATTTCTTACCTTCTGTTTCTGTGGTTTTTCAAGGTCTGCTTCAATTAACCATGACATGCTGCAATCGATGAACCATTAACCATGACATTGCTGCCATCATGTAACCATTAACCAGACTGTTACCATCATAACCATTAACCATGACATGTTACCATCATGTAACCATTAACCATGACAATTTATCATGTAATCATTAACCATGACATATTAGCATCATGTAACCATTAACCATGACATGTTACCATCATGTAACCATTAACCATGACATGTTACCATCATGTAACCATTAACCATGACATGTTACCATCATGTAACCATTAACCATGACATGTTACCATCATGTAACCATTAACCATGATCATGTTACCATCATGTAACCATTAACTATGACAGTTACCATCATGTAACCATTAACCATGACAGTTACCATCATGTAACCATTAACCAATGACAGTTACCATCATGTAACCATTAACCATGACATGTTACCATCATGTAACCATTAACCATGACATGTTACCATCATGTAACCATTAACCATGACATGTTACCATCATGTAACCATTAACCATGACATGTTACCATCATGTAACCATTAACCATGACATGTTACCATCATGTAACCATTAACCATGACATGTTACCATCATGTAACCATTAACCATGACATGTTACCATCATGTAACCATTAACCATGACATGTTACCATCATGTAACCATTAACCATGACATGTTAGCCATCATGTAACCATTAACCATGACATGTTACCATTATGTAACCATTAACCATGACATGTTACCATCATGTAACCATTAACCATGACATGTTACCATCATGTAACCATTAACCATGACATGTTACCATCATGTAACATTAACCATGACATGTTGCCATCATGTAACATTAACCATGAATGTTACCATCATGTAACCATTAACACAACATTGTTAGTATCATGGGGCCTCTGCCTCTAAATGGTTACGCATTGTCTTGTGTTCTGAAGGTCGTGGTTCAAATCCGACAGCATCATTCTGTTCATTAATTCTATTTTTCCCAGAGATCCCTAGTATGGTTGCCGGAGCTATGGAGTTCATGCTTTGTGAATACTTTGCAGGGGAGTGTCACTTCTGTAGGGAAGGACAGAGAAACCTAGTGCAACGAAGTCAATCTTTATTAGTATCATGTAAACATTGAGGTTGTGATAGCGATGTTGATAACACATTGCGTCAAGTAACATTGAAGTCAGAGTAAAGCTCACCTGAATGGGCAGCAACATTGGTAATAAGGAAGGCAAGCTTTTATGCAAAAATCCATCAGAGGCGCATATTAGGCGCCATGACTATGCCTGAATTCATAGCAGGTGGAACAAAACCAAAAGATGTAGCCATTAACCAAACATTCATTATCCCATTAAATGAAACGTTTAACAGATGGTATGCATGCTGATATTTCCGGTACCACACTTAGTTTCACAGTCTAGCTGCATTAACAATTTTGTTGCACCAACCAACATCCTATAATAATAATTTTATCGATATAAGGAAGACTGCAGTAAAACTATGTAGCAATGGCGACCCTATACATTTAATATATAATAATAAAATATTTAATAATAATTCAACATTTGAAACCTGACTCACTATTTATATGTACAAAGACTCAAATGTGTAATAAACTTGCCCTACCCAGAATTCAAACTCATCCAAATGTGCACTATATGGTTGACAAGCTGACCTATTTCATTAATTAGTTAAATAGTTAAAGTGTTGGTTTTGCAATTAAAATTTATGAGAACTGTCTCCTTTTCTTCTTCTCCTTCTTCTTCTCCTTCTTCTTGCGTTCGTTCTTACGACCAATTTCAATCATTTTTGTGATAGGTTTGATCTTTGCCAAGAACGTGTATATGTTGCACATTGGTTTGGTAGGCCCCTAAACGCATAGACTTCTACACGTTTAGGACACATGCATCCGATTTCAGCCAAACCTCCTTACTCGCCTCTTCGACATGCATGGCAGGTAACAGTGGTTCTATTCTTTACACCCAAAATTTGGGCCCGTAACCACTGGCGACTGTCTCCTTTTAATAATATGTTCACCATTGTACAAGTTGAACTGGATGCCTGAGAGGCAGAGTGAGATGTGTGTTTAATCAGTGAGCCATGGGAACCATCAGTATGCATACTCTTTGATATCTGTTGGGAGACTGAGCACCTATGGGTCTGCCCGGAGTGCAATGACGTCAGTTTAGTAACCAATAACCTGTTCCAGGCAATGCAGTTATGAAATGAGAGTCTGATTTGTCAAGTTGGAGAAATTAAGAAAATGGAGATTACTGTTCAAATCAGCTACAAATGATAAGGTTTAGTACTGTATGTTCTCTCACAGCTGAATACAGTATTACATGCTAATGGATAACCTTATTTTTCCATACAAGATTCAGATCAACCAGGTCAAAGAAACAACAATCGTGCGTTCATATATTTCAAAAGTGACTGACCTGCATATCTAGTTCATGTTTTACTGCCTTCCCATCAGCCCACTTGATCTTATTCTTGACTTCCCCTAGAATTGAAAAGGTTAGGAAACATAACAAAAAATGGATGTTAATATAGTTAAGACAGTGAAGTTATCTCCTCCTTCTTCTTCGCGTTCGTTCTCCACGACCAATTCTAATCACTCTTTGTGATATGTTTGATCTTTGCCAAGAACGTGTATACGTTGCACATTGGTTTGGTAGGCCCCTAACGCATATATTTCTACACGTTTAGGGCATGTGCATCCGATTTCAGCCAAACCTCCTTAGTCGCCTCTTACGACATGCGTGGCAGGTAACAGTGGTTCTATTCTTTACGCCCAAATTTGGGCCCCGGTAACCACTCGGGCGAGTGAAGTTATAAGTTAGCATACACAGCAGTTAAATATACAGAGAAATATGGAAGTGGTCTAAGATCACTAATGCTTTGTTTGCATGGCAAGTTTCTTAGGAGACAGCAAACCAAATTGCAGAGTTCAACTGAAATGTTCATGAAAATCACATACTAGAGAGTGTAAGACACAGTATACAAGAAAAAAATGTAAGTATTGTTGATATTGAAACTTTGCAAATCTACATATATGTGGGAAGCACAGTCATTATTAACATGAGCAGTCTGGTGGGTGAGTAGGGCAGTGCCAGACTGATTTCACTATATGAATATACCTTGCCTCTTCCCCGGTATGAGGACTCTGCTGGAGTGATGTTTTTCCCTTCACTTTAAAAAAACTGTCAAATGATATTCATTTATCGAATCTTTGTTGTAGCAACAGAAGGCAAGCTACTGAACTCTCCCAAAATCTACAACCTCTCCCAAAATCTGGCAATGGTCACACAAAAATGACAGATATAGAAACATCACCATGTACAACACAACACTGCTATTGCAAATAATGTTGTAAAGCATCATGTCTGGATTGTCTCAGGACACACCACTTTGGTGACAATTTGGATGCAACTGTCCTACATGCCGCGAAGGCCTATTAAATGGTGTGCAAAGTATTCATGTTCTTGCACAAACCACACAGATCCCAAAGAGTTGTTAATTTGCTGATCTTGAACACTGGTTGTTCTTACTGTATCCGGAACTGGGGCTCACAATGACTGACTGCACCATCTGATAATCAACAAAACCCAACTGACTAGGATGCAGAATGACACTGATCCTTGGATATACAAGACATACTACAAGAAAAACAATGTGATACATGCTTGATTTACCAGAAATGTGCAAAAGATAGGAGACTGCCCAGATGAAGTACATGTCTCTGTTGATAGCATACACTACATGGCTGTCTAGCAGAAGACAAAAAAGAGGATGGTCTTGGGTGGCAGAAGAATAGAATACTGTCTCTCAGATCTGTCCACTTGATCAGGTCAGCCACGGTGATGAATTAAGTGACAGTCAGTGAACATATGGGAAGGTGATAGTCACCCTGGGCAGATACTGTAGGTAATGGCGTAACTCTTTCCACACGCAGTTATTTCCTCAATTTTTAAGCAGTTCATTCAAGGAGGTAAAAAAAATTGATGATCCCAACTACTCGTTAATAAATAAACATATATATATTATTATATACTAAATTGAAGAAACTGGACAACCCAATAGAATAACAAGGTTGAAAAGTAGTATAAGTAAAACAGTAGAAGTAAAACTAGAAAGACTTCTTATAAGGAAGCAACTCTATGGCGCAGTGTGCGGCTAATAGGTGCAACGATCTTCGCCGTGGCGCAGTGTGCGGCTTAAAGCGTGGAAAGAGTTGACAGCTACATATGCAGAGATCTATCTATATCTATCAGCAGTCCTGTCTCAAGACACTGTATTGACTTTACATGCAGCTGTAAGAGGAAATGAAGGGAAAAGAAACTATCTCAAATGGCATCCATTGCAAATGGAAAGTATTTATCATTGACATTATAAATGTCCTCTGCTTCTAACATGTGGAAATATAATCACCAAACCACCATTGAACCAACAGACTAAAATGGGAATTAAGCGCAGAAAAGCATGTCTCTGCAGGGTAGATAGAAGATTTGGCAACCAACATTACTTAGGTACAGTGGGTGTCGGAACAATAAGATGGCTGCTATATTGGAGGACAGAGCATGTATGGCTTGTCCAGTGTATGATGATGTTGAATAGGAGAGATGAACTGAACAAATATACAGTCATTTAAATGGTTTATTCACATCAACAGAATTCAAAATATACCATACAAAAATCCATTAAAACAATATACATTGCTGGTCATTTCCAGTTAATTGAAAGTATAAGTCGCTCATGTGTTGTCGGTTCCCTAAAGGGGAGCAAAGAATAGTAACACTGCGATCTACAAGGCATGTCATAAGAGGTGACGAAGGTAGGGCCTAAGGAAGCTACCCAAGTAAATAAAAAGCATCGCAGAAACCGAATGTGCTGGCCTACTTGTAGGCGCTTAACTGGCACAACATACAATTGCTCTTAGGGTCAGATCACGTACAAATCACAAAGAGTGGTTTAACAAGTGGCCGATATGGAACACTCAAAGAAGAAAGTATAAATGACAGAGAATTTGCACACTACCAACAGTGCTGATTCCAAATTTGCTCACAACTCAGAAAGTCTGTGTAACCATTTTCAGATGAGTCAATAGGTAATCAAATGTACCTGGAATTAAATATTATTCATTGGAGCATAAACCTAGCTGACTGTCACTGTGTTAAGTCGATTCTCAAATGTAGCTGATTGTCACTATATTACAGACATGCAAAAGATCCCAACTAATATTCAAATATATAAATGACTAACAAGTGAGTACCTTGCATAGGTCCAGTACTATAGTGGTATCTCTTTGTCAACAGCTCAGACTTGTGTTTCTTGATTACTTCCTCAACCTAAATGGTGTCAAAATAAGGTAATTATACTCAAAAATAACTTAGTATGTGGGATATGCAATTACTTCACATGACAACAAAAATGAATACACTGTATCCTGGCTTCTGTAAAAATGGTACAAGACAACAAAACACGAGTTCGTGTTACAATATGCTTCATGTACATAGTTTAGTATAACATAAATGTAATCCATAAATCAGTCAGTTAATCCCATATGTACAAAATAAACAAATAAAAAATAATAATTATCAAGACACAATAATTTACTGTAACAATTTGCTAGAACATGTTAAGTCAATGCACAGGTAAATACATTAGTTGTTACAGGTTAGGAAATGCTAACAGTGTAGATATTCAAAGAAAAGTAAGTTATCAGTAATATGAGACTATCATCAATAATTCGGACACGTCCATAGGTGCTCTGATCTCCCCTCATATCAAATCCAGCAGCCCAACAGCCAATTTGATTTTATTAATTAATCTCTTTGTACATTTGGTATGTCGTTCTTTTCAGGCTGCACCAACATCGACACCCACTGAAATGTAAGTATTTTCAACTAATCCACTCATCAGCATTATCAGTCCTCGTCACTCCCAAGAGCACATAAAGCAGAGACAAACAATATCCACTTAATTCAACCTTGTGTATTTCTCAAACCTTATCCTTTGTATGTCTTTGAGTTCTGCTTCAAAAGTTTGCCTCAATGTGCCCCTAAGTCTTTTTCTTTAGCTATCTCTGCGGTGCCCACTGCATTGCAAGCATCTGCTGCATTTTTTCCTTATCTTGAGGACTTTTCCAATTCATCTCCATTGTCTCTTTTGTATGTCTTTATTTTATGTCAATGGCTGCCTTCCAAAACAAATGTTGTTCTGTGAACATTTCAGAGGGGAAGAGGCACCATAGCAGACCACTGCTCAGATATAAAGATGTCTGCAAGGCCTCAATAAATAACTTTTCTATCGGCCCCAGCAAATGGGAACAACTGACTGATGATCGAGATATATGGAAAACAACATTGCGCAAAGGTACAGAATCTTTTGAAGAGAGACTTAGGGATGAGCTGAAAGACAAGAGAGAAAAGCGAAAACTCAGAAGTTGTCACAGTGAAACACTTGCCAATTGATCATCTGTAAAGACGAAAAAGGCCATATATATTTATGTCTTCCAGACCAATTAGATATAAATGGCTATTTGAGTGGTTTTGTCTGCTTCATACATCTGTAGGATGTCTTTGTTTCTGTAGCTGTTGCCTCTTTTTTTAGTGTGGGGTTGTCAGTCCCTCCTGCAACCTCACTTGGGCACCTTTTACGATAAAAGTTAGGCGAGAGTGATTTTATTCTTCGATACCCCTGGAAAGAACACAAAGGCTAATTCACTCACACAGCTTTAATTGATTAACGATCATCCATTTGTAGTTTATCAACCTCTAAATTTAACATATAACTTCCAGTTTGAGAGACTTGCTCTAAAACTAGCAGGTCACGGGAACCATCCTCATACATACCATTCCCAATTTGTCGGCACAGCTAAGTTCCCAATTTATTGGCACAGCTAAGCACCTATTAGTCTGCAGGAGTGATACTAAGTCAGTACTGGTAAATAGCCTAATCTCCCGATTAACAAATATTTCTTGGTCTGCATTTCCTAGCATCTAATACTATAGGATAGGTGATCAGAATTAGTTAGTTCTTTAATTTGAGCAGATTCTATCATAGCATTCATTCTTGCTAAATAGTACTGCTAATATGACAAGGTTTCAAAATCTGTTACTACTATAGTCTATGAATCTATATCTTCCAAAAATCTGTTGGTAAAAGAGAATAACTATATAAATGCATGAACTTTGCCATATTAACACACACATTGGAAAATGTTAAACTTACTGCTATTTCTATTTCTTCAGGCGTTACTACAACTCCAACACCACTGGCCTCATCAAAAGCTTTCACATCAACATCCGATCCTGGATGGTGCAGTAGGTAGTTCAATGCAGCTGACAACGTAATAAATAGATTTTAAAAATAGTTTAGTAATCATTGAAGAATGCAGACTGCTAAATTTAATTCAGAGAATAATATTCAATATTCTTCAGTTTCAGTTTGGAATATCTTCATTGCACTCCGGACATGTCCATAGGTGCTCCGATCTCCTATCGCAATACCTCCAACAGCATCCAGCAACTGACTGTACCAGTTCGATTTTGATTGATAAGTCTATTCATATATCTGTTGTGCTGTTCTTTTCTGGTCACTCCAATCTTCAATCCAAACTCATGAAATCTGGCAGATGACATGAATTGATTTGAATGAAAATCCTCTTTGTGGCCCATCTCTTTCAATCTGGTCATGTGATCATCTACAACTCTGAAACTCCTTTGTTCAGATAGAATCTCTAAATGCATTCAAAATGTCATTTCAGTCCATTGCAGTGCCCTCTGATATTGTAGCTGTGCCAGCCAATCTATCAATGACTAGAACAAAATAGGTGCGGAACAGATATTGAATTTTTAGCACAGACAAGCAGAGGTAATGAGTCTGGACTCTAGGAAACAATTACATGTTGAGAAGTCTGTCTCAATTTTTAGGTGTGAAAACTGTGACAATGATCATCACTTCACATTGAACTTTACGGTCACAATGGGGCTGTGGAGCAACTATCTAGCGTCACAGTACTATGGTCCCTCTGCAGTGAAAGAGGCTTACTAACTTTTGATTTAGAAATCTCTATTTCATTTTAATAAGCTGTTTATTTTCAATGTTACTGGGTTTTCCTATGAATAAAAAGGTGTACAGTAGTTTGATTACGTCATACACAGACTTTTGTAGCCTCATAAAGGATACAAATGTAGTAGAGATATGACAAAATACACAAATGGAGTAAACAAATTCTTGGAAAAAAAAATAAGAAGCTTACATCAAGTGCTGCTCTGCTCAGCAAAGAATGTCATATCAGTTGTTTAAATAACTATGCAATATTTACCATTTAACTGTTCTTCAGTTGAAATTTTCCTTTTGGCAATGTACTCAACAATGAAATTCTGATGATGCTTGATCTGAGCTTTAAGTTTTGTAGCAACATTGTAAAGTAACTTTCCCACTTCCTTGTTTCTGGCATTTGGTCCACCATGTTCATCTGCCTGTTATGAAGTCAGTTAACAACTTATTAAAGATAATTAAATGGACAAGTCTGTACATTTTGTATTGATTTATTAGTTGTCATCTCCCTAGACATCCATGTCAATGGCACTAAAATAAACCAAGTGAAAGAATTCAAATACTTAGGAAGCATATTCACAGAAGACGGAAGACTAGATAGAGAGATAGAGGCTAGAGTGCAAAAGCAAATGCTGTAACCTACCAGCTAGCCCCATTGTTAAGGCACCCACAAATTTCACAGGCAGCTAGGCTACAGATAATCAACAGAATCTTTATACCTACTTTGTGTTACCAGAGCCAAACATGGACAATGAGAAAAGCGCAGTCACAAAAATAACTACATGTGAAATGCGTTGCCTGCGAAAAGTTACCAACAACACTAGAAAAGACAGAGTCACCAACATCAGCATAAGAAAGAAAGTTGGCACAGAACCTTGCTTAAATTACATTGAGAAACAAAGAATGAAGTGGTATGGCCACTTAATAAGAATGCATCCAAACTCCACAGTATGCAGTCTTCTACAACAGAACATCGGGAAAGAAGGCAAGAGGAAGACCACGAAAAGATGGTTAGATGGCATAGCAGAATCCTGTGAAAGAGCAAAAATAACAATCACCCAAGCCACCAGAACAGCACAAGACAAAAACAGAAAACCACGACACTGGGCAACAACGCGGTAGCAGTATGACGACAAAAGAAGAAGATCTCCCTATTGAAGATTGACAGCTATATTAGTTGTCATCTCCCCATTGAAGATTGGCAGCAATGGATCTCCAAAACTTTCTCATCATAGTGGGGCATTATGTCAAACTGTTCTTTGTTCATCGCTCAATGTTTCTCTCAAGAATGATAACACTGTCTTCTATCCATAACCTTTCTGTCCAGTATGGTTATAAGCAAAGTGTTGTGTATCTTTATGTGGCCAAAGTATCAGAGTTGTCTCTGTTTGATTCCCTTTAATAATACCCTTTTTATTCCTAATTTCTTTGTTTTGTCAGATTCTGCGTGCAAGAATTATTGTGTAAATTCACAAAAAGTTGCAATTTTATCTTCTAGAAACTTGTTTAGTGTAAATATTTCTGTGCCATAAAGAAATCAAGAATATATTTATCACCTGGTCACTTTGGTAAATGTTTACTGAATACTAAACATTTGATCATAAAATGTGTGTATACCATGAGAATTCCTTATGGTCACATGCAATGTATTCAAGTCATTATTACATTTATAATCCTTTCTCTTCTTCTTCTGCATATACTCTCATCAACTTGAATGTCTCCATCAAAAGAAAACAATGGACCAGTTATCAGTTATATGAGGACTATCATCATAGCACTCGGACATGTCCATAGGTGCTCCGATCTCCGTCTCAGCAAATCCAGCAGCGTCCAACAGCCCAACACGCCAGTTCGATGTTAATTAATCAATCACTTTGCATATTTAGTATGTTGTTCTTTTCGGGCTGCACCAATATTGACACATCTCTCTCAATCTGATCAGCGAGTGGGATTCACAACCCTGAAACTTCTGTTTGGAAAGACTCTCTCAATGCGTGAAGAATGTCATTTCGATCCATGGCAGCTCCCTCTGATATTGCAATGGATATAATTGCTGATGGTTCCAGTGGCTTGCAAAAAAGGGAGAAAATGCCTAATAAAATCAAAATTTTATGGTAAATTAATTATATAGTAGCAATTTTTTGTTAAAGTAACAGCCCTTTTGTCAGTCACAAGAATTTTTATTAAATTATTCAAGTAGTTACTAGTACATCTTCTAGGAGGCATTGGACTAAGAGACACTGGATGGAGTCGCTGGGAGGTCTAAGCTGACAAAGATCAGTTTTATTTTTGTGTCAGGGCATGCAGGTGTCAAGTGGAATGAATGTGGACAGGTTTGCAGATATGGCTGCTGTAAAAGCGGGCGAGCAATGGACCAGGCTGATATTATAAATTTCCTAAGGGAGAGAGGATGTGTACATGATTCAAGTAATAGTGGTGAATCTACAACACTAACCAGACTACAAGAATTCCCAAGTCAAGTGTGGTGTAGCTAGACAAGAACACTATGCTGGTAGACAAAGAAGAACAGCAAACCAACAAAGAACCGGGGTCGTTAGTCACCACACGCTACGAGACAAACTGAGGGGGAGATAGGAGCACTTATGGACTAATTGGTTCAACGTGCAGTGATGATGATCCGCCAACTAAACTAAACTTGTACATCTTGTGCCCTTACCATATTATAGCTTGTGATAACAGTCATCATCATCAAATAACTTGTCCCGAGCAGAACTTTGCCACCCTAACAGTCCTTCAGAATTTCTCTCTCTCATAGGCCAGACATCCCATCTCTGCAGCTGTCATTGCTCAACTCAACTTGTCCAGCAGAACTTTGCCACCCTAACAGTCCTTCAGAATTTCTCTCTCTCATAGGCCAGACATCCCATCTCTGCAGCTGTCATTGCTCAACTCATCCGTTACATCCTGAATCCATTTTCTCCATTGCCTTTCTCATCTCCTCCTTGCAGGAATGCCTCCTTCCATAATAGTTTCCTACACTCCTTTGTATCTTTTTATAAGTTGTGTCTTTAGGGCTAAATGGGTACTCCACCTTGCCCAAGGGTGTCTTGTAGACTAGTGGAGGGAGGGTTTTGTGTGCGCTTCATAAATAGTGTTTTTCCCTGCCTCTGTTATTTATGTGGTTCACCTTTTGCTTTGTATCCACTGTATCGGAGTAGCATTGCACTTTGAGGCGCACTGTGTGTTACTGATGTGGCCAAACCATTTAATTTGTTGTTTCTTGATGAAGTTCAGTACTGGTGTTGTACACTCTTTTTTCCTGATGTCTTCATTTCTAAACTAGTCGTTTCTTGATACTTCCAGTTATCTATGTAGAAACTTCATCTCTGTAGTGACTAGTTTTCTTCTATCATTTGTTGTCAGCGTCCAGGTTTGGAATAAAAAAAGTATAGCAAGAACAAAGCAAGAGATAAACAAAAGATAGAGTGACGGCATCAAGAACAGCCTTACGGAAATGAATATCAGTTTACAATGTTAACAAAGTGCCTTAAAACAAGCGCACACAAGATCACTACGTTGTATTTTGTTTTTCCCGCACAGAAAAATATATGGTTTATATGGTCTTCTATTAGAAATAAGAAAGATATTTAAGATAATATTCTTCTTCTGCATTCTCACTAGATTGGGATTTCAATTCTCTAATAAAGGCAGCCGTCTGCCTAGATTATCAGCCACGCCATACAGTTTGTCTTGGACACTAGTGTAAGTGGGCCACCTCTTTCTTCTCAAGTCTGCATATTGGGGGCAGTTCTGTGGGATATAATTCATATGATTTCTGCTTCCCGTTTGTGCCGACCTCTTCCCACAGTAAGTTTTGGTCACCCTTGTGATGGTAGGTCTGACATTTTTACTGCGTGGCTAAATCTCCTAGCCAGATTGGCGACCGTAGAATCCGTTATCCCATTCCTCATTGTGAGGGTCGTTGCACCATGTTATGCGCCTTATGGCCTGGTGCATCCGTTTTCTGCAAGCATTTGTTTGGGTTAGCATTCCCTAATTTAAGATAGTATATGCGCTTTGCTATAACATTAACAGTTTTATAGCGATCCATATTTTTAATTTACCCTGTTTCATGTATTTATTATTTAGCTAATATTATTATTAATTCATAAAAAATCATATCTTTTTTCAGACTAAATTCGCATTAGTCTGGATTAAACAATATATACAAAAAATCACACATGTACAAAATTATGATTCCTTGATAATAATGCGTATTATTTTATTATATTTTAACACACCACAGCGATTACATCATCATTTCAGTAGAGGATTTAGTGGCGTGGTCTGCTATCCGACCGATGCCGGCTCGTTCCCACCGAGTCTCAACCATGGAATAAGTTCGTCCACTTTGAGTCACTTAAAATGAATAAATGTAAAGTCTCAGATATACTTACAACTCTTATTGCCTGTTTCAAATTTTCTGAAACAGTATCGTTTTTCAGAGTTTCTTTTGCTTTCTGTTCCGTTAAGCCGATGCTAACAAACAATTCCAATACCTTGTCTGCCATTTTGACACGGATGTAATTTCTATAAACATTAAAATGGAGATGCAGGAACTTTTCTAATGAAACGAACACCTGTGAATACGTAATAATTTACAATATTTGTGTTTTAGTAAGATAATAGCAAGAAGGACGAGTAAAATTAAAGTGAAATTCTCTAAATCAGTCTTTTGCAAGTTATAGAAAAATATTTTGTGGAATTATTTAATAAGGCACCAAGAAAGTTTTACATACAGTGTCAGTGACTACAGAAGCATCAAGGTAATGAATGCGACTAAGACTAATGAGAAGCACAATTCAATCCAGTTAACATTAAAAAGGCATTATAAATTAAATAATAAGTCTAAAAAACCGCTTACCAGCAGCCAAGATATTAAATACAGATCGAAAGAATATTTCACCGAACTGTTAAACTGCGAAACTCAATGGAAAACATAATGGAAAGGTGGGCGGAATATATTGGAGAACTCTAACTTTTAAACGACATATATGACAGTAGTTGTATTCCAAAAGATCTACTAAAGTCCATATTTATTGCTTTGCCGAAGAAATCAAGAGCAGTGGAATGTGAAGATCACCCCACTATCAGTCTTATGAGCCATATGGCAAAGATACTACTGAGGATAATGATGAGAAGGATGGAAGCAGAATAAGACCAGAAATCAGTGATGAACAGTGTGAATTTGTTGACGGTAAGGGCACTATCAACGCTATATATATCCTAAGAACACTAATAGAAAGATCAATAGAAGTAAAAGCAGATCTATACTTGTGCTTTATAGACTACATCAAGGCGTTCGACAATGTACACCATCAAGAACTTTCCAAAATGTTAGAGAGCTTAAACATTGACAACAAAGATCTAAGAGTCATTGAGAACATATATTGGCAGCAAACAGCAGATATAAGAATAGACAAAAGATTGGAACTTAACAGAAGATCAAAAAGGGTGTTAGACAAGGATACGTATTATCACCAGACCTGTTCTCACTGTATTGTGAAATCATTTTAGGTCTATAAAAGATATTCATGGAATAGCTGTGGGAGGACATATCATAAATAACCTGAGATACGCTGATGATACCGTCTTAATAGCAAGAAATGCAATGGAGCTCCAGAAATTAGTTGATAAGGTTGTGATAGAAAGTAACAACAAAGGACTCAGTTTGAATATTAAGGAGACAGAAGTTATGATCATATCACAAAAGCAGATTTTGCCAAAATGCACCATCACAGTAAATGAGACTGATCTAAGACAAGTGCAGCAATTTAAATACCTCGAAGTCCTGGTAACATCAGATGGCAGATGCCGATCAGAAATAAAGAGCAGAATAGGACAAACGAAAACATCATTCCTGAAAATGAGAAGCATTATCTGCAACAAATCCTTGTCAAATCTCGACCAGAATGCGAGTTTTTCGGTGCTACATAGAATCAATACTGACATACGGATGCGAGTCATGGACAATGAGCACACAGATCGAAAAATTTATGAGGGCCATAGAAATGTGGTTTTATAGAAGAATGATGAGAATCCCATGGACTGCTAAAATGACTAACCTTGAGGTGTTGAATGAGATCAAGACACAGAGAAAGCTTATCATCAACATAAGAAAGAGGCAGCCATCATTTTTCGGGCATGTGATGAGGAGGGGAGGCTTAGAACACATTGGGACAACCGGTAAAATCGAGAGTAAATAAGACACAGGGAGAACATTTTGGATATCCTGACTTCATGGCACGGTAGAACGTTAACATCTGAGTTGATAGCAAACACCAACGACAGAGATTTGTGGAGATCTATGATCGCCTACGCCAGCCGGCACGGCGCCTGATGATGATGATGGATATGACCACATGTTGTACCTTAGCTCACCCAGGAGAGGAGTCTTGCAAGACATGCTCCAGTATCTGTTCCGCCTGCTGGCACTGGTGTAAGGGACATGTAAACACACTGGCCACGGCACGATAATGTATCTTACACGTTTCTAATGTGTAACTAGCACAGACAACTCTCTTCACAAATAAGGCTCAACACATAAAAGAACAAAATCCAAAGTCACAGTTCAATATATATAAACATCAAGTCCCCTGCGGAACGTCGCATTCATCACAGTCCGCCTGAAAAGCTATCTGTCTCTTGCAAGCTCTCCGGCCTCTTCTAGCGTCATGTTCATGGTTTCACTGATGTCCGCAGCCACTCCTGTCTCGCACGCCAGGAACCATTCCCCCATTACACTTCTCTCCAAAACAGCTGGGGCGCCCAATTTGACCAAAACAATTCATCCTCCGAGACAAGATGTTATCCATGAGCCAATGCTCCCTGATACGCAAATCTCGAAGGATGTTCCTGTCTCCTCTCTCCTCCGTCCAGGATGCTCCAATACCCCCTACCCCCAGCGCCTTGTTTCAAAAGTCTCAAACCTGAACTATATAAACAACTGAACTATAATCAGTTGCGGCTAGCAGTCATTTTTCTTGGAGGGCCAGAGAAAATTGGGGAAAACATGGTTTTTGGAGTATTTACTATTATTTGTCTACTCGGGAAGTTATTCCCCCTTTCTAGAAAAGAACAAGTGCTTCTGTTCTGCAACAGCTCGATACTAAAGAGAGTTGGCTATTTAAGAACATAAAATCAAGGACAATTGAATATTTCGGACACATAAGTGCCTAGAAAATTTTTTTTTCCGATCCAGAAGCACTTGAGCTGAAAGCTCTTCGGCTCGTGTCATGGACATCGTAACCCTTCGGCTCGGTGCCACGAACACCGTAAATCTGGGGAACCTGTAGCTTTTTCTGCCAGTCCGCGGAGTTGAACCCGCACTTACAGAGGACTAGTCACCCGTAGTCCATCGCGCTACGAACACGCTGGGCAGGTGGGCCTAGAGAAGATTTTTAAAAATATATATATTGTCCTTAACACGTCATCCGCATGACAAACCACGTTCTTATCAGCTAGGCAAGCGCGAATATACTATATACATAATAGGTGATTTTGTAATATATAATCCCTTGGTAAACTTGTGAACTGTTTACGAAAGTAAATTGCTATAGACAAGATACAGGGTGTTCAAGATAATTGCAACCCCATTGACAATTCGAAAGTTGCCAGGTACACATTGAGTTGTGTTTATTTACTATTTAAACCGGTTCTGACTAGTTTGTCCAACGTCACATTTGTTCATCGCCCCTTCCCGCACTACAAATACACACCGTCACACAACCTTGACCTATACTACGTCATAACTGAACCTTCCTATTTCCATACATATATGCCAGATTAGCTCCATTCACAGGCTGCTTTTAAGTTGAACACCCTGTATATTGATGCAACGGGCGATTACCTTAAACTAATTATTTTCTATGATGATTAGTTACTTTTATTTATATTATTTTCTATAAGTTTACACTATTTTTATATATAATTCGGGATACAATCGGTAATCAAACGGACTATTTAATCAAAAGCCCTCGTTTATCTGTGAAATGGGTTGATCGTGTAGGAATGAATTTAGTTACCGGTTGAATGAAAATGACGTAATTGTTTTGCCAATTATAATTACAGGTAGAGTTCAAAGGTAAGAGGTCGCAATGTTACATTGTAGATGATAATAATTCCTCTCGTACCCAGAGGCGCCCGCAGAAAATTTTCTAGGGAGGGGGCAAAATATTTTTAGTAATGTTTTAATGTAGTTTTAATTTACTGTAGCGTATTTGTATGGTGAACGAACGGACAGGACATTGTAGTAATGAAGGGCATACTGTAGCAACAAAGTTTTATGAACACAATATATGTATATAACCAAAAATATTACAACATAAATTTAAAATAAAATTTATTCTTTAAACAAGAACTGGAGTCGTCTGTTATCGCTACCAAACATATCTACAATTTTGTCCATAAAGTCTTTTTTGTTGCAGTTCACTTTGTCTCTGTGTACGCTTAACATGCACAATCCAGACAGACGTTCATCTGACATTGTAGATCTAAGCCATGTTTTTACACGACGTAATGTGCTGAACGATCACTCCACCGTACATGTTGTTGCTGGTAATGTTAGCAAAACTAGTAAGGCATACCTGACACTCGGATAAAACTTTGTAAAAGGTAACAAGTCGATAAAATCTTGGCTACTTTTGTATTCTCGCGTTTTCCCAAAAACAAACCAACAAAGGCTTCAGTTTCAAAATTACCAATGTGGTATACCTGATTAATAGTAGACATTATATCCTTAAACTGTTGCCGATTCAGTTTGCACAATTTCGAAGGATGTAGCAACGCTAAGTTAAATTGTGCACTGTTGGCTTTACAAAATCGACTCTCCATTGAGTTAATTAGAGAATCTAAGTATGGAACGTAAATTGTTTGTCTGAAGTACTCTTCAACACTTATGGTTCCCGGATTACTTCGATGCTTTTGTCTTCCACAATGTCTTGGGATAATCAGTTCAATATCCACTTTCTGTGCGAGTTGTACTGTTTTCTCAAAAATATCCCTGAAATAGTTATCGGAATCACCTCGGTGAAGTTTTACTACACTGAGCAGATTTTGAACTTGCAGTTGGACTTCTGGAAGATCAACTTGAACAGCTCTTGTTGAGACCCACGATGCCATGCTGAGCTGGTATGGTTTCTGGCACATTCATTAAAATCTTTGTACTTTGTACAAGGAGTAGTAATGAAAGTAACATTATTTGACTATTTTCAAGCAATCCAGGGGGCAAGTGCCCCCGCCTGCGAGCGCCCATGCTCGTACCGTTATATTTTATATAGCCGTCCATCGAAAGCGATGATGACAACAATCTCAGACGTGTGCTGTTGCACCTCTCTGGTGTGTGCGGATGTGACTGTAGAGTCCAATCCTAGAACAGAATCCCCGACCACAGGTTAAAGATGAAAAAATAGCAGTGTGAGGAAAGACAGCATGTCTGAAAAAAAAACATGATCAAGGTTAGACATGTGCGTGTTGTGTGCTCTGTCTTTTCGCGCTGCTCGTTTTCTCTGTGACTCAACAATACGATGATTCTCAGCTATTCGGGTTCCTCTTTTGTTGTTACAGCGCCACATTTGGCGATCTTGCGCAAGGGATTCCCAACACGTATTGTCTATATCGAAGCATTTCAGAGACACTTTAAGAGTGTCTTTAAAGCGTTTTCTGTCCACCAGCTAAACGTCTGCCCCTTCAAGCTCGCCATACATCAACTGTTTTGGGATGCGTTTATCAGGCATCCGAGCAACGTGACCGACCCATCTCACTTGGGCCTTCTGCAACAGGGTGTTGACGCTTGGGATCTTTGCTCTTGTGAGGACTTCGCTGTCTGTACTGTTATACGTTATATAGGGCATGCAAGCAATTCATCCATACTGTTCTATCCGGGGCAACTTGTTCAATCTCCTCTATGGAACTGAGACCGATATTTCTTGTTTCAGCAAAGTTTGTTTCAGGGTCTACCTAGGCGTCCTCTCTTTCTTGAAGCCTTTGCATTCCACTTCAATGCCTGCTTTGATATTCTTTAATCATTTCTTCTCAAGGTGTATCCAACATATCTCCATCTTCTCTTTCTTATAACAGTTGTCACTAGTGCTTGACCAGACATTTCTCTGATTTCATCATTACTCCTGAATTCGTTCCATTTTATATTCATTATTTTTCGCAGACATCTTTTTCAAATGCATTGAACTTGCTTTCTATATCTTTAGTCATTTTCCAACTCTCGCTAGCATATGTTAGGATTGATACAACATTTGAATTGAAAATTCGTAATTTAGTTTGAATACTATATAACTTGAAGTTCCATATTTTGTTTAGACTTTTAAAAGCTGATGTTGCTTTGCCAACTCGTATCATAATTTCTTTTTTAGCATTTCCTATGTAATCATAATTGCTACCTAAATAGATGGACTGCTCTGTTATTTTTATCATTTTAGATTCCAGGGTGATATCTGCATTACTTGCCATAGGTGTCTTCGTTATTTTTGTTTTTTCATAGCTTATCTGCAGTCCAACTTTTGATACTATATATGACACGATGTCTGTTTTTCTTTGCATATCACTAATGTCAATATCTGATGACAGGTGGTACAAATTCATCACTAATGTTAATATCTGATGACAGGTGGTACAGTTGCATTACTAATAACAATATCTGATGACAGGTGGTACAGTTGCATTACTAATAACAATATCTGATGACAGGTAGTACAGCTGTATCACTAATGTTAATATCTGATGCCAGGTGGTACAGATCCATCACGAATGTCAACATCTGATGACAGGTAGTACAGTTGCATTAAAAAAAGTTAATTGCATATCCTTTACAGGACTTTGCGAATCAACCCCAGCTTTTAATGCTGTTTGTGATTTTTCTAGGCATTATTACGTTCAGTAGTTTGCCATTGGTGGCGTCTGTGGCTTAGTGACTCAGTCTATTAACCCCGACTTTCTGAGTTCGAATCACGCTCAGGACAGTTTGGTTCAAATTGTTGCGTGGATTTTAACAAAGGACGATGGCACCACCCGTCAGAAAGCAATGGCAAACTACTGAACGTAATAATGCCTAGAAAATCACAAACAGCGTTAAAAGCTGGGGTTGATTCGCAAAGTCCTGTAAAGGATATGCAATTAACTTTAGTTTGCCATTGCTTTCTGAACGGGTGGTGCCATCGTTCTTTTGCAACCAAACTGTCCCCCGCATGATTCAAACTCAGAACGTGGCTAATAGACCGAGTCACTATCCCCTAGGCCACAGACGCCACCACAGTTGCATTACTAATGACAATATCTCAGGACAGTAGCCGCCCGAGTAGTTACCGGGCCCAAATTTGGGATGCAAAGAATAGAACCACTGTTACCTACCACGCATGTCGTAAGAGGCGACTAAGGATGTTTGGCTGAAATCGGATGCACGTCCTAAACATGTAGAAGTCTATGTGTTTAGGGCCTACCAAACCAATGTGCAACGTATACATGTTCTTGACAAAGATCAAACATATCACAAAGAGTGATTAAAATTGGTCGTAAAGAATGAACGCAAAGAAGAAGAAGAAGAGGACAGTAGCAGCAACAATGGTGAGTTCTACCTTACTGTTCTTTTGCCCTTGTTTTTTTCTCTTAATATTTGTTAAAGAGTATTTTTTTTTGTGCAACATCAATTGTTAGTATTCTTGATTATTGTCAACAACAACAGAGAAATTTACATCTCATTCATCACAAGAAGCATCTTCTGCCATCAATCTCTGCATGTTATCAATCTCTGCATGTTGTCTAAAGTTTAATCACTGATGAGTCTTTAAGATCATATACCAGTGGTGAGGTCTACAAGGTGTGTTCTGTGCATGGCTCTGCATCCAGTAGAGTTGGGGTTGGACTAGTCTTTCTTAGGAAGTGCGAAAAGTGAAAATTGGTAGTCTGCTGATGATCTGTAGAGCACACAAGCCAACTCCAACTTCCAGTAGTGTAGACCGGGAAACATTTACTGTGAAAACAAAGGCTAACATGACATCTCGGCAAATAGGAAGGCAACAGATAAGATGGATTAAGGATGTGCTGATGATTTTAGCGTGATGGCAGCAGAGATGTGACATCTGCTCTAGGAGAGAGAGAAATTCTGAAGGACTGTTGTGGTGGCAAAGTTCTGCTCAGGACAAATTATTGGATGTTGATGAGTATCTTGTACCATTATAATGATGATATGTCCAACTATAACAAATTTTTAGATCCAATAAAGTGAAGACATGTCTACAAATAGTTAATAATAATATGAGAATTCAAGAATAACATGACAATACACTAGAAGACAACACAACCATGGAAATATCTTTTCAAACAATTTAATAATCATCTCATTTTCTAGGCAATCTTCAAAGCCATGAGGACATATGAAAATGATTGACACCAATGATTCTCTATATATATAAATGCAAAATAAAAATATATCACATCTGATTGTCCAAAAATAAATCCCATTAATAATGTTTATAAATTGCATATGAATCAGGACACTCCAACAAAATGTGCTGTACTGTGTCGTGTGGGTAATTACAGATTGTGTAAAATGGTGGGTGAGCAGGATTTAATGTGTTTAAGGTTGGGAGTTTAGCTCAACGAGTCCTGTTTCAAATTGAAGGTGGTGCTTTACTCTTTTTGTTTAGTTTTAGTTTAGACGTTGATCATGATCATTGCCATCAGAACCAATTATTCCATAATTGCAGACAGAAGATAGACCTATGTTCCAAGATCTGGGTCCACTATTTTGTGTGAATGGATCCCAAACATCTTGAGTCATTAGCTCCAACAATGTGAAGTCACATGTTCTTGACAATCCATTCAAAAGGTGATTAATGGTGTAAGATTTGGTCCATACTAGAGAAGGAGATGGACATTATTCAGTAAAAGTGGTTCTCCTTACTGTTCTTTGCCTTTTTCTCTTAATATTTGTTACAGATTTTTGGTCACATCATTGTTAGTATTGTTTATGGTCCCAGATTTAATCCATTCATCTCAGTGCATCTGTCCCAAATCTTGCATCTATCAATCTCTGTATATGTCTAAGATCTATGAGTCTAGATCATCTCCAGTGATAGGTCCAAGGTGTTTGTCCATTTCATCCAGTAGATATGGTTCTATTTTTCTTGAGTCCAGTAATCTGGTAGTATGTCCATGATCTGTGAGTCCATCAACTTCAGTAGTGTAGACGGAATTTCTGACAAGGCTACATTCATCTCAAGTAGGGATAATGGATTAAGGTTTCTATGGTCATTCACCAGTGATGATGGCACAGAGTTCATCTGCCCTAGGAGTTCAAGGATTTGTTAGTTCTTCAGGAATTATTGATGTATGATCTGCCCTATAGTTTGGGTAACTAACAGGTTTGTTCACTTAGTGTGATAATCACAATGTTTACAGATGGTTCAGATCTTGACATTACCGGGTAGAAGACCCATGTACCTGGTTAATCGTTAAGACGACGACGTCATGGCAATTACTTTCCATTTAAGTTCATCTCATTTCAGGCAATCTCCCAAAGCCATTGGGCATTTACAAATCATTGAATCAATGATTTCTATATATATCTAAATGCAATTAAAATATATCACTTCTGTTTGTCCAAATAATCCCTTTAATTTTATAAATTGCTATGTCGAGACCTCCCATGCTGTACCTGGGTAATTCAGTTTCTGGTAAATGGTGGTGTCAGCAGGAAATTGAATATGCTAAGTTGGGATTGTAACATGTCCTATTTCAATGAAGGGTGCTATACTCTTTTGTTTGTATTTTAGTCCTCTCATCTGAGTCCAAATTGCGGGCAGGACTATTTCTTAGATCTTTTCATTATCTAGTGTAGAACCCTTAGTCTTCATCTCAGTGTATATTTCTATCATTTTAGTTCCACTAGGCATTAGATTTCTCAGAATTTATAATCCAAATTTTTGAGTACTAAAGGTTGTTCTCTGTGTCTGGATAATCTACCTGCTACTTTATGGCTGAGCTGCAAATCTTGAATTTTGTATACATGTGGCTGCAGAGTTAACTGTGTCCAGTTCTGATGTGTAGAATGACCACTCATTCTAATCTATTTGTAGTTTGATATTTGTCTTGTGTTGGTATTAGTGAGTTGATTTAATGATACTTTTCTTCTTTTGAAATTATTATTCTCATTATCATTATTGCTGATCTGCAGTAATTTCCTTAGCCAGTCTGTCTGCTGTCTCTTTTCCTGGTACTTCATAATGAAATGGTATCCACTTCAAGGTAATCTGTCAGATCTGATAGAAATCAATGAGTAGACACCCAATGTTGAAGTCTGAACACTATATACTTGATCCCATAACAAATTCATAAAGTCAATGGACGACTATAAACTTGGTTTTGTATGACCCAAGGGGTAATGAAAAATAATAATGACAATCATAAAAAAAATATGACGGAGCAAAAAACATAACATACAATGAATTCTCTTACCAGCATGCACTCTGATTAAAGTGGTTCAGAATAGTAAGAATATTTGGTTATATAAAAAAAATAAAGGCCATCACTACATTCACAATGATGTGAATATTCCCAATTTCATGTGATCTGAAACAACAACTAAATTTTCATGTAAACAAAATTCATGTATGGAATGTCAGATTATTATTTCAAAAGTCAAGTAATGAAAATACAAAGTTTGTTATTTTAGTATTTCCTTTCTTTTGTAAGTCAGTAAAATAATAAACAAAGGAAATAAAATAAGAATTTTGACTTGCAAAAAAAGTAAGATTTTGAATCACATCTTTGTTACCAAAATCTTGAGTAGGCCCTATAGTGCTGCTCTAAGGTTTCTTTAGTATAATGTGTCCTGTGCTTGTACAGTGATTACTAGAACAGTGATAACTTGACGTGTAGTATAATCTATTTAATAATACAATCCGCCCCAGTGGTGCCGGAACCTCAAGGGAAGCAAACAGAATTACCACTGCAACCTACAGGGCATGTCGTTAAGAGGTGACTGATGTAGGGCCTAGGGAAGCTACCTTAGTGAATAAAGAGTGTTGTGTAAATCGGATGTGCTGGCCTACTTGTTATAACTGGCACAATGTACAACCGCTCTTATGCTCAGATCACAAACATATGACACAGAGTGGTTATCAAATGAGACTGGTTATCAAGTGGTCGATATGGAACATCAAGTAGAATAATAAATCAAGTCAAGAAAATCTTATGTTAGATCCTGAATAAAGAGATTTAACAACAGTCTTACAATCTTGAAATGGAAACACTTAACTAAATAACACGTTAACTATAACATCTCTTAATTGCCATGAGTAGTTACTGGGCCCAAATTTGGGGTGTAAAGAATAGAACCACTGTTACCTGCCACGCATGTCGTAAGAGGCAACTAAGGAGGTTTGGCTGAAATTGGATGCACATGTCCTAAATGTGTAGAAGTCTATGCATTTAGGGTCTACCAAACCAATGTGCAACGTATACACGTTCTTGGCAAAGATAAAAAATATCACAAAAAGTGATTAAAATTGGTCGTAAAGAACGAACGCAAAGAAGAAGAACACCTCTTAATGCAACTGATATGAGTAAGAACAGTCACAGTTTTCTAACTCCCAAAAAAGTTGCATATATTTAGTGAATGTGATGTTCTAACATCTTCCACCCAATTTATTATCTCAAACATTGAACTGTCAAATGTGTACAAGTCTTTATGTTCTAGAAATAACAAACATGGAAAGTAGGAAATGATAGAACTATTATCTTACACACAGTGTAAGCAGTAAGTACTAACTGAGGAGATTTTTGTATAATTGACCAAAGGAATAAATTATACACTGATTCATCTGAACCACAAGGCTGTACTTAACAGGTGGTATTTGTGACTTGTATTTAAAGATAGTGAGTGTCTGTAGCTCAAGCGGTAGTGAGCTCGGTCACAAACCTGGTTCAAACCCCCTGGTGGGCAAGTTTGGAAGCAAATTAGTTTCCATGGGATTTTATAAATATGGTAATAATAGACCTCACCGTTCACAAAGCAATGGCAAACTACTGAACGTATAAGTGGTGAATAAAAATCAACGACTAGTTTACTGTGGTTGATGGCTACATCCTGTAAAGGATATGTCACAATTTTCATTTAAAGATAATGAACAAAAATTTATAAGTAGCAAAGACATTTCATAATTCTTAAAAGATTGCAAACAGTACATTTTTTGTTAGGAATAAAATATGACTTACTTAGACATAAAGAGTAACATGACATTCCTAGACATAAGAACATTTAATATCTTATGCAGTAGTAAAACAGTCATTTTGTAATCAGGAAGTCATGTCTCTACTGACAGCACATCCAAGTTAAGAGACTAAGTTAGTGACCAGATATATAAGGTGTTTGCACTTTGACCTACTTAAGAGATAATATTGTTATAGATCAGTGTTTTTAAACTGTGTAATGGTCTGCAGGCTAAAGGGTCTGAAGCTGAAAGATTGACTTCATTACACTGGGTTTTACCCAATATTGCTTGGTCCCTCTTCGCAGAAATGGCACGCCAACTGCGGAGAATATTGCACAAAGCACAAACTCTGTAGCTTCAGCAACAATCCTGGGGGCTCTCTGGAAAAAATACACTTGTGAACAGAATGGTGTGGTCCGGATTCAAACCCCTGACTTTCAGAACACAAAGCGTAACCATTTAGCCACAGAGACCCCTTGCATACATACTACAGGAGTTTGGGTGAAAGTAAAAATGAAACAAGACTTGAGCAATTTAAAAATAAATAGGCACACTTTTGATTTTATTCTTACTTCATAATTTTATTTACTAACATTCTAATTTTGAGATTTTGATCTGTCAAGCACGCACACAAATTAATACTAATTTTTTTAATTATAAATTCTCTCCAACACATTTAGCACCATGTTCAATGGGTTGAAGAAGATAGAAAATCATTGACATAGATGGGAAGAACTAATTACGCCCGAGTGGTTACAGGGCCCAAATTGGGGTGTAAAGAATAGAGCCACTGTTACCTGCCATGCATGTCGTAAGAGGCGACTAAGGAGGTTGAGCGTGGGGCTAGCTACCCCACACTATAAAAATACTAGATGGCTACAGAATGGAGAGCGAACCAAGTAAACGCTGGTTGAAACCGGACGCATCGCCGAAGGATAAGCACCAGAGCTCCAAATGTGACATAAAACACACCAATGTTAAGGCTGCATGAATCGGATTTTCACATGAATAGAATTTATGGGGAGATCTGGTACATCGGTCTGGGCGGTGATCACGAGAGAACTAATTAGAATGGTAAGGCTAGAATTATCAAGTCAAGATTTTAAACAAGTTCTACCACAAATGTACATAAAAATGTAGTTGTAATTTGGCCTACTTCTCCTAATGTACACTTGTCATGTTGACTTCAGAATCACATAATTTATGGTTAGTGTGGTCACAGTAAATGTCACTATCACATTTTGAATAACAACAAAACTAAAAAAAGACAAATACTGATTCAATATCTGAGCTGATTTCTGGTGACAATAATGACATCAATTCATTACTTTACATTTAAGAAGATGCATTTTGTATTCAAGTTGTTATGGCAGAATCTGACCATAACTTTCAAACAAAATATATTTCTTAGTGTTTGTGAGTGTCTGGGTGTTTGCAGACCAGTACTGGGACGTGAGAGTGATGCATAATATAATCACTGACACTGCCCAGAAGTGTACGCCGGATGGTGCCCATACCACGAGAACCAATCACTACCAAATGGGCTTGTTCATCATTGGTCACCTTGCATATGACCTCTCCAGGGGTGCCACCAACACTTTTCACTTTACCTCCAATCTGTGGGCAAAACATGAACAATTTAACCTCATAATAATGATTTTCATTTTTTTTTATTTTTTTTTTTTTATTTTTTTTTTTTTTTTTTTTTTTTTTATGGGGCCGTCCCAGATGTGCCATACCAGGTGGACCCCGTACAACGGAACGTTAAAACGTTTATAAACTATCAAGCCCCATCAATCCTTCGATCGATGGCACTTCTAGTTTTGTACAAGGGTAGCCATGTGGCATTTAATGAAGGCTTCCGACCTTCGGCTTCGATCAAATGGGCACTAGTTCCGTAACACAAGCTGATATCTTTGTAAACCCATATAATGAGCCACGTGACAGATATCAAGCGATACAGATACTACACTTTGATCTTAGCCAAAAGGCCGAGAAGCGATGATTTTCATTTTTTTTTTTTTTTCTGTTTGTTTTAACTATAATTGCTTTGCATTTTAAAATTAATCATAACTAATAAAATGTATGATAAGCATTCTGTGAATATTTTGAATACGTCTGTTAGTTGTCTACCTTGATGGATACAATCTTATCTAAACGGAATCGGAAGCAAGTACTTCCAAATGGTTAAGATCTTAATAGTCTCCCTTTATTTGACTGTGCAACGTTTCAGCTTGTATATCGTCCAAATCTTTTGTTCTGCTATCGTAATATAGGAACAGGATCAAACACCGTTCCATTCCATAAACAACTAAAAACAAATGAGGAACGGAGCTGATAGGAAAACAAAGCTAAGAATACTAAGAGCATGCATATTCCCAGTGACAACGTAGGGGTGTGAAGCATGGACATTTAACAAGGCGGTGGAAAAAACAAACATATATCTGCGTTTGAATATAAGAGTCGTCCGTATATCATGGACAGAAAAGAAAACACATAGATCTATCCAGAAAGAACTCAAAATCAAAGAAAACTGGCTGATGCTACAAATAAGAATGAGAAAATTGAAGTATTTTGGACATATAAATAGACACGAAGGGCTGGAGAAGACCATCATGGAAGGAGGCATTCCGGCAAAGAGGAAGACCACGGAGAAGAGCAGAATAAGCCTTCTCTACGTACCAAATCCCACAATCTCCACTTATATCCGCTTTTTGTTTTGTTGACTTGCAAACATTTGATATTAATCATGTAGGGACCCAATAGATGACGTAGCACCCCATGTTGTAAACGTCAGGGACACACTCGTATATTTATTGATATAAGAGCCACTCAGATTGGCTTTGGATGCATGTTTTGTAAAATGTGGGTAATGAGCCAAAGTAGTGTGGTCACAAATAAGTTTCCAGTAACATCGGGAGTACGGCAAGGATGTGTTTTATCACCTCTGCTTTTCATTGCATACATGGGCAGTATCATCCAAATAGATGAAACATCACTAGACGTGGGCCAACAAAATGAACGGCCCCCCAACCTTCGGCTTCGATCAAATGGGCACTAGTTCCGTAACACAAGCTGATAACTTTGTGAACCCATATAATGGGCCACGTGACATATATCAAGCGGTACAGAGACTAAACTTTGATCTTAGCAAAAAGGCCGAGAAACGATCTATCCAAAAACATAAATTTGATAGGAATTTAAAATAATTATAATGAAACAGTAAGAAATATATCCAATCGTCCATTGTTATAATACCCTACAGAGAGGGTTTGAAAAATAGTCTTTAGACTCATTATATTGCTCCTCTGCACGGAAATCTTTAGTAAAAGGCGAAAGATTTAATCGTTTGTGCAGAGAAACCAGAGTTAACATATATAATGTGTTTGGATAAACCCATTCAACAAAAGAGGCATTATCCATGCGGTGACATAAAATTATATGATTCATATCAACACATATTCCACACATGTACGGATGGATAACAAAACTAATAGAATTGCACACTCTGTTTGTTTTAACTATAATTGCTTTGCATTTTAAAATTAATCATAACTAATAAAATGTATGATAAGCATTCTGTGAATATTTTGAATACGTCTGTTAGTTGTCTACCTTGATGGATACAATCTTATCTAAACGGAATCGGAAGCAAGTACTTCCAAATGGTTAAGATCTTAATAATCTCCCCTTTTTTTGACTGTGCAACGTTTCAGCTTGTATATCGTCCAAATCTTTTGTTCTGCTATCGTAATATAGGAACAGGATCAAACACCGTTCCATTCCATAAACAACTAAAAACAAATGAGGAACGGAGCTGATAGGAAAACAAAGCTAAGAATACTAAGAGCATGCATATTCCAGTGACAACGTAGGTGTGAAGCATGGACATTTAACAAGGCGGTGGAAAAAACAAACATATATCTGCGTTTGAATATAAGAGTCGTCCGTATATCATGGACAGAAAAGAAAACACATAGATCTATCCAGAAAGAACTCAAAATCAAAGAAAACTGGCTGATGCTACAAATAAGAATGAGAAAATTGAAGTATTTTGGACATATAAATAGACACGAGGGGCTGGAGAAGACCATCATGGAAGGAGGCATTCCGGCAAAGAGGAGAAGAGGAAGACCACGGAGAAGAGCAGAATAAGCCTTCTCTACGTACCAAATCCCACAATCTCCACTTATATCCGCTTTTTGTTTTGTTGACTTGCAAACATTTGATATTAATCATGTAGGGACCCAATAGATGACGTAGCACCCCATGTTGTAAACGTCAGGGACACACTCGTATGATTTTCAGTATAATAATACTCACAAGTTTGGAATTTTGAAACACAAAATAATCATAGATTCTAACTAGTATGAACAATTTCCATACAGTCAGTTAGCTAAAAAAAAATTTTAATGTCTGACTTAAGGATAATATTTGAGATCTAATTAACTCTTACTTATACTACTTTTCAACCTTGTTATTTATTCTATCGTGTTGTTCAGTTTTCTTCAATTTAGTATATAATAATATATATATTTATTTATTTATTGACGAGTAGTTGGGATCGTTTTTTATATATTTATTTTTTACCTCCCTTGAATTAACTGCTAATAATTGAGGAAATAACTCCGTGTGGAAAGAGTTAAGTGCCATCTCCACAGTGAAAGTTACCTGCAATAGATCTTTAACACTATCTCTCACATTTTGGGTATACTTTGCTGCTGTTTGTCCATCACTTGATGCTATCATTCTTCATATAGAGCTGTTTTTTTCTATTGTCATCAGCCTTCAACATTTTATTCTTCTTCTGCGATCAATTTCTGCCATGCCACTACTTCGGTATGTGTCATAAATAGGGCAGCATGCTTGAGGTCTTCACCGGTCCCTCATAGTTTGTTTTGTAGGGTTGTTTCTGTTGGCCAGATTTCCATTCTCACACTGCTCAGACTGGGGCTGTCTTGCAGGATGTGCTCTGGGGACTGCTTTGGTGCCTGAGACCCATTCTATGGAGGTGTGCTCTGAGACTGCATTCTGTGCTTTTCTGTTTAGTGTATTTATACTATCATGCTCTGGGTTGTATCCTCCATTTGTTTTTCTCCACATCATTTTTCTGGATTGTTTCAGGCGAGTCTTTGCTTCTGTAAAGCTTTGTGTTTGGTGGTGTTGTGTTAGGCTCCCTCCAGCCCTTGCGAGTTTGTCAACCTTTTCATTTCCTGGTATGCCACAGTATGCTGGTATCCACTGTATGACTAGTTCTGATTTTTTTTTGACAGCAAGCTGATTCTTTGCCTTATATCCTGAATGAGCTCGTCTTGTTTGGGACCTGAGTTGGCCTGGAGAACGGACAGTCGCTAAAGACTGCAAATATTTTTTGCTGTGGTGCAACGTTGTAAGCTTGCATGGTTCAGACCTAATAATAATAATAATTCCTCTTGTACCATTATACGTTACATAGGGCCTGCAAGTAATTTCTATATACCGCTCTATCCTGGGTTACTGGCTCAATCTCCTCCATGGAACTGAGACCGATATTTCTTGCCTTTCTCAGCAAAGTTCGTTTCAGGGTCTCCTTAGGTCGTTCTCTTTCTTGAACCCTTTGCATCCCACTTCAATGCCTAGTTTGATATTCGTTGATCATTTCTCCTCAAGGTGTGTCCAACATATCTCCATCTTCTGTGAACATACATGACTCTCAAAAACAATTGTTCCGGTAAAGTTGAGGATAGTAGAAGATGAGGAATGCATAGAAAAGCAAGGACTAATGTAAAACCAAGGATTGATCAGGAAAGTACTTTTCCGTATTTGTAAGCCATGTTGCAGAGGAAAGAAGTCGATGGTGCTACTTCTGTATTGGTGATTCCATTCTAGTACCCATATGACCTTAGAGTGGCCTCATCATGATCATCATTGGCCTCTTTGTCTCAGGAGACAATAGGTGTTGCGTCACGTAGTATGTTCTGTGCTGAATCACAATGTTTCATGTGGCTGTAATGGCCTATTCTGGAGTGGCAATCCTTGCCACAGTTGCTGCAGGTAAAACTGGAGACTAGAGCCGATGCATGGGATGTTCTCTCTGCTCTATTTTGCCTCCACGTGTGATGTTGTTTTTCTTCTTTCTTTTTGAGCCGCCCCTCACTGCCGCTCGCCATGCTTGCCCATCTTTGGCCAGCCGCTCCCAGTGTTTTTTGTCTATGCCGCATGAAGTTAGATCACGCTTGCAGGTGTCAATGAAGCGTAATAATGGGCGCCCATGCTGTCTAGCACCAGATGCGAGTTGACCATATAGAATGTTCTTTGGGATTCTATCATCGCTCATACGGCACACGCATGAGCTTTATTACTGTATTTAATCATATGGTCACAAGAGCATATAACATGCTCTACTGTAGATACAACAGTCAATTTCAGTTGTGGTTTCCATGCTTCTTCTAGAGACATGTAGAAAACCCTTTTCAAGTCAGTGTAATTACCAGCATTGTATCGCCCGTGTGGTGCCGGGGCCTGCAAGGGGAAGCAAAGAATAGTACCACTGCAACCTACAATGTCGTAAGAGGCGACTAATGTAGGCCCTAAGGATGCTACCCTAGTAAATAACAAGCAGCGCAGAAATCGAATGTGCTGGCCTACTTGTAGGCGCATATCTGGCACAACGTACAATCGCTAGTAGGCTCAGATCACATACAAATCACACAGAGTGGTCGATATGGAGCGTTCGAAGAAAAAGAAGACCAGCATTGTATGATATTTATAATGACTGCACAGTGCAAACAGACAAGTAGAAAAACCTATTACAAACTAGGAAATCAACAAAAGTAAAAGCTGTCTAGGTTTATGATCAATGTAATTCTACTCACTCCTGCAGCTTTTAATTTCTGTCCAAGCTGTTCTAGGAAGCCTTTAATTCTCTTCTCCTCTTCCTGCAGCAGGTCAGTTACCACACTCACATCAGTCATAACCATTGCTGTTCATAAACATGACTAAATTGTCATAAAACATAAAACAAATTCACTCACATAAGAGATAAATATACAGGTTGCAACATGTTGACATGACAACATAACCGATGTTTACAGAACAAGAACATCAAATATATAACTTAGACTTTAGCCTAGGCATCACCATCATTTGCTTCTCTGTGATGTGTATCATTGTATCCTCTATTCTAATCATCTACTGCCTTTACTTAAACTCTTCTCTGTTTTATACTGTCAAATTACAATAGGTTTCGTGTGTATGTGTGTTTCTCTTTGAAGAGGAAGCATGGAACATTTATACTATTAAATAATTACTTTTTGTGTGTATGTGTGTCTCTCTTTGAAGAGAAAGCATGGAACGTTTATGAATGAAAATCGTGGCATATCCTAAAGGACGTAGCCATCAACTACAGTAAACGAGACGTTGATTTTCTAGGCACCACTTATACGTTCAGTAGTTTGCCATTGCTTTCTGAACAGGTGGCACCATCGTCCTTTTGTTAAAATCAATGGAAACAATTTCAACAGCGTGATTCGTACTCAGAACGTCGGGGTTAATAGACCGAGCCACTAACCCCTAGGTCACAGACGCCACGGAACGTTTATCTATTAAATAATTACTTTTGTGTGTATGTGTGTTTCTTTGAAGAGGAAGCATGGAACATTTATACTATTAAATAATTACTTTTGTGTGTATGTGTGTCTCTCTTTGAAGAGGAAGCATGAAACATTTATACTATTAAATAATTACTTTTTGTGTGTATGTGTGTTTCTTTGAAGAGGAAGCATGGAACATTTATACTATTAAATAATTACTTTTTGTGTGTATGTGTATCTCTCTTTGAAGGGGAAGCATAGAAACATTTATACTATTAAATAATTACTTTTTGTGTGTATGTGTATCTCTCTTTGAAGAGGAAGCATGAAACATTTATACTATTAAATAATTACTTTTTGTGTGTATCTCTTTGAAGAGGAAGCATGAAACATTTATACTATTAAATAATTACTTTTTGTGTGTATCTCTTTGAAGAGGAAGCATGAAACATTTATACTATTAAATAATTACTTTTGTGTGTATCTCTTTAAAGAGGAAGCATGAAACATTTATACTATTAAATAATTCTTTTTGTGTGTATGTGTGTCTCTTGAAGAGGAAGCATGAAACATTTTATACTATTAAATAATTACTTTTTGTGTATCTCTTTGAAGAGGAAGCATGAATATTTATACTATTAAATAATTACTTTTGTGTGTATGTGTCTCTCTTTGAAGAGAAGCATGAAATATTTATACTTTAAATAATTACTTTTGTGTGATCTCTTTGAAGAGGAAGATGGAACATTTATACTATTAAATAATTACTTTTTGTGTATGTATCTCTCTTTGAAGAGGAAGCATGAAACATTTATACTATTAAATAATTACTTTTTGTGTGTATGTGTGTTTCTCTTTGAAGAGGAAGCATGGAACATTTATACTATTAAATAATTACTTTTTGTGTGTATGTGTATCTCTCTTTGAAGAGGAAGCATGAAATATTTATACTATTAAATAATTACTTTTTGTGTGTATGTGTGTCTCTATTTGAAGAGGAAGCATGGAATGTTAATAAAAATTAAAATGTCCTATAGCCTTTGCAGACTGTAGGGCGTGCAATGTTTATCACCTCACAGTTCTAAGGTCAATTATGCAGAAGTTAGGTGGAACAATTTCTTTCCTCACTTTTGGAATATCAATTGTGTGAGTGGAACCTACAACCCTTTATTTCTGTTTATTTCAAAAAGTAAATGTTCCATCTGTTTTGTTAAATCTATTCTACAAGATAATGCTAATACTGTCAGAATAATGTGTTTTGTTAAATCTATTCTACAAGATAATGCTAATACTGTCAGAATAATGAGTTTTGTTAAATCTAACCTATTAAAATGTTTATACTGTCAGAATAATGAGTGTTATTAAATCCATCCTACAGGATAATGTTTATACTGTCAGAATAATGAGTTTTGTTAAATCTATTCTACAAGATAATGTTTATACTGTCAGAATAATGAGTTTGGTTAAATCCATCATATAGGATAACATTTATACTGTCATAATAATGAGTTTGGTTAAATCCATCCTACAAGATAATATTTATACTGTCAGAATAATGAGTTTGGTTAAATCCATCTACAAGATAACATTTATACTGTCAGAATAATGAGTTTTGTTAAATCCATCATATAGGATAACATTTATACTGTCAGAATAAGGAGTTTTATTAAATCTATTCTACAAGATAATGTTTATGCTGTCAGAATAATGTGTTTTATTAAATCTATTCTACAAGATAATGTTTATACTGTCAGAATAATGTGTTTTATTAAATCTATTCTACAAGATAACGTTTATACTGTCAGAATAATGTGTTTTATTAAATCTATTCTACAAGATAATGTTTATACTGTCAGAATAATGTGTTTTATTAAATCTATTCTACAAGATAATGTTTATACTGTAAGAATAATGAGTTTTGTTAAATCCATCCTACAGGATGTTTATACTGTCAGAATAATGAGTCTTGTCTGTGTCTATTTGAAAAGGAGGTAAGAAGCGCAAGGTAATTTAAATAACTTTGCATCAACATAAAAGTGAGTGATGGTCTCTGAATCAATATTTATCATCATGGACATATCCTTTACCTTGCAGTGGGGTGGGGCTTGTGTGCCTCAATGGCCGGCAGGCATATACATTGTTCCTGACAGGGTTACCCAAACTGGACAGGTCAAGGGAGAGAGGTCAGACTAAATGTGGCTTCTGGTCTCAGGTTGGGGTTGTGTGATGGGCCATACCCATTGTCACAGAATTAAACAAGTTGTTTAATAAAAAATTGAGTCTCAGATGAAATAGGCCCATGCTGAGATGATGCCAACAGCTAACCTGCAGGAACTGAGTGCGATGACCCTTTTCAACTCTTCTTCTTACCTCTAGAAAAGCATAGTCCAAGCCGTCTTCAAGACGAATTTTCAGATGCTCCATTTTCTTGCCATGAGTCCTCCTTGCGTGGTCTTTCCTCAGGTGGCAAGCTTGATATTCCTGGTTTCAGTTTCTGTGCTATCTAGTAATTTTTACGGGTGGGGTTGCTAGGTCTAAGCTCAACCTCCTCAGTCGCAGCGTGTTTCAGATTGCTCTGATCTTTGACTAGTCCTCTAATGCGGGTCCACTCGCGGACTGGCAAAAAGCTACAGGTTCCCAGATTCCGGTTGTTCGTGCAGAGCGAAGTCTATGTCATTGTACACGAGGCGAGAGCTTCAGCTAGTCTTGGATCAGAAAAGCTCAACCTCCTTAGTCACCTCTTAGCATGGCAGGTAAAGTGGCTCTATTCTTTACACCCTAATTTGAGCCCGTAACCACTCTGCCGCTTTTCGACTATTGGCAACAAAATGCCAGAGACCAAGAAAAGGGACAACAACTGTTGAGGCCCTATACTTCAAGATGCAGAAAGGAATAATTCAAGTAAGTCATATTTTATTGTTACTTATTTACTAGTTCATCCCTAGTTGTTCCATGACTTCATTCTTTGTTTACTACTGCCTCCATGAAATGAATAAAGCTGTTATGTATCTCAAGCAGGTTGATCTTATCTTTTAGTTTCAGCTGCTAGTACAAACTAATTTATGAGGATAATAATAATGAGAAAAAAAAGGTCAAAGTTGAAGATGAAGTCGCCTGAGTGGTTACCGGGGCCCAAATTTGGGGTGTAAAGAATAGAACCCCTGTTACCTGCCACGCATGTCATAAGAGGGGACTAAGGAGGTTTGGCTGAAATCGGATGCATGTGTCCTAAACGTGTAGAAGTCTATGCGTTTAGGGGCCTACAAACCAATGTGCAACGTATACACGTTCTTGGCAAAGATCAAACCTATCACAAAAATGATTAAAATTGGCCGTAAAGAACGACCGCAAAGAAGAAGGAGGAGAAGAAGATGAAGTAAACTAAATATCATAGTTTTACTGTCATGGTGGTCAGATGTGTTTACTTACGTGATTGGATGATTGTGTGGTACTCTGGGACATACAGAAGAACAACATGGTCAGTTTTCCTGTGCACATTCCTCATGTAAACTGTGCAGATCAAAGAAAATATCAAAATAAACAATAGTAATGAACAAAGAATGGTTGTTAGACTAAGTTATTCTAGTCTGGAACATTCTAGTTGATGTTACTCTCAGCATCTGTATGTACTGGAATCTACAATCATTTGCTGGAATCTTTGCATAAACGTGCGTTATGCATAACAATATGTAACAATACATACACACAAAGAGACAACAATGAGTACTGTAAGGCACTGTCAAAACAAAGAGATATTATAACAGATGACATGATCCATCTATCCACACACACGCACACATACATACATAATTCATACACACATAAATACATACAGAGACAGACAGACACACACATACATACAGAGACACACACATACATACATACATCTATGCATATATACATACACACACACACATGGGGGTCTCTGTGGCTAAGTCTTTTGCCGCGTGAGTCGAAGGCCGTGGATTCGAGTCCGGACCGCCCCATTCTGTTCACGAGTGCAGTTTTTCTAGAGACCCCTAGGATTGTTGCTGGAGCTACCGAGTTTGTGCTTTGTGCAATACTCTCGGCAGGTGGCGTGCCATTTCTGCAGAGAAGGGCGGAGCCGTATGGGGTAAAACCCAGTGGAATGAAGTCAATCCTTCGCTTTTAAACCCTTTTAAACACACACACATACAAACACACATACTAAATACATAATGCATGAATGCATGCATACATATGAATGAATCCATCCAGGATCCAATACCAGTTAATATGGTGGGGACAAAGGTCTAAGATTAAAAGGAAAGTTATGGCCATCTAAAAACATGCAAATTATATCAAACTTCATCATCAAAGTAAATGACAAGGTTGTTAAAACAAGTCCAAAAATGAAATGTATTGAAACTCTCTGCTAACATCGGTTGATGGATTTGGATTAAGTCATAAGTAAATAATAAAATAGGCCTGGCAAAGAAAACAAAAAAGGGGTATTGTAAGTAATAGTAACACAAAATTCTACAATGTGTGTATAAAGAGCCAATACTCATCTATAGAACACAGTCATGGACAATACATAAACAGGCAGTAAACGTTCTGCAGACTAGAGATGTGATTTTACAGAAGAATGATGACAATCCTATACACTGTTATATGAAAGAAAATCGTGGCATATCCTTTACAGAACGTAGTCATCAACCACAGTAAACGAGTCGTTGATTTTTCTAGGCACCACTTAAACGTTCAGTAGTTTGCCATTGCTTTCTGAACGGTGAGGTCTATTTTTACCTTTTGTAAAAGTCCCACGGAAACGAAATTGCTTCCAAACTTGGCCACCGTGGGGTTTGAACCAAGTACGCTTGCGTTTGTGATCTAGCTCACTACCGCTCGAGCTACAGACGCTCACTGTTATATGACTAATGTTAATTATTTGAAAGATATCAAAGCACAGAGAAAGAACATGATCAACATAAAGATGGAATCATCACCATACGGTATGTGATGAGAACATACATTTTAGAACACTTGGTGACAACCAGCAAATTCAATGATAGATGCGACAGAAAACGAGAAAGAGAGCGAGAGAAATTCCCGATAGTCTAACCGACCGTGTGCCCATAGCGCGTTGGACTGCGGGTGACAAGCCCTCTGTGAGTGCGGGTTCAATTCCGCGGGCTGGCATAAAAGCCACAGTTTTCCCAGATTTACGGTGTTCGTGGCACGAACCGAAGAGCTAAAAGCTCAAGTGCTCGGATCGGAAAAACAACTTAATGCCATGAAACAATTGTCAACATCCTAATGGCAGGCAGTACGTAGGACAGAAGTGTGTGGAGATTCATGACCACCTAAGCAAGCCTGCACGGCACATGGTGATGATATATAATATATTCACATACGCACAACAATCGATCTTAGCGTAACTGATGGGATACACAAAAAAGCAGTAAATCAAAGGTGAGTTGTTTACTCTGTCCAGATGATGGCCTTGACATATGTTTGTGACCTAGAACGTGGACATCGTAAATAATTATAGAGAAGGCCGTGCCTAGAAAGTCCTAGCGGTGAACATGTTTTACATTTAGGTTAGCAGCAGTGGTATCGTATCATACGCGGCCTTTGTAAATACGTAGTCGTATTTACGAAACCACGTATCATATTACACCCGTGCATCAACAAGGATTAACACTTTGGTTAGGTGTACATCGTTGTTTAGACGGCAGGCAGTATGTACAAGACAATACAAGTTGCAGCACGGAGAATCGGTTGATTTCTTTGTATGGTACCTTGCGACCACGCGGGCTCAATGTATTACATTCTTATGCTTCTTAGTACTTTCTCTCCCATGCTTTGTAATCTATATGGGTATATGTTGCATGTATTCATGTTATATTCCATTCTTATGCTTTTTAGTACTTTCTCTTCCCTGCTTTGTAATCTATATGGGTATATGTTGCATGTATTCAAGTTATATATTTACTAGATGTTTCATTGTTTCTTTTCCTTTCTATTTCTAGTTTTTATGTGTGTTTTTGTGTTACATTTATTTCGTTATTCGTTTTTATTCCAGATTTTCCTTAGATACGTTTGTATTTGGTCGTCCATTTGTGTTTCATTTTAATTTGTCACTCCTGTTTGTTCGTTTGCTTGATAAAGGCCTTGTTGGTCGAAACGTTGCTGTATTTTGTCATTGTTTTTGTAATTTGTAAAACTACAGTACTTTGTAATTACGTGTTTAGCACGCAATAACAGAATTGAGTGATAAGTTGTATCACTGATATTAAAATACCCAAGCAATCAATTTCAAAATTCGTTATGTCACATAACAAACTATTCCACAGTAAACACAAACGTATTCACTGCAGGAAGGACAACTCTAACAACCTTGGGTAGAGAAGACAGTCGTCCTAACAGACAACTTCTCTAGTAGATACAACATTGTTATAACATAGCAGTGCAACGTAACTCAATGATGACGTCACAATCTATATATATATATATATATATATATATATATATACTACCATCACGTGCCTACAATAATCGAGACTCAGGGCGCAGAGCACGAGGCAGGCCAAGAACACGACGGAAGATAACATCTCAGAGTCCCTGCGAAAGCATGGACTGACAACGTCAAGCGCAACACACCTGGCACAAGATAGAAAACTAACTCTCCCCACGACGCTTCACGGCAAATGTGGTTAAGATAAGATAAGATATATATAGCATCAGTATGCTCATCTCGTGGTCAAGAAAACATAGAAAACTCTCAACTTGGACATAGAACACAATAAACTATGAAAGCTAACTAGTTCATTAGAAGTATCTGTAACCAGCAAGGTTGACACGGAAATAATATTGGTAAAAGAAAAGCACATCAAGCACACACGAGCAGGTACAAATACTACTATATCATAGCACACCATAAGTCATTTCGACGCAGCAAAAAGGATTGAGCTGCGTTTGTTGAAACTTGCTCTAGTCAAGTACAGCATGGAGTCTTTTTGGTTACACCATGACATACTTCCATTTTAAAATAAAGAATCAGCCTTTGAGCTAGGAAACAGTACGTTAGGTCAGCTTATGACTGATGCTAGTACTGCATGGGGAAATTTAACAAAAGCTTTGAAATATCTGGTAAGCAATTACAGAGGAGTTTATTGGTACACAGACATACTCATTTAATGGACAACAGTGAAGCATCGAAGGTCGTGGGTTCGAATCCGAACCGCGGCCTTCTGTTCACGAGTGCAGTTTTTTCCAGAGACCCTAGGATTGTTGCCGGAGCTACGGAGTTCGTGCTTTGTGCAATACTCTCGCAGGTGGCGTCCATTTCTGAGGAGAGGACCGGGCCTACTCATGGATTTCAACCCGGGTGCAATTAAGTCAATCCTTCTGGCTTTGAAAACCTTTAGACAGTGAGGTTATTAAACAGTTCAATATCTTAGCACACTTGGCAGCCACATGCTTGCTCTGTCCTTCAATGTAGCAACTATCTCAGTGTTCCTCCATTCAAAGTGTTCGAACTAAGCGTTCACATCTCTCTTTCTCTCTCTCTCTCTCTAATAAAATATATATATATATATATATATATATATATATATATATACAACAACATCGTCAGCGCGTTTATCCGTGTGTTTATCTTCATTTCAACCAAAAGATGGTTAATGTCTAATTCCGTTGTTTCATCATATTTAAAGTCGATGATATTTATGATGTTTGTTCAAGCTTTCAACAGTAACAGATATAAGCAAGTGTATTTGAAGGGGACCCTGGTTGGCTTCGCAGGTGACGATGATGGTGAGTCATCTGATCTAATATATGTCCTCACCTTGACCCTTGACATTTACATAACATATATTATATTACCCCAACAGGATCACCAGCAATCTTGGGGAGTCTTCTGTGTGTAAAACCCAATCTGAACATAAACGACGTTATTGGTTATTAAACTGACTTCATTGCATTGCGGTAGACCCATAGGTGCCCAGTCTCCCCCAACAGATATTGAAGAGTATGCACAATGATGGTTCCCGTGGCTCGCTGATTAAACACACTTCTCACTCTGCCCTCAGGCATCCAGTTCTACTTGTACAACGGTAACTCCAAATTGCCTAAATCGCTGGATCGATTCAACATCGATTTTAGTGTCCTCATCCAACAGACAGTCACGAAGAGACTGAAGAACATCCCCCACATCCATCTTTAACTTCCCAACAATCGATGCTGTTGATGCAAGCCTGTCTGCTCTCTCATTACCGTAAACACCCGCATGCCCAGGACAGTATATCCACGTAAGCTTCTGGAGGTTAAAAACTTCTATAGACAACATCCATTCATACCGAAACCTGCCCTTCTGGATCTTGTGAAGCATCGACTGAGAGTCAGATACAACGGCCCCAGTAAATGAAGTCCCAGAGAGCCAACGGAGGGCAGCAGTAACGGCCTCAACCTCCATCCTCAAATAGTTGTCCTGTACGCTCCACAACACTTCGCTCTGCAACAACCCTACCATGCGCATTGCCAAGAACCCCAGCCTGACTTCTCACCACGATGAACCGACACGATGAAACGACGTTAAAAAGAAAGGGCTAAAAGCATCACTTTCATTTGTTTATTTACTATTTGGTAAGAAGGTGCCTTGAACTTCACGGATTGATCATTATACAATTGACTCACTTTGCCCTACTGTGTCCACAGATAGACATGACCATTTAATCTGCTATTAGTATCAGGTCTGGTCCTTACGTTTCTGCCCTTCATAAGTATTGTCTCGACACCAGGTCCTTAACTCTCCCGATACAATAAGTTAGTTAATATACCCACTTCGTTTGATGGAATCACATGACGCGTTATCGTGACTATCAGCCTGAGAGTTGATACTTACTTAATGACTTGAATTACAGGAACTACAAAAGATAATGAAGTTCATTAAAGACAACATTGAATATATAGACATATTTCAACTAACGAAAGGAAGAAGAATTACAGGTTGAAGATTGACTTACTGCCTGGTTTATATGGTTCTGTAAACTCACGAGAAATGACACGTCATCTGCCGAGAGTGATGTCAGAGTATGAACTTTGTACTTCAAAGCAACATTAAAAGTGTCGCTTGAAAATGCATCTGAACTGAATGACGAGGTCTGATTCAATCATGACCTAAATGAATTTACTTAATGACTAGTTATCATTAACTATGAGAGTTATCATTAACTATGAGAGTTATCATTAACTATGAGAGTTATCATTAACTATGAGAGTTATCATTAACTATGAGAGTTATCATTAACTATGAGAGTTATCATTAACTATGAGAGTTATCATTAACTATGAGAGTTATCATTAATTTGAGTTCAGAAACGTAACTTAAATGTTGAGTTTTCGATCCAGAAGCACTGAGTTTAGCACTTCGGCTGTTCCATGACATCGTAATTCAGAGTTCTTGCCACGTACACCGTAAATCTGGGGAACCTGTGACTTTTCTGCCAGCTCGCGGAATTGAACCTGCACCACTGAGGCGGTCACCGTAGTCCAACGCACTGGGCAGGCGGGCGAACCAAATGTTAAACATGCTCAAATTGTAACTACTTGCACGTTATCATTCATTGTACCAGAAGGCAACACGGGACACTAAGGTGGAGGACTCAAGTATCACTAAATTGGTAGCACTGACGTTACTTCAGATGTAGGCACTCAAGTATCACTAAATGTGGTAGGCACTCAAGTATCACTAAATGTGGTAGACACTCAAGTATCACTAAATGTGGAGGCACTCTAGTCACTAAAGTAGGCACTAGTATCACTAAATGTGGTAGACACTCAAGTATCACTAAATGTGGTAGACACTCAAGTATCACTAAATGTGGTAGGCACTCAAGTATCACTAAATGTGGTAAATCTAGTATCACTAAAGAGGGTAGGCACTCGTATCACAACATTGATTATAAAAATTCAATATTGATTATAAATATATATGACACATCGTCCCTGAGACTATGTAACCTTCATATATATGTATATATATATATATATATATATATATATATATATATTATATATATATATATATATATATATATATATATATATATATATATATATATATATATATAAACATATTCCCTCACAAACAACAAGCTCGCTGACGTGTCAGATTTATGTGATGTTCACAGATGGTAGATGATGTCAGGGAACAACAACGAAACGAAGTTTACTGTGATCTACTGAGTCACTAGTAAATATAGCTAATAGTTTATGAATATGTTAATTCAATGAAACATTTGTATACTGTGTTCAACCCCGTTGTACAAAGTCTAACAAGTTGATAGACGTTTAGGAGACATTAGTTCGATGAGTGAAAGAATACATGATCAAGGTAGGGTATGAGATATATGTTCGTCACTAGAAGAAGTAACAGAACGAAACAACACAAAATAAAGAGAAATCACAGATTTGAGCAAACGGGATGAGACGATGCATAGCGCCCGAGTGGTTACTGAGAACCAAATTGGGGTGTAAAGAATAGAACCACTGTTATCTGCCACACATGTCTATGAGGCGACTAGGACGTTCGGCGTGGGGATAGCTACCCCACACCGTAAAAAAAAAAAACAGAACGGAGAGCGAACCAAGTAAACGCTGGTTGAAACCGGACACATCGCCGAAGGATAAGCACCAGAGCTCCAAATGGTGCTGAAGATGTGACGTAAAACATACCGATGCCAAGGCTGCATGAATCCACATGAATAGAATTTATGGGGAGGTCTGGTACATCGGTCTGGGCGGTGACCGAGAGAGAGAGAGACGATACACTGACAAGTCAAATAGGAACAATAAGCATGGATTTAAAACAAAGTCCAGCCAGAGATAGAAACAATAGGACTATAAATAATGAACGACTGACTTTGAGAAAAGAGGCCAAGTAAACAGTTAAGGACTTGGTATTATCAGGTGTACAATCAATGTCTTGATTTATATCTTTCCCAGACTTAGTTGACCTTTTACATGATTCGTTATTTTATTGTATCAACAGTCATACTAATGTACCCCCTCCTCAATGCTTTTTTGTTAGTTTGAAACCTGCACCAGGAGTGTGTTATCTTGCTCGAAGTATCTATTCACCGTGCCTCAGCTAGCATTAGTTGAGAATTGTTGGATTTTACTGCTACAGGAGCCGAGTGGTTACCGGGGTCCAAATTTGGGGTGTAAAGAACAGAACCACTGTTACTTGCCACGCATGTCGTAAGAGACGAGTAAGGAGGTTTGGCTGAAATCGGGTGCATGTGTCCTAAATGTGTACAAGTCTATGCGTTTAGGGGTCTACCAAACCAATGTGCAACGTATACACTTCTTGGCAAAGATCAAACATATCACAAAGAGTGATTAAAATTGGTTGTAAAGAACGACCGCAAAGAAGAAGAGGACTGCTACAAGATGGAACACGCAAAAACGTCAGATGTTAGGGCTAGAAAACACTAAGATCTTGAATCACTCCCGCATGGGACGTAAATGATAACAGCAGAATTGCCTGGATAGCAAAGCAAGAATCTACAATGATCTCTCATGTGGGGTGATGTCTGATAGTAACATATGCTTATCTGTTTGTAGGATGGAGGAATCAGACATATCTTTTATGTCAACTTGAGATTGTAAGAGAATCATAACACAATCGTATCATCATCATCATAAAATAGCTTGTCCTGCGCAGAACTTTGCCATTCCAACAATCCTCCGAAATTTATTCTCTCATAGGCCAGATGTTCTGCCTCTGCAGCCGTCATGTTCAAACCATCAGTTACATCCTGAATCCATCTTCTCGTGGTCTTCTCTTCTTCTCTTTATCGGTATCCCTCCTTCTATGATGGTCTTCTCCAGCCCTTCATGTCTTTTTATATGTCCAAAATATCTCAATTTTCTCTTTCTTATTTGTAGCATCAGCCAGTTTTCTTTGATTTTGAGTTCTTTCTGGATAGATCTATTTGTTCTATTTTCTGTCCAAGATATACGAAGGACTCTTCTATAACACTTATATTCAAAAGCACATGATGGTAACAATCATATACGAAATAGAAGATTGAACATATTGTGACCGTATTGCCTTTACCAGTGGCGGCTCGTCATTAAGGGCCAGTGGGGCCGGCCCACCAAAAATAATGTATAACGTGTATTTATTATTTTATAAATTAAAATATAGCAACCAAAACCATGATTTATCCGGAAAAAATGTCTGGCCCCACCAACAAAAATGATCACGAGTCGCCACTGGCCTTCACCATATTTGTCTAGTAGTTTGAAGAAAAAACTATCCTGTTCAAATTCGTAGTTAGGAAAGAACGGTTATAATCAATGAATAGAACATCTGCAGGAAAGTCTGATATTTCCTTACTGATTTCATACAAGCAACTACGACCAACCACAGCCAACTCTAGATAACTAGGCCAGACAACTGAACTGGGATTCCCTGACCTAGATCAGAAAAGGGGTCTGGAAATTACATATGTTTGATAGAACACTGCACGCTTTTTGCAATTTTACTCAATTCTGTTAGTCTAAGGTTATTTATTGGCGAAAAATCATCATAATATTGATATTCCTTATTGTTAAACTTAACTTGTTGCATAATATAACTTCGATTTAGCATTTTGTGTTGATTTTAAAATTAATTCGTCTATATACACCAATACTGAAATGCGAGGTCACGTGGTGTAGTTGTGGTCTGATTTTCCATAATTCTTACCTGAGTCCGAAGGCCTATAAGTTTATAGTTGGCTCTGGACCAACTGTCAATATATTATCAACTGTTTCTGTTAAATATCAGCTACACAATATCGTCATGATAATTTCAACATTTGTTTCATCCTTGTCTTCAACTGAAAACTTCCTTGAGTTGGCTAGTCAACGTTGTTCAGAAAGATAAATGCCCTCAGTTTGTGACTTATTGTCACCAAATATGAAACTTTATTGCATTCACATACTGCAGTTTTTACTGCAGAGCTCAGTCTCATTTGGTCATATCAGGACATATTAACCAATAACAAATAGATGACGTTGTATTTTATACCAGGGTCTAGGGTCCTTTCTGTGCTTGAGTATGCTCTGGCGATCATGACTCTCAGTCATAGTTAGATAGAACGGCAAACACGTAATCACAAAGTACTGTAGTTTTACAAATTATAAAAACAATGACAATATACAGCAATGTTTCGACCAACAAGGCCCTGTATATTGTCATTGTAATTTGTAAAACTACAGTACTTTGTGATGACGTAGTTCAACAATCAAATAGTTTTACTGCAGTCTCATATATATTTAGATAGAACGGCGTGAAAGAATACAAAACGAAGCGATGCGCATTTTACTTGGGTGCACTAAAGACACGTCGTGCAGGGCGATGCGCTACCTTCTTGACTATCCTACTATGGAAGTTAGAACACGGATGAGCCGTGCACGGGCATACCTTCGAGTCATTGCTGACACACAACATCCTCTGCACATGGAAATCAAGAGGCAAAAAGGAAATAGGTTAAAATGAGGAAAATCTCGGATGGGTCAAGCCGAGGACTGCATTCAACAGATGTGTACACTTGAAGACATTGAACCCGGCGAAGAATGGATACCAATGCCAACAGAAATCATTACATAATTTTCGGTGTGTATCAAACTTGATAAAGAATGCAGACAAGACAAACCACTTGTCGTGGAGGCAGAAGTTCAGGCATTAATTTATGAGAACTCATCTGAGCATGATGTAATCATTTATACGGATGGTTCGGTGATTCGACATGTGCGGAGCTCGTGGGCTTTCACTGATTCATCAACTGGTGTCTGCGCGGAATAGAGGGAATAAGATGGTATGATAGGGTCACCAATGAGGAACTTATGGAGAGAACAAGGCAGATTCCAGTGAACGAACAGGTTAAAAAGACGCTGGCGCTGGATAGGACACACTTTGCGAAAACCGGAGGGAATATAACAAGAAGGGTCTTTGCCTGGAACCCGCAGGGACAGCGAAAGAAGGGAGGTCGAAAATACATGGAGACGAGATTTTGAGGCAGAGATCAACAATATAAAGAAGAGCTGGAGGGAACTGCAGGAGATAGCTAGAGATAGGAAGACTTGGCATGAGTTGGTTGAGGGCCTATGCCCCAATCCGGGTAAAAAGGCAAAGAGAGAGAGTCGTGGTTTTGCCGTGACTACGAGCAGTCTCACTATGGAAATCATGGCGAAACTAAGGCGATGGCATGGCTGGAATCACTGGCTTTTATCCATGCATGTGTTCTCAGTGACTCAATGAGTATGCTCAGGAAGATTGAAACAGGATGGGCTCGGAGATAATGGATGAGTCGCTGGGGAGGTCTAAGCTTTCAAAAATCAGTTTTATTTTTGTGCCAGGGCATGCAGGTGTAAGGGGGAAATGAACGCGCCGATAGGCTTGCAGGTATTACTGCTGTGCAAAGCGGGCGAGCAATGGACCAGGCTGATATTCTAAATTCCCTAAGGGAGAGAGGTCGTGTACATGATCCAAGTGATAGTGGTCAATCTGCAACACTAACCAGACTGCAAGAATCAGAAATTGTAGATGACAAGAACACTATTCTGAGCTAAGAAGAATAGTAAACCAACACAGAACCGAGGTCGTAGTGCACACGTGGAGACATACTGAGGGAAGATCGATCATTTATATAATAATTGTTGACGTCAGATGATGATCCAGACTAAAATAAACAGTACAACACAATAGAGGACACAGATCGATCACATATAATATTGTGACGTCAGTGATGAGATCCCACGACTAAACAAACAGTGACACATACATAGAGGACACAGAGATCGGATCACTAATGTTCGCAGTGAGAGATCGACGACAATAACACAATCAATAGGACAATTGGATCTTGAAACTGTTACGCAGTGATGATGATCCGACGACTAAACTAAACAGGTGACACACATACAATAGAGGACACAGAGATCGGATCACTTATATAATAATTGGTTGGACATGCAGTGATGATGATCCGACTACTAAACTAAACAATGACACACATACAATAGAGGACACAGAGATCGGACACTTATATCTTCTTTCTTTGCGTTCGTTCTTTACGATCAATTTTAATCACTCTTTGTGATAAGTTTGATCTTTGCCAAGAACGTGTATACGTTGCACATTGGTTTGGTAGGCCCCTAAACACATAGAATTCTACACGTTTAGGACATGTGCATCCGATTTCAGCCAACGGAGCACTTATATAATAATTGGTTGGACGTACAGTGATGATGATCCGACTACTAAACTAAACTAAACAGATGACACACATACAATAGAGGGCACACAGAACTAAAACTATTTAGGAGTACTACACATCATTCATTAGAAAGCACAATTTAAACATGCCTACAGAACTTCAAATCAGCAGCTGACTTGACAAATAATATACAGCACAACAAATCTCAACTGTGTAGAGATATCCGTTATCTGTATGACCCTGATAGATTCTGTTACATTAGTGCTGTTCAACGTTGTTATATATTGGGGCGCAACTGTCTGATGGCCGTGGAGGCACGGGCGCCGTATGCACTACTATTACTAATACAAATAAAGTAATATAAATAGTAATATTGTTTTGTTTAAATAATATCATTAAAAAACTTAATCCGACTAAACGTTCAATAGACAACAAAAATAATGCACACATAATCTTAGTGTGAAATTTGACACCGCATATTCGCGGCAAGTTGGGGAAATGCTGGTGTCATTCCGAATTCACAAGATATTAACTATTACAGTTTCCTTATGACTAGTTAAGAAATGTTGCTCTACATTATTATAATTTTTTAAGATACTCTAACACTACATAATAAACATACGGATCTTCATTAAACCAGCGTTTCCCAAAGTGGGGTACCACCCCCAATTGACTCTGAACCGCGATAGGGGGGATGATGGGTTCAGAAGAATATGGGGGTTCAGGCGATTAGGGGTCGGTGGTTCCTCAAAGAAGAAATTAATAATAAATATTTTAAAATTAATTATTTTCGTGATTTTGCGATTGAATAATCATTAAAATTTGAATACTGCATTTTAATTCATCTTATGCCCATCTTACACGATCCATTTTTTTATCAATTTTCTATTTCATGTATATAATCATTTGAAAATTGACCACGTATTACAGAAATATATATCAATTTTCTATGTCAAAGAGAAAATAGAGCATGTATATATGTGGGAGAGGGGCGTTGGCAAACTGTTATAATGTGGAGGGGGCGTTACAAAGTTTCTGTTGTGCAAAGTGGGCGGTGGGCGGAAAAAGTTTGGGAATCTATGATCTAAACCAATCCACGTCAACTACTAGATTGCGAGAGCTGGGTTTGAAGATTGGTGGGCAAGAAAGAACAGTACGACAGGTATACGAGTAGGCTCATCAATCAAAATCGAACTGGTACGATCAGTCGCTGGACGCTGTTGGAGATATTGCGAAGGAAATCGGAGCACCTATGGACATGTCCGGAGTGCAATGAAGATATTTCAAACTGAAACAAACCCACGGATTTGTGTCTTGGTATAAAATAAAACAATACTGAATTTTCCGTTCTAACACAACCTTCTTTTACAAATATTGTCTATTCCCATATAGAAGATGTAGTTGGCTGTCCACTCTTGCCGTTAAGCGTAGGGATGGGAGCTTTAATTTGCGTTCTAGGGCTAGATGAATCGCCCTTGTTGTGTTATATCCGTGTTTATGTAGTGTGGTCTTGATATTGTCTATCCATCTTTTTCTTGATCTTCCCTTAGCTCTAGTACCCGATCTCTTTTTATTGTATGCTGTTATTGATGGTTGGTTGTATTTCATTACAAATATTTAACTATGAATTATCATTTCTGTTGTGCGTACATCACGTACTCGTATTTACAATAACTTTCTATAATGCTCTGAATTGATTTAATCTGTTTTCTTGTTCTACCTAATCCTGTCTCCAAATTGACAAAATTGTATAGATTAATCTCACACAAAGTATCCTTCTCCAATAAAAAAAATAGTAGATTGAGATATATATATATAAATGATATTCTAGTTTCTTCACACAGTTCTCTATCGGCAACTGAGAGCATTCATACTGTCTTCTGTTCCAAATCTGAACAGTGTATTTATTAAGTATGATTGCTCACTGGGTTAATCCAAAGTTTGTTGACAAACATATCGAACAGTATCATTGTGAGAGTTTGATATTCATTTCTATATATCATTGGGAGCAGTGGCGGCTCGTCATTAAGGGTCAGTGGGACCGGGTTCCACCAAAAATAATATGTACCGAGTATTTATTATTTTATAAATTAAAATATAACCTAACCTAGAACCATGATTTTTCCGAAAATTTGTGTCACCAACAAAAGTGAGCACGAGCCGCCACTGATTGGAAGGTCCAAGGTACTATCGATTTTCCAACTCACTGATCAATGGCTACAAAACTTTCTGAATATGGGGGCAATTTGGGAGTTATAGTGTAAGTGATTTGTGCACTCTCAGCAATCTGAAAAAAAGTGATCACATATAGGACGCCATGAATTCACTTCTAACCAGTTTTCCGGCTGGATATCACAGCCAGTCTTCCATCTGACATCTCTGTCTTAACCATATTTCTAGCTGACATCTCTATCCTAACCAGTTTTCCTGCTGGTATCTTTATCAGTCAGTCTTCCATCTGACATCTCTGTCTTAACCAGATTTCTAGCTGACATCTCTATCCTAACCAGTTTTCCTGCTGGTATCTTTATCACATCCATTCTTCCATCTGACATCTCTATCTTAACCAGATTTCTAGCTGACATCTCTATCACACTGGTTGTATAGCTCATACCGTATCTGTGTGATAGTGACTGATAATGCTCATGCTACAAGAACTCATGCAAACATTATATGGAATAACACCGAGCGAGCGTCATCTTCATACACTCGTGAACGTTGATGACCCACACCATCGGGTCAGTGTCAACCTTCACAAAGTAAAGTGAATAGGTCATCTGTATTGCTTCTTCTTCTTCTTTCTCGAATCAAGTCAAGAAGAGATTTCTGAAACGGGCCATTGTATGCGCTTCGTAGATAGTCTCTTTCGTCGCCTCTGTTATCTCTGAGGTCCATCTTTTGCGTGGCCGGCCTTTTGCTTTGTATCCATTGTATAGGAGCAGCATTGCTCTTTGAGGTGCACAATCTGTTGGTAATCTGCTTACGTGGCCGAACCATTTAATTTGTTGTTTCTTGATGAAGTCTAGTACTCATGTTGTACTATTGTTGATCTGTATAGCATGTTTATTTCAATGTAGCTCTAACTCTGTATAGTTTCTGACTATACAGTTCATGGGTCAATAGAAGTTGATGTAAATAAAACGAGCAAACGTACTGGTTTTAGTTTCTTCTCAAATTTGTTTTAAAAGTTGTAGCATTGCCATTAATAGTTTTTGATCATTTCCCCAGTCTGCACTAGGCAGGGTTTTGGCCGCTGTTATATTTGTTCTCCATCTCTATTGTATTATTATATAGGCTTTGATTGTTGGTCTTCCCGTCCTGTGACGTCTAGGTAAATAATCTTCTAGGATGTTGTTGGAACATAGCAAAAGTGAACTATATCAACTAGATTGTGTGGGAGAGGAGGAGGACAAAAGTCACCACAAAGCTGAAAGTTTACCGGACCATAGTGACTCACCACGCTGGTGTAGACCAGTAATGCATGGACATTGTATATAGCTCGACTCGACTGCGTGGCTCGGAAACATGGACAATGAACAAGCAGTTATAAGACATAATTGATGCATTTGAGATGTGGATATATATAGAAGAATAAGCAGAGTTTCATGGACAGAAAAAGAGACAAATAAACAAGTTTTAGGAAAACTAGGAATGAAGAAACAATTATTAAGAGAAATAAAATTCAGACAAGTAAAGTATTTTGGGCACATAAAAGACATGACACCATGATAAAATCTTTACTAGAGGGGAAAGTTGAGGGGAAGAGCAAGAGGAAGACCGAGAGATAAGTGGGAGGAAACTTTAAGAAATGGACAGGTTACAGTCTGGCAGAGTGCAACACCAAGGCGAAAGACAGAGAATGTTGATGCAGATTCATTGCAGCCAACCTTCGATGTGGAGACGACACTTGATGATGATGATGTATATAGCAGACTCGCAAGAAAACTATATGTCCATACAAGCAGATTACTGGGAATAAAATAGTAGGACAATATCTCCGATACTCAGTCCTCATGAGAGCTAAGATTTGTGGTATGGCACATTGATGAAGAAAGCTCAAGTGAGATGTGCCGGTCCCATTGCTCGTTTGTTAATAAATGAATCCCAAAACATCTGATGCATTTCCGGACTAGATTGCGGCAAACGATCAGTTGATGAACAGAAAAACGCGCTAACGACACCCCTAATGTGTCTCTAGAATGTTTCGAAATAGATATTACGTGTTACGAATCCCTTGAGCAAGATCGTTAAATGTGGCGCTGCAACAATACAAGAGGAACTCGCAGAGCTGAGAATCGTTGTTCTGTTGAGACGCAGAGAAAGCGAGCTGCGCGAAACACATGTCGAACCCTGACCATGTATGCCCCACTTGTGGTAAGAGATTGCATTTCAGGATTGAACTCTATAACCATCTTCGTACATACAAGAGATGTGCAACAACACTCTGGTGCTGTTGTCGTCATCGCTTGCGATGGACAGCTATTGTTTATAGGAACTATTCATCAATTATCGATATAACAAACACACTAGTAATAAGCAAAACAAAGAAAACAAAAAGAATTTAACATAAGAACTGAGGAAACAAGTATCAAGTTTTGTATATCTTGGACATATAATTACGAAAGTTGGTAGAGATTAAATAACAGTTAAGAGAAGAATAGGAATGGACAAAAATATGTTTAACGTCACGAGTAAAATATTGACATTCTGGCAAACAATAAGCACATATACGCCCTAGTGGTTACCGGGTCCAAATTTGGGTGTAAAGAATAGAACCACTGTTACCTGACACGCATGTCGCAAGAGGCGACTAATGAGGTTTTGATGAAATCGGATGCACGTGTCCTAAATGTGTAGAAGTCTATGCGTTTAGGGCCTACCAAACCAATGTGCAACGTATACACGTTCTTGGCAAAGATCAAACATATCACAAATAGTGATTAAAATTGGTCGTAAAGAACGAACACAAAGAAGACGAAGAAGAAGCACATATAAATTCAGAATTATCAAGTTTTACATATACTCAACATTGCTGCATGGGACAGAAACATAGACAATGAACAAATGGAAAACAGAATCGACGTTTTTGATAAATGGAGTACAACGATTCGGGAGAATACCTTGTAAGGAAAGACAAATTAATAAAATGTGCTGCAACAATTAGGAGAGAAAAGAGAACTACTCAAATAAACAACAGTTAGACAAATCGTGTCGCCCGTGTGGGACCAGGGGCCAGCAAGGAGCAAAGAATAGCATCACTGCAATCTACAAGGCATGTCGTTAGAAGCGACTGATGTAGGACCTAGGAAGCTACCTAGTAAATAAAAAGCATCGCAGAAATCTGATGTGCTGACCTACTTGTGGGCGCATAACTGGCACAACATACAATCGCTCTTAGGCTCACATACAAATCACACAGAGTGGTTAACAAGTGGTCGATATGGGAAGTGCGAAGAAGACAAATCGATAATTTTGGTCACATTAAAAACATTACACAAGGTTAAAGATCATATTGGAAGAGAGGCAACAAGTTGAGAAGCAAGATATCACCAGGAAGAGACATATATACAATTGATTTGAAACATCAAGAGGTGGAGGGGGCAGCAGCCTATCACAGTGCACCATCAGGTCAAGGTGATGATCGTACGAGCTGAGCTATAAATACAATACAAAAAGTGAATACAACAGTAATACAACAGTAATACATAGATAGCAATTTACTGTGGACAGGTTTAGTGAAGACTGAACAGTCGAGGGCTACTTAACTCAAAAAGAATTGGGACAAGGATGGGAGGTGGAGCGAGGGAGAGAGAGAGAGAGAGAGAAGAAATACGACTGATAGAAAAGGTGCATATTAATAATAAAACTGCATGTCAGCTGTAAGTAAGCAAGACATGACCTCCACATATTTCTCTAACCTATCACAAGTGACCAAGTACGATTAATATTAATTTGTCACGTAGGGGCACTTAACACCAACTAGACAATTAACTATCTACATGACACTATTTACAATTAACTAGAGTTAAAGTATTTCTCTTTGTTAAATTTAGATAATGTGCTTTTGAATATGTTATAGAAGAGTCCTACGTATATCTTGGACAGAGAAGAGAACAAATAGATCTATCCAGAAAGAACTCAGAATCAAAGAAAACTGGCTGATGCTAAAAATACGAAAGAGAAATTGAGGTATTTGGGACATATAAAAAGACACGAAGGGCTGAGAAGACCATCATGGACGGAGGCATACCGGCAAAGAGAAGAAGAGGAAGACCACGGAGAAGATGGATTCAAGATGTAACTGATGGTTTTAGCATGACGGCTGCAGAGGCAGGACATCTGGCCTATGAGGAGAAGTTCCGGGGACTGTTGGGGTGGCAAAGTTATTTGATGATGATGATGATATATATATATCCCACGTCTCATCTGTGTAAGTAATATCATGAACTGTTTATCAGACCGAATCATGAACATAGTCAGTAGCGGTAACTATGTGTTTTGGTTGGTGGGAACATTTGTCACCAATACTTCAACTAAATGACGAACATTTCATGATAAAATAGCTTGTCCTGAGCAGAACTTTGCCACCACAACAGTCCTCCGGAATATATTTCTCTCATAGGCCAGATGTCCTGCCTCTGCAGCCGTCATGTTCAAACCATCAGTTACATCCTGAATCCATCTTCTCCATGATCTTCCTCTTCTTCTCTTTGCTGGAATGCCTCCTTCGATGATGGTCTTCTCCAGCCCTTCATGTCTCTTTATATGTCCAAAATACTCAAATTGTATCTTTCTTATTTGTAGCATCAGCCAGTTTTCTTTGATTTTGTTCTGGATAGATCTATTTGTTCTCTTCTCTGTCCAAGATATACGGAGCAACAAACATATAACGAAATAAAATGACAATACCAGCGGTTGATCTCTAGTCCATATTGCCAGGGAAACTGTGTGCGCACAGACACTATGAGATGTTGATTGTTTAGTGCAAATACGTGCATCTGAACCCACACTAATACCATCACTGCTGTGTAACTTCCTCCACGATTCCTACCCTCTTTGCAGTCTTGTTTGATGGGCCACAACGGAGAGGTGAAGTAGGATCTTGATCAGTTTAAGCTCACTGATCCTGACTTGACAACCAAATCAATTCGGTCTATGACTCTTCCCTTCAATCTTCATAGTTCTCGCTTGAATATGTGCTACTACCACCAAGATTTGCATCCGATGTCTCCACTTAGGATGGTTCGGTATTAGTACGACGCTCCAACGATATCCACTTTCAGGACTGGTTGGTACGGAAGGTGATCTGTTACGAACTCCTTATCGGGTAATGTTGCCGTGACATTTGTCAACTATTGGTAAAAATTAAACCTGAACACATTTGTCTAATGCACCCTATGGAGTTGAAATGAAGCTAAAATGGCAATGATTATATCTGAGGCACCATTTAGTGCTAGGATAGTCAGTAGTGGCTCCTCCCGGAGTAGGTAGAAAATACAAACTCCGTCTCGACAATGCTATGTATACCAAATAAAACGTATATTAAATTGGGCTGAGGTAGAACCCAAAGCACCGCGAAACGAATATAATGAGAAAAGGAAGTGGTGAGGTGACAATATCAATATTTTTCACTTTGTCAAGAAGACCAACTCCAATGCACTTCATTGCTTAACAATGTGTGCTCCGATCTTTCTTGCACACGAAGATCTCAACGGCAGTGCCCTAACTCCATAGCATCAGCGAGGATCTACAACGTAAGTTTGAATCTCGTAACAAAAATGTGTAGAAATTGTATTTTAATATTGTTAACGAGTTTTGCCTGGACAGCGGTTTTGCAGCCTACTTTAACTGATTTTCAACTGCCAATAGTTCTTCTAAGTGCTTAACTTGAACACGGGAACATTTTACTCCTATTTGCTGAAGCATTCCTTTATCAGTTCTCCGTTCGTTCCTTAGCAACCTCGGAGACTGTCCAATTTGAGAGAGGACGTTGTCCAGCGGAATCAGATGTACGGACCGAGGAAACCGGCGTGAGACTATGTGATGATTTTTGTCTTGCTCATTTGAAACTGTTATCTATCTGATTTTGTTTACATATAGTAAAATCACAGGATGGCTCACACCGCCGACAGCAACCCAGGACACCAGTTCTATGTTACTACCAGTAAACTGACGACAAACTCTGCTAACATGCTACATGTGTTGCGTCGACAACGTGAGACAAAGCTGAAGCTCTCCCATATGTGATGGATGGCTGCTGTCCATGCAGCAGTTTTACCCTCTCCATGCAACTGATGGATTCAAGGTACCAAAACCGATGACCTTCGCACCAACGGTGTCGATCAGCAGCTGTCCTATTATCTCTGAATACAATGATCGACTTTGTTAGGGATTACAGACATCGATCTCGGTGTTAAATTCCCAAATTCCCCATGAATGGCTTTATTGGCAAGGCGTGAGGCGTTTGAATCAAGTTATTTTGCTACTAGATGAGCTACATTAAAAGGCTAACATCTAACCAAACCACCTGAAAGTCAGAGACATTTTGTGTAGTAGTATAACTAATATTTAAACATGTTCCGGTATGGTATAGTGTATCAAATGTGGATATACTACTCACGCAGCTGTGAGAAATGACAAAGAGGTCACTGTCAGAATTAACAATAGTTATAAGCGTCATTACAAGTTAATTGCATATCCTTTACAGGGCTTTGCAATCAACCCCAGCTTTTTAACGCTGTTTGTGATTTTCTAGACATTATTACGTTCAGTAGTTTGCCATTGCTTTCTGAAAGGGTGGTGCCAGAACGTCGGGGTTAATAGACCAAGTCACTATCCCCTAAGCCACAGACGCCACCATAAGCGTCATTACGTGAAATTATATTCTATGAAACTAGATTCATCAACCCTGGTCAAAGTTTACTTTTAAATAAAACAGTTGACCCCTTAGCACGAATGACCATGCTGTGAAGGATTGTGAAACGTGATCATGCATAGGCGAGAGACATTAGCGTAGTCAGAAGCAGAAAATTATATGCAGCAAGGTTATTCAACGACGTCTAGAAATAATGGAAGACCGAATGAGAGCATGGAGATTTTAGTGCTGCTTATTAAAATTAGAATACTTTTTTTCCGATCCAGAAGCACTTGAGCTTTTCAGCTCTTCGGCTCGGTGCCATGGACATTGTAACCCTTCGGTTCGGTGCCACGAACACCGTAAATCTGGGGAATCTGTGGCTTTTTCTGCCATCCCGTGGAATTGAAACCGCACACACAGAGGGATAGTTACCCTTAGTCCAACGCGCTACGAACACGCTGGGCAGACGAGAATACTTTAAGAGAATATACTTTAAATAAGCAGGAACATGTACATGTGTAAGCACCATAAACACATGTATTATTCATGTCTATACTGTAAGATTATACTGTAAGATCATACTGTAAGATTATAGTGCAAGATTATACTGCAAGAGTATAGTGCAAGATTATAGTGCAAAAATTATACTGTAAGATTTTAGTGCAAGATTATACTGCAAAAGTACAGTGCAAGATTGTACTGCAAGGGTATACTGCAGGAACATAATGCAAGATTATACTGTAAGATTATATACATGATTATACAGCAAGATTTATATGGCAAGATTATATTGCAAGATTATATTGCATGATTGTACTACAATATCATACTGCAAGATTATATTGCATGATTGTTAAGATCGTACGCAAAATTATAGTGCAAGAGTATATCAGTGACACTGTAATGTGTAAATATCGTGGTCCGAATGTAATAGACATGGACAGTGAACAGAGTGTTCTTGTTTTGTTTTTTTGTCAAAGACATATGTACAAACAAAACTATACACATTATATATACATTCAAAACATAAACAGAGAGAGAAAGAGACAGAGATATAGATGTTAAGAGATCTTTATGTATGCTTACAGATTAAAAATTAATTGCATATCCTTTACAGGACTTTGTGAATCAACCCCAGCTTTGTAACTCTGTGATTTTTCTAGGCATTATTACGTTCATTAGTTTGCCATTGCTTTCTGAAAGGGTGGTGCCATCGTCCTTTTGTTAAAATCCATGTGAAACAATTTGCAACCAAAATGTCCGCAGCGTGATTCAACTCAGAACGCCGAGGGTAACTAGTAGCCACAGACGCCACCAACTTATAGATTACACCAACATATTCGACGAAATGAAACATAAAAGTTCTACAAATGTTAGAAAATGTACACAATGAGGTGAAAAAATATGCACAATTTAGAAAAAAAAAACATATAGTGCAACAAATAGAAAGTACTTAAAGTAAAAATCATATATTTAGTAGGAAATGTCATACATGTGCTGTGAGCAAATATGTGCTTAACCTACTCCTTAAGTACAATGCAAAGTGTCAATAATTCCAATTGTGTTCTTGTATTAAATTTATTTTGGAAATGTTCATTTCATGTTCTTTATAATTACTTTAATTCATAGAAATGTTAGTATTTTTTACAGTTGGTTATTTTTGAGCTGTGTTTAACCTTCTATAGTCGTTTAATAGTGATAACAAAGTAGGCTTGCCATTATTTTGTTATCCTACATCGAACAAGAAGCTAAACACTGTGTTTTATCATTTTGTAATATATACATTTTCAATAATTATAATATATTAAATGCTCTTTGTTTCCAGGTTTTGCATTGTCGTCTAATTTATAATATCCCAAAGGAACTCCAGCTGGTGCTATGGAGTTTGTGCAGATTGACTGGTCCTCAGCAGATCAAGTAAGGAAATATCCATACAAAAGAAGAGGTAGAGAAGAGAAATGAACGTAAGAGACAAGCTGGACAGACAGTTAAGGAGAAAGATAGATACAATCAACTTGCCCTTAAGTATCTATGCATTGGCTACAGGAATTTTCAAAGTGCAAAACAGCTATGATTAACTCTACAGAAACTGGTTTATGATTTTGACATCTTCATGATTCAGGAAACCAACTTGCAGCAGAATAAAGTTATTGAGTGTCCAGGCTTCAAATATTATTCCACTCTCAGTAAACACGGTGGAAGGTGAGGACATGCTATCTATGTAAAACATGGTCTTCCACAAAACTGTCTTGATACAAATGATTCATTACCTAACGGTGTGGAATTACAGAGGATTCAGATATGAATTCGTGATCAGGCATGAAAAATATATAATGTGTATCCCAATAAAGATCAACTACATATTGCAGATAACTGAGATTTTCTTGAGAAATACTTGGATGTTCCGGTCACAAAGTTTCTTATAGCAGGGGATTTCAACGTGCGATCGAAGAGTGGGAACTCTACAGAGAAAAGACAGGCCATCATCTTGAGTCATGTTCTACTAAAGGGTTTTAAAGCCTACTAAATTCTGATTTGTCTATTTTAAATGACAACTGTCCAACTCGATTATCGTCTAGACATGCGAACACAGATGGTGTCATCGATCTCGCACTAATCTTTACTTTTCTCAATGGAGTGTTCTTGGGGCGCAGGAAAACAATCTCCCCTGCAATCTTCTTCTTAGCAAGGTCAATACCTTGTGGCACAGAAGGTTCAAATCTGTTTTTTTAGTATACGGCATGTCACACTGATCATGAAAACCCATTATGTATATTGCGGCAGAATGCCAGAAATAAGACTGCTAGGACTACCTTACTGCAACCACCCTGATGGAATGAAAATGATGAAAATGTTGAAAAAGCATGACCTAGAAATATATATGATGTGGCTGAGAAGTCTGCTGTCCAACACAAAGTCACTAATGATTTCAAAGAATTGGCTAGTGAAGCAAAGAGTGAGTTATGGGAGACTTTCATCATAACACAAGTCTGTCGTAATAAGTCTCTACATCGATTCTCGATAAAGGGGAGACTGCAGTAAAACTATATAAACTGGCGAAACACGCAATAACAAAGTACTGTAGTTTTACAAAATACAAAAACAATGACAATACACAGCAATGTTTCGACCAAAAGGCTTTATCAAGCAAACGATACAACAGGAGTGATGAATTTCACAGCAAACTACATTTAGACTACTACAGAGATTTCAGCAAGCATAAAAATTTTTATATGCGTTTAAGATTAGTTGTATATCTTTCTCTATTATATTATCAATTGAATATTTACCATGGGAAGATGGTGCAGATGTTCAATCCCCAATGTATAGAGGTGAAATTCACAGTACATCCATGCTCCTTCTTCTTCTTCTTTGCGTTCGGTCTTTACGACCAATTTTAATCACTCTTTGTGATATGTTTGATCTTTGCCAAGAACGTGTATACATTGGTTTGGTAGGTCCCTAAACGCATAGACTTCTACATGTTTAGGACACATGCATCCGATTTCAGCCAAACCTCCTTAGTCGGCTCTTACGATATGCGTGGCAGGTAACAGTGGTTCTATTCTGTACACCCAAATTTGGGCCCCGGTAGCCACTCGGGCGATCTGTATTCCTTATACATGTTGCTACTGCTGTAATACCTTTTTGGGCAGTGTAGGACAGGAGGGACATGAGCTAGTGGAATTTAATGGCTGCATGACTAGTGCAGTCACCACGAAATTGTCCAGGTTAGGTTGTTTTCTTCCTGCCTCAACAGAAAAACTCCTTGGCCTCACAGTGGATTGAACCCGGGTCTCCTGAACCTGGGATCCAAACTCTAATCCACTCGGCCAGACGTTCCTAATATATCCACGTGAAAAAATAGTACATGGACTTTCACCTTGCTCAAAGGGAAAATGTACCTATGGTGTGCATGATGGTAGAGTCATCTATTTTAACAATTTCACAAACACTTTTACATTTCCCCAATCAATTGATGCTATGTTTGAAACTAAAAGCAAAGAGTTTGACTTTAATTACAATACTTCTGTATTTTGTATATACAAATCGCCTGTGTGGTGCCGGGGTCCGCAAGAGAAGCAAAGAATAGTACCACTGCGACCTACAATGCATGTCGTAAGAGGCAACTGATGTAGGCCCTAGGATGCTACCCTAGTAAATAAAAAGCAAAGCAGAAATTGAATGTGCTGGCCTACTAGTAGGCACATACTGGCACAACATACAATCACTCTTAGGCTCAGATCACATACAAATCACACAGTGGTTGACAAGTGGTCGATATGGAGCATTTGAAGAAGCTTATTTACAAATGACACTTATTTCTTAGTTATTTTCAGTGCATGAACATTACTTTACAATCTTATGTCTGCATGCATGTAAAAAGCTTTGGTTTGTTTGCTGGCAGTAGTTAGTTTTTATGTTAATATATCTATAGGACTATGCATGTTGCTTTTACACTAAAACATGATAACTGTATGCAGGATATCCTGTATATTGAAGTTCTACTTTCCCCCAAATCCGGGTATCAGACCTAAGAGGTTTTCCAATACAATACAACAGCATTCGATTTGACTTTTACATGTCCAATCTTGTGGAAATTAACATTTCTTCAGCTCTTTTTTAAATAAAGGTAGCTGTCATACACAGCAGGTATCAACCACACACACAGGAATCTAGCACTGGGGAACACTATGTCTTTTATAGAAGACATTGGACGCCTGACAAGAATGCTCTGGTATCGTCTACCACAGAGAGCAACACAGAAAATATTTAATGAGTACAGAGCAAGAGGAGGACAACTCAAAAGATGGAGTGACGGCATCAAGAACAGTCTTAAGAAAATGAAAAAGAGCTTACAAAGTGCATTAGAACAAGCACACACAAGATCACTCACCCCCAAAACTTCTATAAAGAAGTAAATGGTAGCAGAGAAGAAGAAGATATTCACCTATAGGCAGGGCAGAGATCAGATAACTATGGCCCTACAGCAGAAACATGAGTTATAAACTGCATGGTGTGACATATATATCTTCACCTTGGTCTACCTCTCGCTTGTCTTTACGGCATTATCTCCAGAGAATCATGTTATTTTATATGCCCAAAATATTTGTATCCTTTTCATATTCTTTATCAACTACTTTTCAATTTTAAGCTGTTGCAAAATGGACATATGATATTTGCTCGTTCTCTGTCCATGGTATTCTCAGTACTCTTCTGCAACACTTATGTTCAACGATATTAATGCATTTTTTTCAACTCACTACTAATTCAACTGTTTTATCAATAATCCATGCCTCACAACCATACGATGATTATATGATACGTTGCTATGAGGAAAATCTCTAATGACTAATAATGATAATGTGTAAGTTAATATCTATATTATATATTATTATATTCGTTCCACTGAATTAAGATTATTCTATACACCTAAAACTAGAATTATGAATTTCCGTGCGAAAACAAGTGTGTAAAACTGCTAACTGTATATTAAATTACTCATTACGGAAAATGTGATAAAATAGTAGACTGTATGATAACTAGTCTATAATATTACTATATTTCGTTTTGTTTAGTGTGTGAGGAGTGTGTGAACTCACAAAACTGTGTCAGTGTTGTGTAAACAGAAAACACTGACTTTTAAATCAATAATCAAATATTACTAAGTAGGAAGTAAGTAGTATAAAAGTTAGTAAATAATAAACTAATATACAGTACTAACAACTAACAACAGCACAGAAGTCGGATTACTTACACTGAAATGCATCATCAGAATGGTGACTCTCGTCCATGGCAATCAAAACATTTCGCTGCTCTGCCATTTTGACTATTTCTTACAGAATAACCAGTAGCAGAATCAAACGTATAATAACTTCAGATGTCGCGTTACGTTTTCTCCGTCTGTTAGTGTGGCCCAGGATAAACATAAACTTATTTGTCCCAAAACTTAGCCAGGACACATATTTATATGTGCCAAATTGTAATAAAGTTCATTGGCCAAATTAATAAACTATCTTTCGCTCTCCTATTTCATCCTGTTATTTAATTTTTCTAGCCATTGATACTGCTAATTGTATATTTAACCACGGTTGCCATTGACAGCTTTTGTGAACTAAACTATGCACAACATTCCTTTTTATTTATGTTCATTCTCGATGTTGATTATTGTAGTATTATTGTTACTACCAGATTGGGTAATAATTAACGTTGAAAAGTCTGAGAATGAAAAAATTCTGGACGCTTCAGGGATAGTGAAAATTTAACTTAGCTTACATTGCACGTAGCACACTAAAATTGTAAATCTTGTATCTAAATTTTAGCCACAAAGCTTCATGTAAAAGGGTTAGAAAATAAGACATGGAAGAGAGTTTGTATAGCTGACCATGAGCCTGTGAAAACTGTTGTTTGCAGTTCTTTGATATCAGTTATGATGTTATATGAGGACTATCATCATGCACTTCAGTGATAACCATGTGTCCTCGAACTCTTCTTACAGGAAGATCTCAGTTGCAGTGAACGAACTCTGTAGCACCGGCGAGGGTCCTCGGTGTAGTTTTGAAGATGGTGAAGATATTTTGTTGAAATAAATCTTTTTCTAATGAATTTTCTAGCAGCTTTCCAGCATGTTCTTATCGCTTGTGAACTGCCTAGGGTTCGTTTACATGCTCAAATTGAACACGGGACCTTCGTTTTATCATCCGTCTCCGATAGGACTATGAACTCAATCTCACCTACACTGAGATCAGGGATCACTGGAAAAATATCCCGATGGCACCACGTGAGAGCGAACCAGTTACCTTTGACACGAGAGGTGAGCACATAACCACATTGTGCCACAGAGACTCCGGACATGTCCATAGGTGCTCCTATCTCTACCTCAACAAATCCAGCAGCGTCTTTGATATAGTAGCCATATGTATTCTTCTAGCCGTAATTGTGTAAGAGGTATTATTACGTCTTTCATAATTATATTGTACAATCATGTCTCCTAATGTGTTTAAAATAATTCATTTTCCTCAGTTTTATTATCAGTCAGTTTTCTTCAATTCTGAGTTCTTCTTGTATATATCTGTTTATTCTTGTTTCTATTCATTTAATTAGGCAACTCATCTACAAAGTGTATATTCAAATGCAATTTATCTGTTTTCATTTTTGATTTGCTAAATGTCAAATTTTCGCACTTGTCGTATGTTCCACTTAAAATATATGCATGCTCTTTATATTCCGATTTTTTTATTCCCTGTTTATTCCACTTCCTAAAGATTCAAGTTGCTTAGGATTTTGTAGAGCGATGTTTGATCTTATTTTTTCTCCTAGCTTTATTGCTTACTATCAATGAAACAAAACATGCACAACTGTTCATCTTCTCTAATTGACCTCTATTGATAAACATATATGTTGACAGGTTTAGTTTATCAGTTGTTATTACCTTTACTTTTATCACATATATTTGATACATATATTTTGTTTTTCAGTTTACGCTTGAACTGTTATTAATAATTTATCAATTTCTATTTGTGATGTTGATAAAAGCATTGTGTCACCAGCATATCTAAGTTTATGTATTTCTTTTCGGCTGAACACAAAAAGACCAAACAGCTATGTGAACGTAATACAGTCTTGTCATACATCATATTTTATACAATAATTTGTATATTATTGAACATACTATTATTATTATTTGTATATTATTGAATATACAAGTATAATACGTGGGTCAAAACGTTGATATAGTAATATAAACTTTATATAATATCATTATCATGTGCTGTCTCTGCAACGAAGTTTGACTGGACCTCCAACATCTCCTGTCACTTGTCTTTATATTTCACTGTCAGACTGTAATGTGTGTCTATCTTGATGTTTCAGTCTTTCTCTTGCTTATCGTCCTTTAACTTTCAACCCTAATAAAGTTTTAATTAATGTGTCATATCTCTTTATGTGTCCGAAATATTTTATTTGTTTGACTTCTAAATCCTGTAGTAATTCTTTCTTCATCACAAGATTTTATAGAATTTTTTATTCTTTCCATGAAATACGATATATCCTTCTGTACATCCACATCTCGGAGGCATTAATTCTGCCGTTAATTGTCCCTTGCCATGCCGTGCTATGATACAAATAGGCGGCCGCATCAGGCGGAAACAACATAAGTGGGGCGGCATAAGCAACGAACAATGATTAGAAATCTTTACGCAACGTTTTTCTATATTGGTCTATTTTATTCCGATATTGATGTATACGATTTATGATTTATCGCACGCCTCTGCCTAAGCACTTTCGGTACCTTTGATTTCAGTTTCTGGTGCATCGTTGGCGATCTTGTAACGATATCGGGCTCATCCTCATAACTACTTTCAGTCCAACTTATGAGAGAGATTTCATAGATAAGAGTTCAATAAGAGTTTCAATAAGAGTTTCAATAAGAGTTCAAAGTCAACATGCTATGTAAAAGCTAATTATGTAGTAGCCATGATACTAACAAAAACATTTAAGCCACATTCAGATGGTGAAATGGTTAAGGAATGTTTGGAGAGCGTCGTTGCAATTCTGTGTCCAGAAAAGAAGAAGGATTTCTCAAAAATAAGTCTGTCTCGTCAGACTATTACTAGGCGTGTGGGCGACATTGGAAAACATATTAAGGTCATTTGAAAAGTTGACCATCCGAGTTTATATTTTATGCTTTAGCATTGGATGAAAGCATAGATACTGCCCAATTGACAATTTTTATCATGGGTGTTGATGTCCATTTTAAAAAGACAGAAGAATTAGCGACATTGTATCCACTTAAGGACACTACCAAGTCACGAGAGTTGTTAGAGGTAGTGACATCGACATTGAATCCTTTTGTTACAACTTAACAACTTATCGGGCTTAACAGCGGATGGTACTCCAGCAATGGCTGGGAAGCACAAGGTTTAGTAAAATTAATTGAAATTGAGACTCTCAAGTCGGTAATACTTCAATGCTAAATTTTCATTGCATTATTCATCAGGAGAATTTATGTTCGAAGTCCCTCAAAATGGACCATATCATGAAAGTGGTCGTCAAAATAGTGATCTTCATTAAGTCGAACAGGTTGAATCACCGTCAGTTCCAAGAATTTCTAAAGTCTTTGAACTCAGATTACAATGACGTTACATTTTATGCAGAAGTTAGATTGCTGACCCGTGTCAAAGTGTTGACAAGAGTATTTGATTTGTAGCAAGAAATACAATCATTCTTTGCAAACAAGTCAAAAAGTATCCCAGAGTTTGAAGACAAAGAGGGTTTGCAACTTTGCATTTCTGTTCGATATAACTAGCCAGCTAAATGACGTTAATACTCGTCTACAAGGGAAAGATCAATTAATTAATCATATTTCTGCACTTCAAATGAAACTTGGTCTTTGTGAACAATAGTTAGGACAAAACTGTACTCACTTTCCTACATTGTCATTGCAACTAGACGTCACACAGGAGGCGGCGGATAAATACGCTTCTTTGATATCTGACTTACACCTCGAATTTGAAAATAGATTTCAGGATTTTAAAAAAACATCATGTGTTTTTTTGTGCATTTGCAACGCAATTCGCGATAGACCTGAATTTATTACCAGGAAGATTACAAATGGAACATTGTGAAATGTGTTGTTATACACAGTTAAAGGAGAAATTCCGTCAAGTTGGTTTGAAAGAGTTCTACAAAACGTATTTGGACACATAAATATTCTGCGTTTTACAAACATGCTCTGTCGATGATTTCGCTATTTTGGAAACGCTTATGCGTGTGAACCGCTTTTTAGTTCATGAGGCACATCAAATCACAAGTGAGAACACGAATTAATTATGTTCATTTGGAAAACTATTTGCGTGTAGCGACAACATCAGTCGAGATCAATTTTGATGCACTTAGTTCTACAAAACAAAGACAGATATCTCACTTTTAAATATTTTAAAATTGTCTAATAAATATGTTTTATTCTGTTATGTTTCTTTTTCTTCAAAAAAATAAATATACCTATTTCTTGTTTTTTTTTTTTTACATTAAACCAGGCAAGCGTTTGACCACCATCTCACCTACTGGGAAGCGACGATGTGGTTGAAGGTGTAGCATGCTTGCATGTTTAATTTATTTTTAAAATTTTTAATGTGGCCCAGCAGAAAATATTATTTTTGAAATTTGGCCTACTGCTGAAAAGGTTGGCCACCCCTGTTTTAAACTATTTGTGTCAAAATAACTTGAGAATAATTACATTGTATCCGAATACTGTTATAGTTCTGATAATTTTATTAACAATCCATGTCTTTGTAGCTAGTGGGAAAAGACGTTTTTCAAAATTAAAATTAATAAAACACTACTTAAGAAATTCAATAAGCTAAACTTCTTCAGTTATCAGTTAGATGATGACTATCATCATATCACCCCAGACATGTCCATAGGTGCTCCGATCTCCTCCTCAGCAAATCCAGCAGCGCCCAGCGACCCAACATGCCATAAACTTCTTCATCTTTTGTAGTCACACTTCTACCGGGTTGTTGCCCAGTGTCGTGGTTTTCTGTTTTTGTCTTGCGCTGTTCTGGTGACTTGGGTGATTGTTATTTTTCCTCTTTAACAGGATTCTGCTATGCCATCTAACCATCTTTTTCGTGGTCGCCCTCTTGCCTTCTTTCCTGATGTTCTGTTGTAGAAGACTTTGTATACTGCGGAGTTTGGATGCATTCTTATTAAGTGGACAAACTACTACATTCTGTATTTCTCAATGTAATTCAAGCAAAGTTCTGTGCCAACTTTCTTCTTATGCTGATGTTGGTGACTGTGTCTTTTCTGGTGTTGTTGGTAACTTATCGCAGGCAGCGCACTTCACATGTATTTACTTTTTGTAACTGTGCTTTGCTCATTGTCCATGTTTGGCTCTGGTAACACAGAGTAGGTATGAAAATGTTGGTCATCTGTTGCTTAAGTGGGTTGCCTTAACAATGGGGCTAGCTGGTAGGTTACATCGTTTGCTTTTAGCACTCTAGCCTCTATCTCTCTGTCTGTCTTCCGTATTCTAGAAATATGTAATTAATTGCTATTGAATCTACATTGGCTACCACTCTAGACTACCCATCCCTAATTAACGAATTTGATAAAGTTAAAGTTAGAAGGGTAAAACTATAGTAGAGTGTTGTAGTTGGTATCATTATTTTAAATTAGTTTATATTTTCAAAATAAAAATAGCATTCCTACATTTTGTGCAATTTAAAACAAAATCACAATCGAAGGTTATTTTAAAAAAAAAACAATTTAAGGGCGGCATTTCGAAGACTTGCATCATACTGAGAAAATATACCGCACGGCCCTGTCCTCATACTTCAAGTAGTTGTCTTGTATGCTCCACTTCGCACTGCAACAAACCTACCATGTACGCTAGACAAAAAATCACAGCCCGACTTCTCAACACGATGCATCGACCTATCGGTATAAACAACACCATCATTACTTGCATTATCTTCAATCAGCTTCTTAATTGCTACTTCAGCCTTCATGTTGCTCCAATCTCTACATTCTCCTCCAAGAGTAGTGATAACGTTGCTGTAGTTGATTATGCTACCAGCTATTGTGATCAATTTTCCCTTTGGTAGGGTCGCAAACGTGGTCACTTGGCTAATTTTTATCTTTGCCTGCGCCATCCACGACACGTCACGCTGTTCGGAAATACCATTACTAGAAGCGCACCATTTCACTAGAATGCACGGGAAATATTCAACACATCACTTCCGTTCTCGTTGTCTTTCAGTGCAATGTATCATTATATACACACTACTGTCACACAAAATTACTGACTATTTCAAGCTGCTATTGTAAGTAAATAAAGCTTACTTAGATCCTAGTATATCTACATACACTTCCCTTTCACTCTGATCTTGAGGTGGCAAAAACGAGCAGAAGTGTGTAACACTGGCGATATGTTATATTGCTGTTATTGCAAACTCAGGAGTATCAATTATATTTAATATATTTTAAAAGATATATCAATAAGCTGGATCGAAACAATAAATTCAGGCCAATAGAAATATAATGTATAATATCATCATCATCAAATAGCTTGTCCTGAGCAGAACTTTGCCACCCCAACAGTCCTCCGGAATTTCTCTCTCAAAGGCCAGATGTCCTGCCTCTGCAGCCGTCATGTTCAAACCATCAGATACATCCTTAATCCATCTTCTCTGTGGTCTTCCTTTCTTCTCTTTGCCTGTATGCCTCCTTCCGTGATGGTCTTCTGCAGCCCGTCATGTTTTTTATGTCCAAAATATCTCAATTTTCTCTTTCTTATTTGTAGCATTAGCCAGTTTTCTTTGATTTTGAGCTCTTTCTGTATAGATCTATTTGTTCTCTTCTCTGTCCAAGATATACGAAGGACTCTTCTGTATATTATATGTATAGCACGTATATATCTGAGATGAAAATCGTGGCATATACTTTACAGGACTTAGCTATCAACGTCAGCAGTAATCGAGTTGTTGGGCAATACTTCTACGTTCAGTAGTTTACCATTGCTTTCTGAACGGTGATGTCTAATTTTACTGTTCTTTTCCACCGAAAATTTGTTTCAAATTGCCCTACGGGTTTGAACCAAGTACGCTTGAGCTGTGATCGAGCTTATATTAATTTCTTACCGTTATACCTTACATATGGTCTGCAAGTAATTTCTCCATACCGCTCTGTCTGGGCACTCCCTAATCTATTCCATTGAATTGAATCTAATATTTATTGTCCCAATTTATGTTCATTATTTTTTGCAGACATCTTTTCAAATTCATTCAACTTGCTTTCGATATCTCTAGTCATTTTTAACTCTCATTTGGGCATATGTTAGGATTAATTTAACATTTGAATGGAAAATTCTTCATTTAATTTTAAAACTAAATTACAGTTCCAAATTTTATTTAGTATTTAAAAAAAGCTGATGTTGCTTTGATAATTCGTAGCATAATTTCTTTTTAAACATTTCAAGTGCAATTAAAATTGCTACCTAAACAGGTGAACTGCTCTGTTATTTTTATCATTTTAGATTCCAGGCTGATATCAGCATTACTTGCCATAGGTGTCTTCATTATATTTGTTTTTCATAGCTTATCTGCAGTCCAACTTTTGATGCTATAGATGACAAGTTGTCTGTTTTTCTTTGCATATCTTGGTTGTTTTTCCTACAATCTGGACTGAAATGTTTTGGGTTTTTCAATATTTTAGTACAATTGTACATGTTTCATACACTTTATATATATATATATATATATATATATATATATATATATATATATATATATATATATATATATATATGGTAAAATTAAATATATTTGTATTACAATTGACAAAAATACAAAGAACTAATTTTTTTAAAATAAGCAAACAAGCAATATTTGTTCATTTTTCTGACCAGGTCAAATGAAACAATGCTATTTCTAATTCATACCTGTATCTTGGTAAAGAAGTACTTTGTATCTCGAGTGAGAGATCATCACACACTTATTTTCATACAAGTATGTCTATTCCTGGTTTCTGTTCTTCTAGTTATGTTTCTACGGTTAACAAAACCAATGAGAAGATCTGGAGCCTTTAAAGCCAGGTAAAACACATGAGTGTCAACAATACACAAACATACCATATACACACGCTCGCACAATAACACACACACACAGTGAGCGTTGGAAAAGGCAGTGTCATGAAGCATATGAATGCATTATAAAGGTGATGATGCTCGTCCATCACGGGTGATGATGACCACACAATTTTCATCCAAGGAAATGTAGTTGCGTTATGTTTGTCTGTGTGTGCGTAGATGACTAGTGAGCCCGATGCGGGCTTGAAATGTTCTTGTACAGTGTGGGCAAGGTATACTTGCACTTGTGGGGAGTTTACTGCCTTTCTATTTTGACTTTTTGTTCCATCCGTGCTGTTCTACTGCCGGCAGGCCGAAGAACCGTGTCGAAGAAGTGTGCTCCAGGCTGATCTGTCTTGAGCAACATTCTCCCAGTTATTGACATCTATGCCAACGGATTTCATCGAGTTCTTGAGTGTGTCTTTGAATCGCTTTTTCTGATCACACTGTGAGCGTTTACCGCTATGCAACTCACCATAAAAGAGTCGTTTTGGCAGTGGCGGCTCGTCATTAAGGGCCACTGGAGCCGGGCCCCACCAAAAAGAATGTGAAACGTGTATTTATTATTTTATAAATTAAAACATAACAACTCAAAATCATGATTTTTCCGAAAATTTGTGTCTGTCCCCACAAACAAAAATGATCACGAGCCGCCACTGCGTTTGGATATTCTGCAATCCGGCATTCGAGGTATTCTGCAATCCGGCATTCGAGCCACATGTCCTGCAAATCGTGTCTGGGACTGCCTCAAGATTGGATAGATGCTAGGAAGAGCAGCTCTTTTTATGACCTCTGGAGATAAAAACATACGCTCAAGGACATATCGACTCCGATCTTTAGAACACAACCGGATGGTTAGGATATGGATGTCATGGAAGACGCAGAGTATTGACAGAAACTGGCACTAAAAAAATCTTGTCAATTCCGTTTATATATGTCATACTGCATCGTTTGAAAATGATAGTATATATAATATTGCTGTACTGTAACGTAAACCTATTATCAATAATTGAAGAAGCTTTAGGAAACGATGCAGTACTTGTTTGTAACATATCATCATTATCATCATCATCATCAAATAGCTTGTCATGAGAAGAACTTTGCCACCCCAACAGTCCTCCAGAATTTCTCTCATAGGCCAGATGTCCTGCCTCTGCAGCCGTTTTGTTCAAACCATCAGTTAATCCTGAATCCATCTTCTCCGTGGTCTTCCTCTTCTTCTCTTTGCCGGTACGCCTCCTTCCTTGATGGTCTTCTCCAGCTCTGTAACACATACGCATATGTATTGCGTCGTCACAGTATATGGTGCTAAGGGGACACATGTCCGCCTGTCCAGCGGGTTCGTAGCGCGTTGTACGACGGTTAACAAGCCCCCCGTGAGTGCGGTTCAATTCCGCGGGCTGGCACAGATTTACGGTGTTCGTGGAACCGAACCTAAGGGTTACGATGTCCTTGGCACCGAGCCGAAGAGCTGAAAGCTCAAGTGCTTCTGGATCGAAAAAAAGGACACATAACATTGGATTTTTTATAGGACTAGTACCACTTCTCGTATTGCTATAGCAGCTAGTGCCTTCACTAAATTAACGAATATCTGGCAATCTCAAGACCTTAGTATATGCACAAAAGTTAAATTGTTTAGGTCATGTGTGATTCCTGTACTGACCTACGGTTGTGAAAGTTGGAAATCAACAAAGAAAATTGATAAGAAACTGGACAGCTTTGAGAATAAATGTCTACGAAAATTATTAAAAGTAAAATGGAGTGATTTCGTTTCTAACAACACAGTGAGAGATAGAACACACCAACAACCCGTATCAAATATTATAAGGAAACGAAGGTGGAAATATTTAGGTCATGTTCTTAGAGCAGACGAAAAGAGACTAAATCGACAAGTCCTTATGTGGTCACTAATTGGGAAAAGAAAACGTGGAAGACCAAAGACCACTCTTCGAAGAACCATCCAACAAGAAAGTAAACTATTGGGATGTAAAACCATACAAGATCTCCAACTGCTAGCAAAGAACCGTATCACATGGAGATCTAAAACCTCTGTTCTATGTGCCGCCTTTGGCTCGAAAGGAATAAACTAACTAAACTAAGTACCACTTTGTGCATGAGTTTCTTGTCGCATCTGTAAGTCGTCAAATGACAATCTTGGAACGTGGATGGTGTGTTAGGATCAGATGTGAGAAGTCAACGATGTCGGAACAAGATATACTTGATAGTGGGGGTGATTTGTACAAAACTTGGATTATAGGTTCGGTTTCTGGAGTCCATAATCCGATGTGTGAGTGTGTATGTGTGTGTATGTGTGTCCATGAAATATCTAGTAAGTAGGGTATGTATGAGTTGACTTGTACTTTGTTAGTTCTATATTGCTGCTGTCAGAACGGGTAAATTATTGTCATTTTCTAAATGATTGTATTATTATTTAATATTTTCTAAATGATCGTTTTATTATTATTCAATGTCTAAATCGATCTACTAATGTTATTATTATTTTCTAAATGATCTATTAAAATGTATTATCTATAAATGATCTATTATTATTATTATTATTTTCTAAATGATCGTATTATTATTTCTTTCTAAATGATATTATTATTATTATTGTCTAAATGATATTATTATTCAATGTCTTTATTATTATTTCTAAATGATCGTATTAATTCAATGATTATCTAAATGATTTATTATTATTTTCTAAATGATCGTATTATTATTATTTTTCTAAATAGTATTATTATTATTTTCTAAATGATCGTATTATTATTTTCTAAATGATCGTATTATTATTATTTCTAAATGATCATTTTTATTTCAATTATTATTTTTCTAAATGATCGTATTATTATTTTCTAAATGATCGTATTATTATTTCTAAATGATCGTATTATTATTATTTTCAATGATCGTATTATTGTCTAATGTTATTATTATTTTCTAAATGATCGTATTATTATTTTCTAAATGATCGTATTATTATTATTGTCTAAATGATTTTCTTATCTATTATTTTCTAAATGATCGTATTATTATTATTGTCTAAATGATCGTATTATTATTAATATCATTATTTTATTGTCTAAATGATCGTATTATTATTGTCTAAAAATGATCGTATTATTATTATTGTCTAAATGATCTCTATTAGTTATTATTGTCTAAATGATCGTATTATTATTGTCTAAATGATCCTATTATTATTGTCTAAATGATCGTATTATTATTGTCTAAATGATCGTATTATTATTGTCTAAATAATGTCATGCTTATATAGAATTCCTTATTCATATGTACCCGAATAGGGAATTCTATATAAGGAATTCTATATCCCATGTACCAGATGACGTACATAATGCATTTCTTCTGTTATTCCTCTCCGTTCCACGTGGAGCACAAGGGCCTCAGAAGTTGTTCACCACTTTCCCCAGTTTCTGTCTGTTTACTTTATGGCTGCCAATGACAGTCCAGTATTCTTCAGTATTCTCCAGTATTCTTCAGTATTCTCCAGTATTCTTCAGTATTCTCCACTATTCTTCAGTATTCTCCAGTATTCTTCAGTATTCTCCACTATTCTTCAGTATTCTTCAGTATTCTCCAGTATTCTTCAGTATTCTCCAGTATTCTTCAATATTCTTCAGTATTCTCCACTATTCTTCAGTATTCTTCAGTATTCTCCACTATTCTCCCGTATTCTTTAGTATTCTCCACTATCTTCAGATTGTTCACCATTTCCCAGTTTCTGTCTATCTCAGTTTCTTAGTATTCTCCAGATATCTCAGCTATTCTTCAGTATTCTTCATATCTCAGTATTCTTCAGTATTCTCCAGTATTCTTCAGTATTCTCCAGTATTCTTCAGTATTCTCCACTATTCTTCAGTATTCTTCAGTATTCTCCACTATTCTCCAGTATTCTTCAGTATTCTTCACTATTCTTCAGTATTCTTCAGTATTCTCCACTATTCTTCAGTATTCTTCAGTATTCTCCACTATTCTTCAGTATTCTCAGTATTCTTCTAGTATTCTCCAGTATTCATTCAGTATTCTCATATTCTTCAGTATTCTTCAGTATTCTCACTATTCTTCAGTATTCTTCAGTATTCTCACTATCTATATTCTCTTCAGTATTCTCTAGTATTCTTCAGTATTCTCCACTATTCTTCAGTTTCGCAAGAAGACTACGTCTCCAGCTATGCTTGCTAGTCCCCTTTTCCGTTGTATTTGCGGGTTCCACTCAAGTGCTTGTCTGGGGACACTTGACCGTGTCTTTCACATGATATGCCCGACTCGTCGTTATTTTCTTTTCCTAACATGGGTCATCAGGGGTTCCTGGCCTGTTCTTATACACAGGTCTGTGCGTGCAACTCTGTTATACCATATCAGTGTGAGAACACGCCGATTATAAAGCATTTGGTAAAGTATATATACGAGACAACTTAAGTGTTGGTTGTATTTACTGTGTATTTTTCATGAACATTTATTTTTATTGTAAGATTGTTCAAATAGTAAAATATACAATAATTGTTCTGTTGATATCTGAATAAATCCCATCCGTCTACATTGTAGTACATTGAACACTCTCTGGACATATGACTATACTGGTGATAGCAATAATATTCGCATTGGTTATGCACCGAAAACGGATGCCACCACTGCTATTGTCAAAGAGATACAAGAACGATTCTTGGCAAGTTTTCGAAAAGTTAAGCTCTCTTTCGAAGGTAAACTATATGATTACCAATAAGGAAAGCAATATTGCTTGATAACAGATGTCTGTAACTGGGTGCATTTAGTAGTTATATGTAACTGTGAATTTAGTAGTTATATGTATCTATGAATTTAGTAGTTATATGTAACTGGGTGCATTTAGTAGTTATATGTAACTGTGACTTTAGTAGTTATATGTAACTGAATTTAGTAGTTATATGTAACTGAATTTAGTAGTTATATGTAACTGTGAATTTAGTAGTTATATGTAACTGTGAATTTAGTTGTTATATGTAACTGGGTGCATTTAGTAGTTATATGTAACTGTGACTTTAGTAGTTATATGTAACTGTGAATTTAGTTGTTATATGTAACTGTGAATTTAGTAGTTATATGTAACTGTGAATTTAGTTGCTATATGTAACTGTGAATTTAGTTGTTATATGTAACTGTGAATTTAGTAGTTATATGTAACTAAGTGAATTTAGTAGTTATATGTAACTGTGAATTTAGTAGTTATATGTAACTGTGAATTTAGTAGTTATATGTAACTGTGAATTTAGTTGTTATATGTAACTGTGAATTTAGTAGTTATATGTAACTGTCAATTTAGTAGTTATATGTAACTGGGTGCATTTAGTAGTTACATGTAACTGTGAATTTAGTAGTTATATGTAACTGTGACTTTAGTAGTTATATGTAACTGTGAATTTAGTAGTTATATGTAACTAAGTCAATTTAGTAGTTATATGTAACTAAGTCAATTTAGTAGTTATATGTAACTGGGTGCATGTAATAGTTATATGTAACTGTGAATTTAGTAGTTATATGTAACTAAGTCAATTTAGTAGTTATATGTAACTGGGTGCATGTAATAGTTATATGTAACTGTGAATTTAGTAGTTATATGTAACTGAATTTAGTAGTTATATGTAACTGTGAATTTAGTTGTTATATGTAATTGTGAATTTAGTAGTTATATGTAACTGTGAATTTAGTAGTTATATGTAACTGTGAATTTAGTAGTTATATGTAACTGTGAATTTAGTAGTTATATGTAACTGTGAATTTAGTAGTTATATGTAACTGTGAATTTAGTAGTTATATGTAACTGTGAATTTAGTAGTTATATGTAACTAAGTGAATTTAGTAGTTTATATGTAACTGAATTTAGTAGTTATATGTAACTGTGAATTTAGTAGTTATATGTAACTAAGTCAATTTAGTAGTTATATGTAACTGTGAATTTAGTAGTTATCTGTAACTGTGAATTTAGTAGTTATATGTAACTGTGAATTTAGTAGTTATCTGTAACTGTGAATTTAGTAGTTATATGTAACTAAGTGAATTTAGTAGTTTATATGTAACTAAGTGAATTTAGTACGAGGGTGCATTGAAAAGTAATGCCTCCAAGTCCATAACTTTGTTAATAGTGTTCGGAGGCAATTGACACCGATATCAGAATAAAGTATATGTAAGGGTGTTTTCAGGACAGTAAGTGTCAAGTGTCTGGAATGTTGCGCATGCGCACAACATTATCCAAGATGGCGTCATACATGGAAATTCGGTTGAAGCAAAGAGCTGTGATTGAATTCTTGACGGCCGAAGGTTGTGTTCCCATCGACATGCATCGGAGAATGAGAGCGGTATATGGTGACGCCTGTGTGGATGTGAGTACTGTTAGGAGGTGGGCAAGGACTGTTAAAGGCGACAGTCCAGCGACGATGACCTTGCATGATCAGGCTCGCAGCGGACGACCAATTACAGCAGTGGATGAACAACACCAAGCTCGCGTGGACGAACTGATTCATGTCAACCGCCGCATCAAGCAAAAAGATGTCGCTACAATGCTTGAAATTTCGACTGAACGAGTACATCACATTATTCATGTATTGCTAGGGTATAGGAAAGTTTGTGCAAGATGGGCCCCTCGCATGCTGACACCGGAAATGAAACATCGCCGACATCAGGCGTGTCAGGAACACCTGATGCGATATGAACGAGAAGGAGATGACTTTATCTGCCGAATTGTCACTGGCGATGAGTCATTGATGCATCATTACGACCCTGAAAACAAGCGCCAGTCTATGGAATACAGGCACAAAACTCACCCACCCAAAAACATTCAAAACTGTCGCGTCAGCGGAAAAGTTTGATGACCATTTTGGGACTGCCAGGAATAATCCACACAGAATTTTTGGAACGCCGCAATACTGTCAATTCTGATCGGTATGTGGAAACGATGAAGAAACTACGGACAAGACTGCTACGTGTTCGTCCTGGAAAACACGCAGTCCTTCAACATGACAATGCTCGTCCACACACCAGTAGACAAACAGCGGCAGCATTAGAGCGTCTCAATTTTGACGACATTTTAGCGCACCCACCATATAGCCCTGATTTGGCACCTTGTGACTTTTCCTGTTCCCAAAGCTCAGGAACATCTCAAAGGAAACAGATATGCTTCTGACGAGGATGTGGCAGCAGATGTGCGTACCTGGCTTCGTGAAAATCATCAGATTTTTTCTTCAACGGGATGCAACAACTAGTTCGACGTTGGCGTGTGTGTGGAACGTGGAGGTGACTATGTCGAAAATAATGACTCTATTGTGTAGTGGACATCTCAAGCTTTCTGAAAATGTATGTTTCATTTGTAAATTATGTATATTAACAAAGTTATGGACTTGGAGGTATTACTTTTCAATGCGCCCTCGTAGTTATATGTAACTGTGAATTTAGTAGTTATATGTAACTGTGACTTTAGTTATATGTAACTGGGTGCATTTAGTAGTTATATGTATCTGTGAATTTAGTAGTTATATGTAACTGGGTGCATTTAGTAGTTATATGTAACTGTGAATTTAGTAGTTATATGTAACTGTGAATTTAGTTGTTATATGTAACTGTGAATTTAGTAGTTATATGTAACAGTGAATTTAGTAGTTATATGTAACTAAGTGAATTTAGTAGTTATATGTAACTGTGAATTTAGTAGTTATATGTAACTGTGAATTTAGTAGTTATATATAACTAAGTGAATTTAGTAGTTTATATGTAACTGGGTGAATTTAGTAGTTATCTGTAACTAAGTGAATTTAGTAGTTATATGTAACTGTGAATTTAGTAGTTATATGTAACTGTGAATTTAGTAGTTATATGTAACTGTGAATTTAGTAATCTGTAACTAAGTGAATTTAGTAGTTATATGTAACTGGGAATTTAGTAGTTATATGTAATTGTGAATTTAGTTGTTATATGTAATTGTGAATTTAGTAGTTATATGTAACTGTGAATTTAGTAGTTATATGTAACTGAATTTAGTAGTTATATGTAACTGTGAATTTAGTTGTTATATGTAATTGTGAATTTAGTAGTTATATGTAACTGTGAATTTAGTTGTTATATGTAATTGTGAATTTAGTAGTTATATGTAATTGTGAATTTAGTAGTTATATGTAACTGTGAATTTAGTAGTTATCTGTAACTGTGAATTTAGTAGTTATATGTAACTAAGTGAATTTAGTAGTTATATGTAACTAAGTGAATTTAGTAGTTATATGTAACTGGGTAAATTTAGTAGTTATATGTAGCTGGGTGAATTTAATAGTTATCTGTAACTGTGTGAATTTAATAGTTATCTGTAACTGGGTGAATTTAGTAGTTATCTGTAACTGGGTGAATTTAGTAGTTTTCTGTAACTGGGAATTTAGTAGTTTTTTGTAACTGGGTGAATTTAGTAGATTTAATACATTTGATATATATCATATGAAACAATCTACACCGTTATCGTGCTGGCAATGTCAACGGTTCCCCTTAATGACATATCATTATACGCCAGAGTGGTTACATGGGCCCAAATTTGGGGTGTCAAAAATAGAACCACTGTTACCTGCCACGCATGTCGTAAGAAGCGGCTAAGGAGGTTTGGGTGAAATCAGATGGACGTGTCCTAAACGTGTAGAAGTCTATGCGTTTAGGGGCCTACCAAACCAATGTGCAAGGTATACACGTTCTTGGCAAAGATCAAACATATCACAAAGAGTGATTAAAATTGGTCGTAAAGAACGAACGAAGAAGAAGAAGATCTGTTAATTCACTTTTGTTAATGTTTAAATGAATATCTTTCTTAGCTGTCTGATAACAGTAATCTTTATTTTGTAAATTGAAGGTTTTTCTACAGAGATTCATCTAATTAATTCCTACTGTCTCAATGATTCCATGATTGAAATGGCTGTTGTTTTCCGTGATATGACAAACCCCAGTAACATCAATGTTGACAGCAACACCAACTTGTGTCAAGTTAAGATCAGCAGCACTACTTGGGCATCTACAGAAGAAGCAGTCAATGAACTTCCTCGCCATTTAGAAGTAGCTATACGACCACATCCGACACATGAAGTATACGATTACTGGCAAACACATTCTATGTTCCCTACCAATCAATCATATTGTGAATGGAACGCACTGAAAGGTTACCGTTCTTTTTAATGCTTACAGTCAGTGGCGGCTCGTCAGTAAGGGCCACTGGGCCGGGCCCACCAAAAGAACGTGTAACGTGTATTTATTATTTTATAAATTAAAATATAACAACTCAAAACCATGATTTTTGTCTGGCCCACCAACAAAAATTATCACGAGCCAGCCTATACTGCTTAGGTTATATTTTTGTGAATGGCGAAACACGTAATAACAAAGTACTGAAGTTTTACAAAATACAAAAACAATGACAATACACAGCAACGTTTCGACTCAAAGGCCTTTATCAAGCAAACGATACAACATTAGTGACGAATTTCACAGTACACTACATATGGACTTTGACAAAGATATTACAACGTTCAAAAAATTAAAATATATTTGTCAAAGTCCATATGTAGTGTACTATGAAATTCGTCACTCCTGTTGTATCGTTTTCTTGATAAAGACCTATTGGTTGAAACTAAGTTAACCACTTTTGTGATTTGTATGTGATCCGAGACTAAGAGCGATTGTGCGTTGTGCCAGTTATGCGCCTTCAAGTAGGCCAGCACATCCGATTTTGCAGTGCTTTTATTTACTAGGGTGACTTCCCTAGGCCCCTACCTCAGTCGCCTCTTATGAGAAGCCTTGTAAGTCACAGTGTTACTATTCTTTGCTCCCCCTGTGAGCCGTTGTGCCAGTTATGCGCCTACAAGTAGGCCAGCACATCCGATTTCTGCAATGCTTTTATTTACTAGGGTGACTTCCTAGGCCCCTACCTCAATCGCCTCTTATGAAGCCTTGTAAGTCACAGTGTTACCATTCTTTGCTTCTATCCCAACATCGGGTGAGCCGTAATCCAACTTATTAGAATGTTAACTCACGAGAAACTGTACTGACAATCATTGAATTATTTCAATATTTTTGTCTTTCTTTCTTTCTCGAATCCTGTTGCCTCACAGCGTCAGGTCAGGAAGAGATTTCTAAAACGGGCCTAGTATGCGCTTTGTAAATAGTCTCTTTCGTCGCCTCTGTTATCTCTGAGCTCCATCTTTTGCGTGGCCGGCCTTTTGCTTTGTACCCATTGTATCGGAACAGCATTGCTCTTTGAGGTGCACTGTCTGATGGTAATCTTCTTACGTGGCCGAACCATTTAATTTGTTGTTTCTTGATGAAGTCTAGTACTGATGTTGTACCCACTTTTTCCTGATGTCTTCATTTCTCAACCGGTCTCTTCTTGTTACACCCTAGCATTCTGGTAACACTTCATCTCTGTTGTGACTAGTTTTCTTCTATCGTTTGTTGTCAGTGTCCAGGTTTAGCACTGGTAACATAATGTGGGGAGAAAGATTGTGTTGAACATTGCTCTTTTTGTGTTCATGGTGACGTGTTTGCATCTTAAAATTGGCGCCATTTGCCCTATCATTTGATTTGATTTGTTGCATCTGTGTTGAATTTCATTAGCTATTCTTCCGTTTGCTGAACAAATGCTCCCCAGATATGTGAAGTCTTTTACTTGATTTAGTGGGCGATTGGTTGTACTATATTTTTGTACATGTGTGAAAACCATGAAATTGTTCAATATTGATCTTGTTAAAGTAACTAAAACACAAAACACTGGACCATGGGTAAGCTTTACTTTTGTTGATGTTATGTTGCAAAAAGGTAACATCAAGATTAAGCAAAGCAAACCAAGCCTTTGCAAATACTTCAAAACATAGGGATCAACAAGAAATGTTTTGAAGAGCAAACTCAGTTTTATATCGATGTAACATTCTGAACATATTTCGATACAATAGCAAATAAATGCTGCAAAGTGACCGCAGCAGACACTACACAAAAATTAGAGATCTTCCAGAATATGCAAACTATAACTTGAAGAGGATATTATAGATAGAATGGTAACACAAATTTAGTTGGTAAGTAACTAATTGCTGATAATATAGAGAATATTGCTGCCATTATACTTGTGATGTCTCTAGAGAGTTAACTCTTTATCCATTGAGGACGACTCAAAGTTTGTTTCTTCTTTCTTTCTTATTCTGCGTTCTCACTAGATTGGGATTTCGGATTCTCTAATAAAGGCAGCCGTCTGCCTCAGATTATCAGCCACGCCATACAGTTTGTCTTCTGGCTCACTACGATTGGGATTTCGGATTCCAATAAAGGCAGCCGTCTGCCTCAGGTTATCACCACGCCATACAGTTTGTCTTGACGCTAGTGTAAGTGGATCACCTCTTTCTTCTCTCATACTGGGGGCAGTTCTGTAGGATATAATTCCTATGATTTCTGCTTCCCGTTTGTGCTACCTCTTCCGCAGTAAGTTTTGGTCACCCTCGTGATGGTAGGTCTGACATTCTTACTGCGTGGCTAAATCTCCGAGGCAGATTGGAGACCGTAGAATCCGTTATCCCATTCCTCATTGTGAGGTCGTTGCACCATGTTATGCGCCTTACGGCCTGGTGCATCCGTTTTCTGCAAGCATTTATTTCGGGTTAGCATTCCCTAGCGGACACATGCATCCGATTTCAGCCAAACCTTCTTAGTCGCCTCTTACGACATGCGGGGCAGGTAACAGTGGCTCTATTCTTTACACCCCAAATTTAGGCGCCGGTAATCACTCGGGCGATGCTTGTTACAAAAACGGTTGATAGTGTTTCTCATTGGACGGCCTCACTGCGATACAATAATTGCCACAGCATGTTGATGCTGTTTGGCGCAGTCTATACAAGTTGCAACCAGTGAATGCGAAGTGATAAATTAAGATTAAACAACATTTAGCGTAGAACGAACAGAAAGTGTCTGGAACTGTCAGGACAGGCAATCACAAACATCACATGTAGTTAACATTCGTATGTACCTGTCCTACTTGCTGTATGGGGGCTTAACGGGGGTCCCACATACCAACGTTCTCTATGCAAATCACACAGATCACAAAGAGTTGTTAACTTGTTTGATACGTATGAACACAAACAAGCAACAACAACAATAACAACAGAACAACATATTAATTGGTGTGTACTACATGGAGATAAATTAGGTTGTCGATTATCTCCGAGATTATTAGGACATAATTGTTGTTGAACAGAGTGCAACTTTACGGACAACTATCTCCAATAAGGATAACCTTCAAAAATGTAGCTCAGTTATGCACTGACATGTTGTGACCAAGATAAACAGGGTTCTTATTGTGCCCAATTCAATAATTGCTCTTCAAGGCCGAAATATAACTAACTGCAACATGAGTGGATAACGACTAAAGCATCTCGCGTGGATACATATATATATATATATATATATAAACGAAAGTTGAATGTAATTGTATATATATCTGTTCCAATTGATTGAAGTTATCTGGACATCATACGAACTTGAAATTTGGCAAGATGGTAGCTTTCATACATGGGCAGATGGAAAAATTATAAAACTGGACTATTTGTTTGTTTTTATAACCATATTCCAACTTAACGCAAATGGTCATGTACAGACATCGCCGAATACGCGTATCGATGTTTTCACGTTACGGTCACGTGATGTGCACATCGGTCATGTTGTTAAATTCCAGTCACGTGATACGCACAATAGTCGCATGTTACGAATACGAACATATTATTCGTCTTTCTGACTGCTATGTGGTAGACAACATGTTCAATTCGCGGGAATGAACAACAATTTTTGTTAACATTTTATTTTTAATTAACACAATTGATTATGAGAACTACAGAAATTTCATTTGCAACGATAGAACTGACTCTGAATAAATTAAATTTGCAAATTGTTATTGTAAACTTTCATGAGAATCCTATTGTAATCTAGGATCATCATCAAGGTGCGTATCCTTTATAGGACGTTGCTCTCTTTGCAGCTCATCTGAAATTCACTCTGTCTCTTGCCAGTTCACCCCCTTCGTCGATGGTCATGTTCATGGTTTCTTTAATATCTTGTAGTCATCTTCTTCTTGGTCTGCCTCTGCGTCCTGGGACCCTGCCTTCTAGTAGTGCTCAGTCTCCCCAACAGATATCGAAGAGTATGCATACTGATGGTTCATGTGGCTCGCTGATTAAACACACCTCTCACTCTGCCTCTCAGGCATCCAGTTCGACTTGAACAACGGTAACTCCAAACTGCTTAAATCGCTTGATCGATTCAACATCGATTTTAGTGTCCTCATCCAACAGAGAGTCTTGAAGAGACCGAAGAATATCCCCTTATCCATCTTCAACTCCCCAACAATCGATGCTGTTGATGCAAGCCTGTTCGCTCTCTCATTACCGTAAACAACCGCATGCCCAGGACAGTATATCCACGTAAGCCGCTGGAGGTTAGAAACTTCTATAGACGACATCCACTCATACCGAAACCTGCCCTTCTGGATCTTGTGAAGCATCGACTGAGAGTCAGATACAACAACTGCCCCAGTCAATGAAGTCCCAGAAATTTAGTTTACTTTTCCGTCTGCTTAACCCTATTATGTACTTGCTTGTTCCCGTTATCCACTCTTATTGTTTTGTGTTATGTTGGCTGTATGTAAAGCTGTTAGTGAAACATACAACAAATACTAGATATCCGACAGTGTGAAATGAGTGCAGAAACACAGATTGATTTGTTGTTGTATTGGTAGCTTGTTAACTACATATTTTACCAAATATATATGTATGTCTATAGCTCAAGCGGTAGTGTGAAATGAGTGCAGAAACACAGATTGATTTGTTGTTGTATTGGTAGCTTGTTAACTACATATTTTACCAAATATATATGTATGTCTGTAGCTCAAGCGGTAGTGAGCTCGATCACAAACCCAAGCGTACCTGGTTCAAACCCCACGGTGGGCAAGTTTGGAAGCAAATTTGTTTCCGTGGGATTAATAAAAAACAAGGTAAAAATAGACCTCACCGTTCAGAAAGCAATGGCAAACTACTGAAGGTATAAGTGGTGCCTAGAAAATCAATGACTCGTTTACTGTGGTTGATGGCTACGTCCTTTAGGATATGCCACGATTTTCATTTCATTTCATGGTATATTCACAGGCTACACAACAAGAGGCGTCACTATACTGCTACAATTTGTTGTGGAAGCTATTATCAAGTACCGATCACCTACAACGTTTCAATACTCTCTCTCTATCAAAGGCATCGATTGTCAGCAAGAATGGATAGATCCATTACAGAAATCTTTAGGATTGGTTATGCCTGTGGTCATGTCTGCCTCATATTTCCCAAGCGCTCTCATTGTTGCATGGGAAATCATCAAAGAGAACAATGTAAACATGAAGGTATGTAGATGTCTGCATCCTGGTATAATTAGTCTCAACTTGTTGACTAATTACTTTAGGAGAAGTATGCAGTGGCGGTTCGTCATTAAGGGCCTGTGGGCCAGGCCCACCAAAGTAATGTGAACGTGTATTTATTATTTTATAAATTAAAATATAACCTAACCCAGAACCTTGATTTTTCCAAAAATGTTTGTCTGACCCCACCAACAAAAATGTTTACGAGCCGCCCCTGAGATCATGTACGTTTATGTAAGCATATTATGTCTACGGGATCAGTTATATGAGGGCTATCATCATAGCACTTCAGGCATGTCTACAGGTGCTCCGATCTCTGAGTCAGCAAATCCAGCAGCGTCCAGCGGCCCAACACGCCAGTTCGATGTTGATTAATCAATCTCTTTGCATCTTTAGTATGTTGTTCTTTTAGGGCTGCACCAACATTGGCACCCATCTCTCTCAATCTGGTCAGTGAGTAGGATTCACAGCCCTGAAACTCCTCTGCTCGGAAATTCTGTTGGGATATTTGCACACAGTATGTTAGTCGTTCATGTGAGTTAGCTGATTCATGTATCACATCCAGTGGCGGCTTGTGATCATTTTTGTTGGTGGGGCCAGATATAAATTTTCGTAAATATCATGGTTTCGGTTAGGTTATATTTTAATGTATAAATAATAAATACACGTTACACCTTATTTTGGTGGGGCCCGGCCCCACTTGCCCTTAATGGCGAGCAGCAACTGGTAACATGCATGGTACAAAGTAACATAATGAGATGTGATGAAGTTCTAAATTTGTCGGTAAGACAGTGCATCGTTAGATATTGCTAAATATATTTTAACTTCACAATCTTGTCACTTGCTGGCGTACTTCAGATGGTGTGTTACTGTTATTTATTTTGAGTTAAAAATACTTCCGGATTGGTCTTAGATGGCGTCACAACTAATTATGTTGGAGTAATTGTTTTTAAGCTTTTATATTCTCTGTCTCTTTGCTATTCTATTATAGTTATTGCATTTTGTGTATCCCCACATGTTACTCTGCTATATGAACGAAGTTAGTTGAATCTGACAGCTTGTGTTTCCATGTTTCCATATACATGTTTCCAACACCCACTGTCGTAAATGGGTTTACTGTCATGAGAATAAAGTTTGTTAGCGGTAATGAAAGAACAGTCACGCTTCCATCAAAATATCTTCAGTCAGATTGTTGTTGTTGGATAAGAATTTCATACTACAGCTGCTTAGCGGCAGCCTGTTGAACGAGAACATGGGCATTGCTCATAGATCTGTTAGGAATTTGAAATCAATGATCCACATGTATGATTTGGTATTTAAGATGCAAGAATAAATAGTATGTTTAATCACCGAGCCACAGGAAGCATCAGCATGCATACTCTTCGACATCTGATATTACCTCGTAAGGGTCTGTCCGAAGTGCTATAAGGTCGGGTCAGTAACTAATATAGTAGTCACAATTAAGGTGTGTGTGTGTGTAAATAGCGCACATTTTATGTAGATGGACAAAATAAGACTTTTGTTAACATGATTAGTGCAGTCTGTCATTGTGTTTCACTTTAAGTGGGAGCACTGGGATGTTAAGTATTATTAGTACATTTAGTTAGAATGAATGTCGGACACTGTTGTCACACTTTTTAATGTCTTTGGTCCAAATCTAACATTCATCTCTCACCCGTGGCTCCCATAAGCTGTAAGCATGCACCAGCTTCCAATATCTTTTCAGTGACACAATCGCACACTCAACGTTCCACCTGTGAAGAAAGGAACTGTCCCTCCTTTCATCTGCACACTAGGAGATAGAAATGAGAAGTGACCGTCACTTCATACCCTAAGATCTGAACACGCTACTGGACATTTTATTTTTCTCCTTGATCAGCCAGCAGCTCATCTTGTAGACTAGACACTAATGTTTGTCACAGAAGATGAATTCGTTTATAGACAAAGCTGAAGGTGTACAGAGCTATTGTGTTTAGGTACTGCTATATTCATGTCAAACATGAACTGTGTATCAAGCGGGTGCCAAGAAACGTAACCACTTGCAGTTTGTCTAAGAAAGGTGATGAACTTCGGATGGCAAGATCAAATTCCAGACACGATAGTCAACTGTATAGAGCGAATTTCCATATCGATTTCCTACACGATCTTCATGCAGTTCACATAACAATAATAATAGCCGTCCATCGCAAGCAATGATGACAACATATTCAAACGTGTGCTGCACCTCTCTGGTGTGTGCGGAGGTGACTGAACACAGTCCCCTACCACAGGTGGGGCATACATGATCAACGTTAGAGATGTGGGGGTTGTGAGTTCTGTTTTTTCGCGCGGCTTATTTTCTCTGTGCCTCAATGGCACGACGATTCTCAGCTATGCGAGCACTTCTTGTGTTGTTAAAGCACCATATTTGGCGGTCTTGCACAAGGGATTCCCAGCTTGTCATTCATGCAGTTCACAGATCCATTGAGCAGGCCATGTAGTTCGCATGCCAAACCATCGGCTGCCAAAATTATCTCGTTTTTATAAACTGCAGAATTGCACATTCTTCCACGTTGGACAAAGTCAACAAAAGCGTTTTCAAGACACGCTGTAGACCTCACAAAAATTCTTGGTTTAAACACTGCTACACATTGTAAACAGTTGCATAAGACTGCACGACTTGGCGTACATTCCTTCACCGTATTACAGTGGTTTATGGAACATACAGAACGCAAGCATCAGAACAGAGGGACTAGTCAGAAAGGAATGCAGCATCCAATAATTGCAGATATTCCCTGGCCAAACAGTCCAAGGACCTCCCAGGCCCGCATCAAACTCATCAATTATCTTCGCACCCATACACAAATTATGTTCAGCTTTAGACAGTGACGGCTCATGATCATTTTTAGTGGTGGGCCAGACAAAATTTTCCGAAAAATCATGGCTTTTTGTTGTTATATTTTAACTTATAAAGTAATAAATACACGTTACATATTATTTTTGGTGGGCCCGGTCCCACTGGCCCTTAATGACGAGCCGCCACTGGCTTTAGATATATACGTTTCTTCTTGTTGTTGATACAATGAACACATGCATTTGTATGACCTATAACTTTCAAACACTTAAACATTATCAACAGAAGTATACTTTCCACATTGCTATTTCAGAGAACACTGAGTCTGTTAGGTGTACATGAAATCGTGTACACATTATCATGGGTGCTGTGTGTTGTGATGGAAATCTTAGTCATATCAGCTGTAACGACAGCCGTATTTTTCCTACCAGGCGAGATGACAGCATTAACCAAATCTGACCCAGGAGTTTTATTTGTTTTATCTTTATCATACGGTCTAGCGCTAATGTCCATCAGCGCCTGGATCACCAACGTTGTATTCCCAGGTTTGTATGCAACATGTCTCGTGTTGATGTTTTTCAGGTTTGTATACAACATGTCTCGTGTTGATGTTTCTCAGGTTTGTATACAACATGTCTCGTGTTGATTTGATGTTTCTCAGGTTTGTATACAATATGTCTCGTGTTGATTTGATGTTTCTCAGGTTTGTATACAACATGTCTCGTGTTGATTGATGTTTCTCAGGTGTGTATACAACATGTCTCGTGTTGATTTGATGTTTCTCAGGTTTGTATACAACATGTCTCGTGTTGATTGATGTTTCTCAGGTGTGTATACAACATGTCTCGTGTTGATTTGATGTTTCTCAGGTTTGTATACAACATGTCTCGTGTTGATTTGATGTTTCTCAGGTTTGTATACAACATGTCTCGTGTTGATTTGATGTTTCTCATGTTTGTATACAACATGTCTCGTGTTGATTTGATGTTTCCCAGGTTTGTATACAATATGTCTCGTGTTGATTTGATGTTTCCCAGGTTTGTATAGATATCTCTCGTGTTGATTTGATGTTTTCCAGGTTTGTATAGATCATTTCTCATGTTAATTTGATGTAAACAAATTGTAGAATAAACATATCAAAGAGAGTTCAAATGTAGGTGAACAAATAAACACACACAAAATAGACGTTTCGAGCATATGATCTTTATCACAAAAGGACAAATGAAAAAACACATAAAAGCTGGAAAATGCACAGCTACACATGATCACAACCCATGCCTACCTGGTTCAAATGCTTTTTATACCACATGATATATAGGGTAATACAATGTTAGGCCCGTATTTGTCATTCACCGTCGGCACACGATGGGTGATGTGGCCAACATCACGCTGGCTGCATTTACTTCTAAGTGCTTTTTCTGGTACACAGTTAAGGCTGGGTCGATCTAACATCCGTAACGGTTGGAAAATTCCGCGCCCCCTGTAGAATTGAGCCCGGACCACCAGTCTAAGAAGCGAGTTCACCAACAACTACGTTACTGCTGCTCTCAGTGTATGGTATTTGTATATACCATGACCAGGACCTATAAAACATCCACTGGTCATCACACCGAATGATGATGTCCTGTCGAGCAGCAACAAATTCTCTCCAACCGTCTCTTTGTAGCGTACTTTATGACTGTTATGGTTTCAATTTCAGTTTGCAGGATTTTATGTCAAGTTATATTTAGTCATCCTTTATTTAGTCTGAACAGTGGCGGTTCGTCATTAAGGGCTAGTGGGGCCGGGCCCCACCAAAAATCATGAATAACTAATATATAACCTCATCCAAAACCATAATTTTTCCGAAAATTGTTGTCCGGCCCCACCAACAAAAATGATCACGAGCCGCCACTGAATCTGCATATACATATCATAGACGCTTGTGTATGATTGTTGAAATGCAGGTTATACAATGATTTTGACGTGTCACTTGTCAAAAATCAACCTCATAAACAAGTATTGATAGAGCACAGATTTGAAATATTCATAATTTGATGCCGCTAGAGACATTAGCTAACAACAGATGATCAACAGCATTTTTATACCTACTTTGTGTTACCAGAGCTAAACATGGACATTGAGCAAAGTGCAGTCACAAAAATAACTACATGTGAAATACGTTGCCTGCGAAAAGTGACCAACAACACAAGAAAAGACAGAATCACCAACATCAGCATAAGAAAGAAAGTTGGCACAAAACCGTGCTTGAATTACATAGATAAACAAAGAATGAAGTGGTTTGACCACTTAATAAGAATGCATCCAAACTCCACAGTATACAGAGTCTTCTACAACAGAACATCGGGAAAGAAGGCAAGAGGAAGACCACGGAAAAGATGGCTAGATGACGTAGTAGAATTCTGTGAAAGAGCAAAGATAACAATCACACTGTCATAGTTCCCCAGGTGGCAGCGGAGGAATAGCGCAAGACAAAAACAGAAAACCACGACACTGGGCAACAACCCGGTAGCAGTGTGACGACACTGGGCAACAACCCGGTAGCAGTGTGACGACAAAAGAAGAAGAAGAAGGGGCATTTGTAGATGTTGCTTAGCCTTCTCACTGGTGCTAACTACTTCTCAGACGTTGGTAATTCAATGTGTTGTCTCTACTTTGTGGTTCTTTATCATACTGGTCTGCATGATTCTTTACATTATGTTTCACGGTTGATATTTTTCAGACATTGATATTCAAGGCTACTTGTTCGTTATATATATATATATATATATAAATAATTCCTCTCGTACCGTTATACGTTACATAGGGCCTGCAAGTAATTTCTCCATACCGCTCTATCCTGGGCAACTCGTTCAATCTCATCCATGGAACTGAGACCGATACCTCTTGCCTCTCTCAGCAAAGTTCGTTTCAGGGTCTCCTTAGGTCGACCTCTCTTTCTTGAACCCTTTGCATCCCACTTCAATGCCTGTTTTGATATTCGTTGATCATTTCTCCTCAAGGTGTGCTCAACATATCTCCATCTTCTCTTTCTTATAACAGTTGTTACTAGTGGTTGACCAGACATTTCTCTGATTTCATCACTTCTCCTGAGTTCATTCCATTTTATATTCATTATTTTCGCAGACATCTATTTTCAAATGCATTCAACTTGCTTTCTATATCTTTAGTCATTTTCCAGCTCTCGCTGGCATATGTTAGGATTGATACAACATTTGAATTGAAAATTCGTAATTTAGTTTTAATACTATATAACTTGCAGTTCCATATTTGATTTAGACTTTTAAAAGTTGATGTTGCTTTGCCAATTCGTATCATAATTTATTTTTAACATTTCCTGTGCAATCAAAATTGCTACCTAAATAGGTGAATTGCTCTGTTATTTTTATCATTTTAGATTCCAGTGTGATATCTGCATTACTTGCATCAGCCAATATATATATAGGGGGTCTCTCTGGCTAAGTGGTTAAGCCCTTTGCCTTGCGAGTCGAAGGTCGTGGGTTCGGTTTTTTTCCCAGGACCCCTAGGATTGCTGCCGGAGCTACGTAGTTCGTGCTTTGTGCAATACTCTCGGCAGGTGGCGTGTCATTTCTGCTGAGAGGGACCGAGCCAGATGAGGTAAAACCCGGTGCAATGAAGTCAATCCTTCGGCCTTAAACCCTTTTTAATAATATATATAAAAAATATATATACTCTTTTTTGAATATACTGATATCAGTGTGAAAGTAATGCCATGGTGTCTACATAGTTAGATCCCCCAGAACTGACAACACCGTCAATCTAATTCATATACATTCCCACACGACACGTCTTTGTGTATGTATGTATACTTGTATGTTCTAGTTTGTTCTAATTTGTTAAGCAACTGTTTTGAATGATATTTTATGGACAGATGGACCAGCTGCTTATGTTATACTCCTAGTATGCATTGTACAGACTGGCATGGTTATGTACAATACAATTAACAACGATGAAATCAGTGCCAGTGAGACACTGCTGTTAAATTTCTTCATAAACTACATCCTTGATCTTGGCTGTTGTCTGATAATTAAACACGAGGAGACAGGTAAATATGTCTTCACTAGAGACATAGCATTTACTGATGTATTAATTTCGTTCTTGTTCCGTGTTCTAACGGTTGCTACTAATAATAATAATACAACAACTATTACATCTTTGAAATGTTTTGAAATACATAGAAAGACAACAAATGAAGTGGTTTGGACATTTAATGAGAATGGGATACAACCAACCACCACTAACAGCATACAATAAAAAGAGATCAGGTACTACAACGAGTGGAAGACCAAGGAAAAGATGGATAGACAATATCAAGACCACACTACACTACATAAACACGGATATAGCACAGAAAGGGCGACTCATCTAGCCTTAGAACGGAAATTAAAGCTCCCACCACTACGCTTAACGGTAAGAGTAGACAACCAATTCCCTCTTCCACCTGGGGAAAGGCAATAGACAATATAAATGTTTTAGCAATTGTTATTTATTTTTATTAGTATTCATTTTGTCATTCCAATTTTTAATTAGATTGTATATTTTATGTGCTGTCTCCTTCTTCTTCTTCTGCCATCAACTTTTGCTATGCGACTACTCCGGTATGTGTCATAAACAGGGCGGTGCGCTTGAGGTCTTCACCGGTTCCCATAGTTTGTCTTGTAGTGTTGTTTCTGTTGGCCAGATCTCCAATCTCTCACTACTCAGACTAGGGCAGTCTTGCAGGATGTGCTCTGGGGACTGCTTTGGTGCTCCACAGGTGCAGGCTGCCGAGTCCCTGAGACCCATTCTGTGGAGGTGTGCTCTGAGACTGCAGTGTCCCGTTCTAAGTCTGAAGACTGTGGTCTGTTCTTTTCTGTTGAATGTATTTATAATGTCGTGCTCTGGGTTGTATCCTCCATTTGTTCTTCTCAGATCATTTTCCTGGATTGTTTCAGGAGAGTCTTTGCTTCTGTAAAACTTTGTGTTGGGTGGTGTTGTGTTAGGCTCCCCAGCCTTTGCGAGTTTGTCAGCCTTTTCGTTTCCTGGTATGCCACAGTGAGTTATGTGCTGTCTAAATGTGGCATCTAAACGTTAGTTACCATTAAAATCAGCATGAAATACCAAGGATCTAAACATGTTCAAATTTGTTCTACACACATGTCAAGCCGACCTATTTTTTTTAAGGACAACGCTCGCACATTTTGTAGCTACACTGAAAAGACCAACTCTGAAAAAATGCTAGTTTAATTAATTGAATTTAGTCGGTACAAATGGTTTCATCCATTCTGTACGAGATAAGGTTTCGACGAAATTCCTTTTTTTTGGTAACATCAGTGACAAGAAACGCAAATTAAACAATATTCATAACTACCCATTTTATAAGCATTAGGTAAAGGAAGATAGTAATATTCAAAATAGCGAAGATACACTAATAACCTCAAGTATATCGTTGCTTTCTTTGAGCATATTAAAGATGACATTTCCTGAACTCTATGTATATATATATATATGTATATATATATATGGCCTTTTCGTCTTTATAAACGGTCAATTGGCAAATGTTTTACTGTGACAACTTCTGAGTTTTCGCTTTTCTCTCTTGTTGTTCAGCTCATACATAAGTCTCTTCTCAAAAGACTCTGCGCCCCATATCGCTTTCCATACAACTCTGTCATCAGCTAGTTTTACCCATCTGCTGGAACCTATAGAAAAGCTTTTCATTGAGGCCTTGCATACATCTTTATATCCTGGAAGTCGATGCAGAATAGTATTGTTCGTTTTTATTGTTATCACGTATTTTGCTTGTTAGCTGATGTAACAACTACTCGTATTTTGTACTCGTTACTAACTAGTTGTTGCTTAGTCATTGTTGGCAATTAGCCTGTAACGAAATATTTTTAAAATAATTAACAAAGTATTATAGTAAAGGTTCTACAGTTTACTTCATTGCACCGGATTTTATGACATATGGCTCGGTCCCTCTCCTCAGAAATTACTAGCAAAACAGGACAATTATTATTGTTAAAGTTCAAAGCAAGTAGTGGATATTAACATATGTTTTCTTCTGGTAAAGGTCAAGGTGTGACCTGGAACAGCTTTCTCATGCCGCCAACTACACAGGATAAGCTGAGCGTGTCTATGTGCATGTTGATGCTGCTCATTCATACCAGCGGTAATATAGCCATTATGCTTGCTCATGCCAATATTGGGAGCTTACGTCAGACTGCCACCGACATCATGAATATTTTTCTGGTAAAAATAATAAAAATAAGTTAGTGTTTTCTATTGTTACAATTATATCTTCTTTCATTTTCCATCAGCCAATCTTTAAGGTATCAGTATCAGCAGAGAATGGGTGCCATTAGTAAATAAATCATAAAAATTCAATTTTAAAGATATAGATCCCACATTTTCACACGTACTAAACAAATGATAAAACAATCTAAAACAGTGATTGACAATGTAGTTCAGTATAGACAAGTAGGTAAGTGAGATTTTTGACAAGAAAAAATATTTTAGTCATGTGCAAAATATAGGTGTAACTTATTACACAAGTTTACGACTGTAATTTTGCATGCATGTTAACATTAGGACTGCCTATAGCGTATACTAGGATAATTACAATATCTTGAGTATAATTTTTTAATGATTTTCAAAGATGACAATTTTTAACCCAAAAAAGACAATTTTCAGGTGGCAACAAAATAAAATCTATTCAGTGTATACTATTTATCCTAGTACTTGCCAAAATCACACAATCTGTGTATATGATGTTTAATTTTGAATGAATTTGACTGTACTATTTCATTAAAATTTTGTAATAAGTGACACCTATATTTTGCACATGACTAAAATAATTTTTCTTGTCAAAAATCTCACTTACCTACTTGTCTATACTGAACTACATTGTCAATCACTGTTTTAGATTGCTTTATCATTTGTTTAGTACGTGTGAAAATATGGGATCTATATCTTTAAAATTGAATTTTTATGATTTATTTACTAATGGCACCCATTCTCTGCTGATACTGATACCTTAAGCAAAGCTTTTTTTTAGATTTGTTATCAGTTATCAATCATATGGTGACTATTATTATAGCAATCCGGACATGTCCATAGGTCCTCCGATCTCCGCCTCAACAAGTCCAGCAGCCCACATGTCAGTTCGATGCTCATTAATTAATCTTTTTGCATATTTGGTATGTCGTTCTTTTCGGGCTGTACCAGTTTCGACACTCATCTCTCACAATCTTGTCAGCGAGTGGGATTCTCAACCCTGAAACTCCTCTGTTCGGAAAGACTCTCTCAATGCGTTAAGAATATCATTTCAAACACTTCGTTAAAACTAAACACAGAATAATGTCGCCTAGTTATAACGAAGTGTTTGTGAAGACTACTCCCCAGCGAGTCATTTTATTTATAATGGCTCGCTGGTTGTGCTCGTAAGGACGCTCGTATTGCTAGGCTAGGCGATAGGTGTCGCAGGAAATGAGGGTAAGTGGTTCGAATCCTGTGTTTGTCTATTTGTTTTTCGGAAGCTCTTAATACTTGTACACTGTTTATTTGTTGATCACATTCGCTGCTTCCTCTGGGATTCTTGCAAAAAACTCTTTGTTCTGGCCTGTCTTATTACTTTTCCTCCTGAGCGTGCTAAAAAAGCCAACGTACATCGTTGTTGGCAAATGACAGAATCATTGGTGTAAATAACTACATCTGTTTCATTGACGCTGTAATTCAAGAGGGCCTCAACCTCCTCGTTAATTAGACATAGGGAATAAACATAAGATAAGAAGACCATAGTGAATAAACATAGGATGGCTAATGGATAAGGAAATCGGTCAAGATTGAAACAGTGAAACCCTGATACACATGTTTCTCATAAGCACTGATTCAGTATAATATTTAGCATCACGTTGTTTGAGTGAACGATTAGCAACTGAATATGTCTACTTATCTATCTCGAGCATCAGCTCGACTATATCCTTTTATCAGCAGTTCCAATATAGATACTTTTGTCAGCAGCTCCAATATAGATACTTTTGTCAGTAGCTCCAATATAGATGTTTTTGTCAACAGCTCCGATATAGATACTTTTGTCAGCAGCTCCAATATAGATACTTTTGCTGCAGGCTTATATGTTATATCATTACCACAACATCTATATGTCCAGCGCAGTATTTCCCCGTGACCATGGAAATTTGAAGCATCTATACCTTCCTCTTATACCAGCTTCCCACCATTTAAGAACTTGCTGAGTGGACACGTTTATGCACTCAGGTGCGTCTGTAGGCGGTGGATAATGAGACGAGTTTTATACAAGAAATGTTCACCGCGATATAATCCAGTTTCATAGTAGATAATAGAAAAGCAATCGCTGATCAAATAACAATACATTTACAGCATGTGAAAAATGGACATCATGTAGCACTCGTACTTTAGATGCAATAATCTACTGCTGCCTTGTAGTTTGATTGGGGACAATCAAAGCCTAGCGGAGTAAACCGTACACAAAACTGGACGGCAGGAAAACCAAGTAGTCCAGAAAAAGATAGGTTTTCTGGGCAGATGACGCTCATCAACCCGGGAGGGCAGGTCGTCTAAGGTCACTACCTGAAGGAAAATAGCAACCTGCTGCCTTGTAGGTTGGCTGGGGGCAGCATAAGGCTAACGGAGAACGAACCCAGTAAACGCTGGTTGAAATCGAACACTTCACCGAAGGATAAGCACTAGAGCTCCAAATGGTACTGAATAATGTGACGTAAAACACGTTCTTGGCAACGGCTGTTTAAATATCACAATAAGAATGATAAAAAATTTTTAAAAAGAACGATCGAGAAAGAGAGAGAGAGATATACAATAATCAATATATGTTAGCTTACGAATATTATTCCGAAAGTTTTATCAGTTCTGTAAAAACAGTATCTATGCTTTAGTTCCAACTTTGTTTTGATATTATGACAATGTTAAATAGACATCACACAAAAGATATCAATATATATACTGCATTCAGTGCACAGGTTAAAGGCTTTACAAGCTTAGTGAGCATTTATTTCAACAAATAGAAGGATAACTATTGAAATCTAACATAGATGCAGTAAAGAAAATCAAAGCATAGGTCAAATGGTATCAATTATGAAATGCAAGCATATCACCATGAACACTAAAAGAGAATTGTACAACAATATCTTTCTCCCAACATTATGCTATTAGTGCCAAAAATTGACATCAAACGATAGAAGAAAACTAGTAACCAAAGAGATGAAGTGCTTGGAGAATCAAGAAGAAACCGGTTTCTTCTTCTTCTTCTTGCTTTCGTTCTTTACGACCAATTTTAATCACTCTTTGTGATATGTTTGATCTTTGCCAAGAACGTGTATACGTTGCATATGGGTCTCTGTGGCTGAGTGGTTAAGCCCTTTGCCTTGCGAGTCGAAGGTCGTAGGTTCAAATCCGGAACCGCGGCCTTCTGTTCACGAGTGCAGTTTTTCCAGAGACCCCTAGGATTGTTGCCGGAGCTACGGAGTTCGTGCTTTGTGCATTACTCTCGGCAGGTGGCGTGCCATTTCTGCGGAGAGGACCGAGCCATATGGGGTAAAACCCGGTGCAATGAAGTCAATCCTTCGGCTTAAAACCCTTTAAAAACCCTGGTTTGGTAGGCCCCTAAACGCATAGACTTCTAAACGTTTGGGACATGTGCATCCGATTTCAGCCAAGAAACCGGTTTTAAAATGAAGATATCAGGAAAAAGTAGGTAAAACATCAGTACTGAGCTTCATCAAGAAAGAACAAATTAAATGGTTTAGCCACATAAGCAGATTACAGAAGGACAGATCGTCTCAAATGGTTTAGCCACAAAAGCAGATTACAGAAGGACAGATCGTCTCAAATGGTTTAGCCACATAAGCAGATTACAGAAGGACAGATCGTCTCAAATGGTTTAGCCACAAAAGCAGATTACAGAAGGACAGATCGTCTCAAATGGTTTAGCCACAAAAGCAGATTACAGAAGGACAGATCGTCTCAAATGACAATGCTACACAGAGATACAGTGCTAAAGGTCGTCCACGTAAAATATGGGCCACAGAAATAACGGAGACGGGGAAAGACGTTATGTACGAAGCACACACAAGAACACTTCTAAAAAGGTATTCTTACACTGACGATGTGAGACAAAACAAGATTAGAAAATAGCAGAGAAATTGTACTGGTAGATAATTTGGTATACAACATTCTGATTTTCATTCTCCGTGTTTCACTAGGGTTTTTTTTTAGTTTCCTATCCCATACATCCTCTTTTTGTACAGGAAGTACTCGGTTTGCATGAGCCAGAGCCAACTATAAACTTATGGGCCTTCGGACTCAGGTAAGAATTATGGAAATCAGACCCCAACTACACAACGTGACCTCGCATTCCAGTATTGGTGTATATAGACGAATTCATTTTAAAATCAACACAAAATGCAAATTCAAGTTATATGCAAACAATTAAGTTTAACAATAAGGAATATCAATATTATGAATATTTTTCATCAATAAATAACCGTAGACCCACAGAAATGAGTAAAATTGCAAAAAACTTGCAGTGTTCTATCAAACATCTATATTTTCCGGCCCCATTTTCTGATTTAGGTCAGGGAATCCCTAGCCAGTTGTCTGGCCTAGTTATCTAGAGTTGGCTGTGCATGGGCGAGGCGTGTGCTCCCCTCTCTCTCTCTCTATCTATCTCTCTCTCTCTCTCTCTGTTTACAATGATTCAACAAAAAAGAGTTCACTTTTAATTGACCTGTTTTTAATTATGACTCTTGCAGAGAAATCTCAGAGGAAATATAAACTGTTTGAGCTCCAGGGAAAAAACCAGAACATCGAGCAATTATTCAGAAGAAGACATTAGTTCCGAGACGTTTCTAAACTTTTGTTATGAAACTAAGGTAAAGCTTGTGTAGTTGAACCATTAATCAAATAAGATTGTGTATGTTTGAGAAATGGAGCTACAGAAATTAGTTGATAAGGTTATGTCAGAAAGTAACAACAAAGGACTCAGTTTGAATATTAAGAAGACAGAAGTTATGATCATATCTAAAAAGCAGATTTTGCCAAAATGCCCATCACAGTAAATGGGACTGATCTAAGACAAGTGCAGACATTTAAATACCTCGAAGTCCTGGTAACATTAGATGGCATTTACCGATCAGAAATAAAAAGCAAAATAGGACAAGTGAAAACAACGTTCCTGAAAATGAGAAGGATTATCTGCAACAAGTCCTTGTCAATCCCGATCAGAATGCGAGTTATTCAGTGCTACATTGAACCAATACTGACATACGGATGCGAGTCATCGGCAAAGAACACACAGATCGAAAAATCTCTGAGGACCACAGAAATGTGGTTTTACAGAAGAATGATTAGAATCCAAAGGACTGCTAAAATGACTAATGTTGAGGTACTGAATGAGATCAAGACAGAAGAAGCTTATCATCAATATAAGAAAGAGACAGTCATCATTTTTCGGGCATGTGATGAGGAGGGGAGGTTTAGAACACATTGTGCCAACCGGTAAAATCGAGGGTAGACGAGACAGAGGAAGACAGAGAAAGAAAAATTTTGGATAGCCTGACTTCATGGCACGGTAGAGCGTCAACATCTGAGTTGATAGCAAACACCAACGACAGAGATTTGTAGAGATCCATGATCGCCTACGCCAGCCGGCACGGCACCTGATGATGATGATGATGTTTGAGTCTTTCTTTAGAGAACAGCTGTCCAATGTGGTGCCCGTGTGCGCCATGCGTTTCTTGCTCACCAAGTTAATCCGTTAGCTAGGGTAACATTAATCAGGACTTTTAGAGGGGGAAACAAATCATTTCTGAATAACAGAAAGTTTTCTTTTTTGTCACAGCACTCCCTAGAAAACTATCTTCTCTTTCGTAATCTTTTTTTATTTTGTAACCATTCTACTGCCACTAAACCCATTCTTTGCTTATACCGAACAAAGAGTCGACTTCATCTTGGAATGTAAATCTTCAAACAAATAACATGTCAGAGCCGATTCTTTGATCTGTCTGCCAACTTGTGATTTATAATAATAATAATAATAATACTAAAGCCCATAATCCGTTAGGGTCGTAGAGGTGTCACTGTGGAGACATCAGCCACAAAAAGCTCGCCACGAATCTGTCTTCAACTCCTCCCGCAAGTGTGGAGAAACTCTGCCCCGACCAGCTCTTGATGTTGTCAAACCAGGATTTTCGCTGCTCTCCTTTCTTTCTTCCACCCTCAACTGTTCCCTGTAGGATAGTCTTAGAGAGTGAGTTATGTCTCATCACATGCCCAAACCATGCTAATTTACGCCGTTTCACGATTGTCAAGAGTGGCACTTGTCGACCTGCAAGGTGGATTATTTAGTCTCTTACATATATGTTCGTCTTATGTTCTATGTAACTAATACGTAGTACCCGTCTGTAACACTTATATTCGAAAGCCTGTATTCTTCGCTCCAGTTCTGCATTGAGCGTCCAGCTCTCACAACCGTACAAAAGAATGGATAGCACCAGCGATCTATAGATATTGATTTATGCCTTAGTACTGATTTTACTTTTTCATATCACGATTAGCCGAGACGTATCAACTGAAGCCATCTCAAATCTTGACTTTATCTCCTTACCAGAGTTACCATCGATGCATATGTAGGACTCGAGGTATTTAACGGTTTCCACTTTCTCCAGCTTTTGTCCGTTTAGCCAGATATTGGTGTGCTCATGGTTGTTACTCCTATTCACAAGTATCTTACTTTTTTCTGTGTTAATTTCCATTCCATATTTTTTGCTCACTGTCTCTAATTTTGAGGTGAGTTCTTGTAATTCTTCTTCAGTGCCTACCATAAGGTCAATATCGTCAGCAAATCGTAGACCACAAAGAGGTCGGCCACCGATGGTTATTGATGTTTACATGTGATTTATACTTGAAGGAATGGTGCATTGAGTTTCTGTTTAAAGTAGGAACAATGTGCTATTTATAATCGATCTTATTTATTATTTTAATTTGATATTATAACTTGATATGTACTATAGCTGGGAAAAGTAGTGCAACATTTAATATCATCTGTCATTTAAAAATACTGCCAAGCGGCAACAGAACTCTACAGTTGTAATCAGTGGCACTCGTGGTAATTTTTCTTAATGGGGCCGGCAACAGTTTTTGGAGTATTTACTATTATTTGTCTATTCCGGGAAGTTATTACCCTTTCAGGAAAAGAACAAATGCTTCTGTTCTGCAACAGCTTGATATTAAAGAGAGTTGCCTATTAAATGATATAAATATGAACAAATAATTTATAAAATTAAAAAGTACACGTTATTCAAAATGTTTGGTGGGGCCGGGCCCCACTGGCCTTAATGACGAGCCGCCCCTGCTTGTAATCCTGAATGGGAGGATATGTATTGTCTCATTGAATACAAAGTCAAATCTGTGTCTTTACTGTGTCTATCTTCCTTTCTTTCTTTCGTTCCCTATTAATGTTTTCTGTGTATCCAATATTGTTCCTTGTAAGATGTTACTATCTTTTGTAACTCATATAAATGTGAGCATAGCTTTATTTCTAGCTTTGTTTCACTGGGCCAGTAACTCATATAAATGTGTGCGTAGCATTGTTTCCAGCGTTGTTTCACTGGGCCAATAACTCATATAAATGTGTGCGTAGCATTGTTTCTAGCGTTGTTTCACTGGGCCAGTAACTCATATAAATGTGTGCGTAGCATTGTTTCCAGCGTTGTTTCACTGGGCCAGCAACTCATATAAATGTGTCGTAAGCATTGTTTTAGCGTTGTTTCACTGGGCCAATAACTCATATAAATGTGCGCGTAGCTTTATTTCTAGCGTTGTTTCACTGGGCCAGTAACTCATATAAATGTGTGCGTAGCATTGTTTCCAGCGTTGTTTCACTGGGCCAATAACTCATATAAATGTGGCGTAGCTTATTTCTAGCGTTGTTTCACTGGGCCAGTAACTCATAAATGTGTGCGTAGCATTGTTTCCAGCGTTGTTTCATTGGACAAGTGTGTTTGCTTAAAATACTCGTATCCTATTTGGGGCAGTCTTGAAGTAGTAGGTACTCTGCAGCCTGGGGTTCCTCTCCACATGTGCATCTTCTACTTCTTCTTTTGTCGTCACACTGCTATCGGATTGTTGCCCAGTGTCGTGGTTTTCTGTTTTTGTCTTGCGCTGTTCTGGTGGCTTGGGTGATTGTTATTGTTGCTCTTTGACAGGATTCTGCTATGCCATCTAACCATCTTTTTTGTGGTCTTCACATGTACACATGACTAAATTCATCATCATCAAGGTGCGTATCCTTTATAGGACGTTGCTCTCTTTGCAGCACATCTGAAATTCACTCTGTCTCTAGCCAGTTCACCCACTTCGTTGATGGTCATATTCATGGTTTCTTTAATATCTTTTAGTCATCTTCTTCTTGGTCTGCACCTGCCTCTGCGTCCTGGGACCCTGCCCTCTAGTATTATTCTTTCCAGGCCATCGTGACGCTTGATGTGACCAAAGTATCTAATTCTTCTGTATAGTATGTTGTTTATCAGTCAATTCTTTTTAACATGTAGTTCTTTCAGGACATCAGTGTTCTTTCTCTTTTTTGTCCATGGTATTCGTAGGATCTTTCTGTAGCATTTAGTTTCGAAGGACTGGATTTTCGTTCTTAATTTTTGTGTGATAGTCCATGATTCACAACCATAAGTAGCCACTGAGAAAATGCATGCTTTCAATATTTTTAATTTTAATATTTTGCTGGTGCTTTGCCACATGTTCTTCATTGTGTTTAACTATGGCTGAATTACCAATCTTGAATTGTGTATAAATGTGACTGTGGACTAGTCGAGACACTAAAAACACAACTAGTATTTCTGTTCATCTACTCGCAAGAAACGTGCGATTAATCATTGATAAGAAAAGTGCGGGGGTCTCTGTGGCTGAGTGGTTAAGCCCTTTGCCTTGCGAGACGAAGGTCATGAGTTCGAATCTGGACCGCGGCCTTCTGTTCACGAGTGCAGTTTTTCCAGAGATCCCTAGGATTGTTGCAGGAACTACGGAGTTCGTGCTTTGTGCAATACTCTCGGCAGGTGACGTGCCATTTCTGCGAAGAGGGACCGAGCCATAGGGGTAAAACCCGGTGCAATGAAGTCAATCCTTCGGCTTTTAAACCCTTTTTAAGAAAAGTTCTTGAGTTGTGACTTACTGCTAAATATATTCTGTGAAAGGCAGCAAATTCCTCTGAATTTGACTTTTTACACTAAGTTCTTGTATTTTGCACTAAAACATTGGAACACTAAACCTACGTGCTTGTTGTACAAATATATAAAGTGTAGTAAATATTAGAACACAAACGAATAGAATATTTTGTCAGCAAGTCCAACTATCTGATGTTATATTAATGATAGTATGTCTATGATTGTCAGTCTGAACACAGCTCTAAATGTCAACCGAGACAACTCTACTTCAAAGTTTACAATAATAAAACCACAGCTTTGCTTGGATATCCTGAAACAGAGTTTTCTGATGTTACACAAATTTTGTCAGGTAAACTGATTTCATTATTTATTTCTGATGTTACACGAATTTTGATCGAAAGACAACAAATGCAGTGGTTTGGACATTTAATGAGAATGAAATACAACCAACCACCAATAACAGCATACAATAAAAAGAGATCGAGTACTAGAGCTAAGGGAAGACCAAAAAAAGATGGATAGACAATATCAAGACCACACTACATAAACACGGATACAACACAACACGGGCAACTCATCTGGCCCTAGAACGCAAATTAAAGCTCCCATCCCTACGCTTAACGGCAAGAGTGGACAGCCAACTACATCTTCCACCTGGGAATAGACAATAGATACGAATTTTGTCAGGTAAACTGATTTCATTATGTATTTCTGATGTAACACGAATTTTATCAGGTAAAATGATTAACATTCGGTGGTCAGATCACAAGACAATGACTTGGCTGTACACACCTGGACATGCTGGAGTGCAAGGAAACAAACATGCTGACTTTCTTGCAAATAATACCCCAACTCATGCTGGCAGAAGTATTGACAGAGCTGATATCATCAATGCAATACGCATTTAACTATGTGCTATGAGCTAGTCTTACACTGAAAGAATGCGCGAATTATGAGATAATTACGGACGTGCCAGGCAGTGACATCTTCGTTGTAGAGAGAGAAGGTATATTAATCAACTTCTCATGGGTACGTTTAGCAAGTGGACTTTGGGATGACTTCTACGGCTGAGGACATAGCATACATGAAAATGTCACATGTAAATGAGGTCGATCTAATAACATAACGTACGCAAAGTCTGATATGGAGAGAGAAAAAATACGAAGAAATTATTCATACAGTTAAAACTTTGTAACTTATACAAACGTAGCACACTTTGAAAGAAGGATTAATACATGACAACAAATAAATTATCATAAGGAAAGAAAAGAATTTGATGATATGATACTTCTTTTCTTTCTTTTGTCCTTCTCTGCTTTTTTGTCGTTAGGCGTAGCAGGTTTAACTGGTGATCGGTTTCCGAGATAGTGCACGCTCTGTCGCTTGATATGCTGTGTCCTTCTCTGCTTTTTGTTGTTGGCTAGAGGTTTAACTGAAATCGGTTTCCGAAATAGTCCACGCTCGGTCGCTTGATATGGTGTGGTATTGTGGAGTTTTAAGATGTTTGTAACTTCAACAACCCATCGTTTTCTTGGTCTGCCCCTTCCTCTTGATCATTCCATTTTCAGGTTGTACGCTCTTGCAACTGGTGTATTCGTTTTCATTCTGACCAAGTGGCCAAACCATTTGAGTCTCTGTTTTTCAATGAATCTAATAGCAGGTGTTGTTCCAACTGTTCTTCTAACTTTCTCATTTCTTATATGGTCTCTTCTAGTTTTATTTATCGCTTTTCTCAAGCATCTCATTTCGCATGTGGTAATTTTCACTTCTTGTTCTTTTATCAGTGTCCATGTTTGGTATTGATAGCACAGTGTTGGTATGAAGATTGCATTTATAATCTGTCTTTTAGTCTCTTCTGGAATTGCTGGGTAAATTAATGAAACACAAAGTTTGTGATTAACACAATACAATAGATGGTATTGTGTTAATGGATGTGAAACTAGTCATGCAATTCATAAAAGAACAACAGATTAAATGGTTTGACACAGAAGAATGCCTGTATCTCTAGAGAGCCAACAGAAGTATAATGGTACAGAGCAAGAGGAAGAACTACACAAGATGAAGACGGATCAAAACGCTTACGACAATGAATATCAGCTTAAAAGTGCAAACAGCACACAGATACTACGTTTCCAACACATATAAGTAAATGGGAAGAGAAGAAGCACACAGATCATATTTTCACACTTCTATCTATAGAGTAATGGTCAGAGAGAAGAAGAACAGCACACACAGATCACTACGTTTCACAACATTTATAGAGTCAAGGAAGAGAGAACAAGCACACAAGTCCTTGTCCCCTCCCCAACATCTAAAAAAATAGAAGAAGACAGGCACACAGATCCTACGTTTCCAACACTTATAGAAGTAATAGTGAAGAAAAAAGACACAGATCTACGTTCCAAATATATAAGTAAATGGGAAGAGAAGCAGCACAAGTCTACAAACCCATAGAGTAAATGGTGGAAGAAGAGACAAGCACACACAAGATCACTACGTTTCCCTTTTAAGAAAGGAAGAGAGCAAGCACACAGTATATATAAATAAAAGTAAATGGTGGAAGAGAAGAAGAAGAACAAGCACAAAAGATCTACGTTTCACCCAACATTCTATAAGGCAATGGTGAAGAACAAGCACCACAAGATCTACGTTTCACCCCCAACACTTCTATAAAAGGCAATGGTGAAGAAAACAACACACAAGATCATACGTTTCACAACACTTCTAAGAAGTAAATGGTGGAAGAGAAGAACAAGCACACACAAGATCACTACGTTTCAACCCCAACACTTCTATAAAGAAGTAAATGGTGGAAGAGAAGAACAAGCACACAAGATCATACGTTTCCCCCAACACTCTAAAAGGCAAGTGGAAGAGAACAACACACAGATCACCTTCACCCCCAACACTTCTATAAAGAAGTCAATGGTGGAAGAGAAGAACAAGAACAAGATCACTACCACCAACACGTCTATAAAGTCATGGTGAAGAAGAACAAGCACACAAGTCACTAGTTTCACCCAACCTTCTATAAAAGTCAATGAAGGAAGAATAGCCACAGATCACTGTCCCACACTTCTATAAAGAAGTCAATGGTGGAAGAGAAGAAGAAGAATAGAGTGTTACTGCGTGAAATCCATTTCCATGACAAAAATATGTGAACCATTTAATTGATACTATTTTGTAGGTCAAAAACTTTGTACATCTTCTAACGTGACTATCTGTGGTGTTCCATTAAAAAACTATCTTGAGACACATCCAACATATTTGGGTGTTTGTTCACAGCAGAGTTCAATGTTTGAGGATCTCAGCATCAAAGAAAATATTGAGCTATTTGTTCAGGTACAAAATATTATAACTTTCGTTGATCGATCTTGTTCAATCTTGAGAATGTAGTTTGTATCAATGCAACATTAGGTGATTGAGTTAATGCACTTGTACGCGTGTACACACGCACACAGAAATATACACATGCTGCCATACACACACACACAAACATACAGACACGCACACACACACACACACATAGCGAGCAGAAGTATGGACAGAGCCGATATCATCAATGCGGTACGCTTTCGATTATGTGACATGGGCACGTCTCAGACACTGGAACAAGTTCGAGAATTAGGCGTTAAGTTTTGGAGATGCAACTTCTCATGGGTATGGTGAGCAAATGGACTTGGGATGGCTGCTGCAGCGGAGGACAGAGCACGAATAGGAATGCCCAATGTGCCATGACATCGATCGCATAACATACACACACACACACACACACACGAGTGTAAACAATTGCACGTATAACAATATCAGCGTACTACTCAATCAAGTGCCATGCCTGCCGGCGTAGGCGATCATGTCTCTCCACAACTCTCTTTGCTTGGTGCATGTAATCAGTTCTGACGTCGATATTTTGTCGAACCATGATGTCAGGCCATCCAACATCTTCTCCCTCTGTCTTCCACGATCTCTCCTTCCTGAATTTTACCTGTAGTCACCAGATGTTCTAAACCTTCTCTTCGCATTATATGCCCGAAGAACCTTGATTGTCGGATTCTTATTCTTTTGATAAGGTTTCTTTGTGTGCAGGCCTGATTTAAAACCTCCACGTTTGTTTTCTTTGCTGTCCATGGAATTCTCAACATTCTTCTGTAAAACCACATCTCTGTGGCTTCCAATGATCGTATTGATTGTTTGTTCGGTGTCCATGATTCGCTGCCATACATAAGAATTGGTTCAATATAGCATTGGAGTACTCGTTTCGCAGTGTCATTGGTAGTGAGTTCACGCATAGTGTGTTCTTCATTTTCATAAAAGCTGCTTTCGTTTGAGCTATTCTACTCCTAATCTCTATTGTACATCTTCCATCTGGTGTTAAGAATGTTCCTAGATACTTGAATCGATGGACTTGTTTCAGTGTTGTGTTATTTATTTTGATATTGCATGTTGGTGTTTCTTGTTTCTTGAGACAACCATAACCTCTGTTTTCTTTATATTCATGCTTAATCCTTTCTTTTCACTTTCTCTCACTAGTATGTCTATCAAGTCTTGCAGATCGTGTTCATTTGTAGCCATGAGAATTGTGTCATCAGCGTACCTTAGGTTGTTTATATTTTGTCCACCGACTGCTATTCCTGTCTTTTCTTCTATAGATCTCATGATGTTTTCGCTATATAAGTTGAATAGGTCTGGTGAGAGTACGCACCTTGTCGTACTCTAACTGTATCGCCTGATAGATTCCAATCTTACTCTCTAGTCTAATGGCTGCGGTTTGTTGCCAGTACAAATTCTTGATCAGTCTAAGATCTTTACCATCAATATTTATACTTTCTAACATGCTGATTATTTCTCCATGTTTTACTTTATCGAAAGCTTTTGCGTAGTCTATGAAACATAGGTATAAGTCCAACTTCATTTCTATTGATCTTTCCCTTATTGTTCTTATTGTATATATTGCGTTGTTTGTTCCTCTGCGTTCAACAAAGCCACATTGTTCTTCCTTAACTTCTGGTCTTATTTTGTTTCGTACCCTTCTCATAATAATGCTGAAAGTAGTTTTGTTACGTGACTCATGAGGCTGATTGTGCGGTGTTCTTCGCATTCTATCGTTCCTGCTTTCTTTGGTAGTGCTATAAAAATGGATTGTCGTAAATCTTTGGGTACATATCCAGTGTTGTAGATGTCATTGAATAATTTTGTTAAAACGCCTATGCCCAATTCGCCTGTTGCTTCTATTTCTTCTGTTGTTATGTTGTCTGGTCCTGGGGTTTTTCCTTTTTCGTGTGTCTTATGGCATTGATAACTTCTGATGGAAGTATTTGTGGTCCTTCATGGTTGTAATTGATGTGTATTTCTTGTCTGTTATCACTGTATAAGTCCTTAATGTACTCTGTCCATCTTTCTATTTTCTTGTCTGTTTCCATCAGGATATCTCCCTGCTTTGATTTTAAACATCCAGTAGTTGTACGTTTACGTCTGCCAAGTAAGTTGTCTACGTTTTCGTATATTGATTTGGGGTTTTCTTTGTGTTCTGTTTCGATCTGTTTGCATTTTCATTTAGCCACTCTTCTTTTGATGTTTTACATTTTTGTCTTATCTCTTTATTGATTCGATCGTATTCTGCTTTATTATGTTTGTTTTTCCTTCTATTTTCCATTAATTCCAAAATGTCTTCCGTCATCCATTTCTTTTTGATCCGTTGACATGTTGTGTGGGTTAGTTCCTTTGACGTTTGTTGGATTGATTCTTTAAGCATCTGCCATTGTTCTTCTATTGTTTCTATTTTTTCCATATCGTTATATCTGTTTTGTATAATGCGTTTAAATGAGTCTTTCACTTTTTGTGTCAGTCTTGAGTGTTGAGGAGTTCGATATGATGTTTCTTGCGCCCTCTTTATCTTCTTCAGTTTTATTCTTACTTTTCCTATCAGTAGTGTATGGTCACTGTCGCAATCTGCACCTGGTCTTGTTTTTATATTTAGCAATCCATTTCGAAATCGTTTATTTATCATAATATAGTCAATTTGATTGTGTGTGTTGTTATCTGGACTTCTCCATGTCCATAGTCTTCTCGGATGATGTTTAAACCAAGTGTTGCCAATTATCATGTTGTTTATTGTTGCCCATTCTATAAGTGTGTTCCCCCTATCGTTTTTCTCTCCTAGGCCACATCCCCCAGTTGTCTCGTCTACCTTTTCAGAGCCTACCTTAGCATTGAAGTCACCCATTACAATTGTCACTTCATGAGCCTTGCACTGTTTCATAGCTATTTGTAACTGGTTGTAGAAATCATCTAGTTCTTCTTCTGTACTATCTGCTTGCTTGGTGCGTATATCTGTAATAGATGTGATATCTACTGGTGTACCCTGTAGTTTTAATATGCATTACTCGTGATTAAAATTGTCCAGAATCACTCTTCTGAATTTCCATCTCCTTTTGCTCTCTCGCGTCTAATATTATGCCTACTCCTTTTGTGTGATTGTTTCCTCCTGAATATATTATTCTAAAGTTGTCTGAATACATTTCTCCTGCACCTATCCATCTCATTTCACTTATTCCTAATATGTTAAGTCCTGTTCTTGTCATTTCTTGCTTGATGTTTTCTAGTTTGCCACTTTGTGCTAGAGTTCGAACGTTCCATGTTCCGATATTTAAGAGTTGTTTTCTATCGGTGTTGTTTTGTTGGTCTGGTTTCATTTCGTTGTTACCGATACGGTTGTGTTGAGACATGAATTTACTAGGGATAATTACGACGGTAGGTTCCCTCTTGCTTTCCGTCGGGCAGTGACTATACTAGCCGGGATCTAGCCATTGTCTCTAACTGAGATCATCTGCCTACCATCTAGGAATAGAGACCATAACTGACATTAATTGTCAGCTGCTCTCACATTCCATTCGCCACCTGCTTCCATGGCTTCAGGTGACCTAGTTCACAAGTTACCGGGAGAACACCGTGTTGTCGTGTCGCTCGAACTGATAAATGTGTCCATTTCTTGAGAGATCCCGTTGACCCGATGTGGTGAATGTTTTCAAATGAAACATTACATGAAAGCTAGACGAACTAAATATCCTTTCTTCCGAAATACATATCAAATCCACTGAAAAACCAAGAAATAAACCACAATCCAGCACGCACTATCCGACTGCACGTCTTATCGCCGCCATCTACTAGAGACTACAAAAGAATTGATAAGAAACTGGACTGCTTTGAGAATAAATGTCTCCGAAAATTACTAAAATTAAAATGGAGTAATTTCGTTTCGAACAACACAGTGAGAGATAGAACACAGCAACAACCCGTATCAAATATTATAAGAAACGAAGGTGGAAATATTTAGGTCATGTTCTTAGATCAGACGAAAAGAGACTAAATCGACAAGTCCTATGTGGTCACCAGTTGGGAAAAGAAAACGTTGAAGACCTAAGACCACTCTTCGAAAAAATCATACAAGAAGTAAACTATTGGGATGTAAAACCATACAAGATCTCCAACTGCTAGCAACGAACCGCATCACATGGAGATCTAAAACCTATGCCCTATGTGCCGCCTTTGGCATGAAAGGAACAAACAAACTAACTAAAGACACATCTTGTAAGAATGTTGGAATATGATTACTAACATTTCAGGTAATTAAATTATCTACCAACAAAATATATGCGTGTGAATATTGGAAATGAGAGTGACATACATCTCGTTGTGTTTTTTTAGTATTTTAGATTTTGTACTAGAGCTAAGGAAGACCAAGAAAAAATGGATAGACAATATCAAGACCACACTACATAAACACGGATATAACACAACAAGGGCGACTCATCTGTTCCTATAACGCAAATTTAAGCTCCCATCCCTACGCTTAACGGCAAGAGTGAACAGCCAACTACATTTTCCACCTGGGAATAGACAATAGATAGATAAAAATATATTTTGTCATGTTTATTAAATCCGTTGTCATTATTTTTGGTTTTTGCCACATCAAGCTATAGATTTGGTTTTTGCCACATCAAGCTATAGATTTGGTTTTTGCCACATCAAGCTATAGATTTGGTTTTTGCCACATCAAGCTATAGATTTGGTTTTTGCCACATCAAGCTATAGATTTGGTTTTTGCCACATCAAGCTATAGATTTGGTTTTTCACTCTATTCTTGCATTTACATTTTAAATTTCTCAATCCCTTTTTGAGATGTTAACAGTAGCACTGTATTGTCAGCATATCTTAGTTCAGGTATATCTCTTCCGCCGATTATAAAAGGATCGTATTGTTCTTTTCCGTTATCTTTTGTAACACTCCTCATGATGTTTTCTGCCTATATGGTAAACATTTGCAGGCTATAAATAAACCTTTTCAAAGTCAAGAAACACAATTTATTAAGTACATAATACTTGGATTCTCCGAAAGGAGTTAATTCTTATTTTTCATGTTTGTTGGCCTACACGCTCTGATATAACCAATAAAAGCTTCGCCTTAGGTTGAAAGGGCGTGCCTCGGCTTACCTACTTACTTACTTAATCCCGTCATGCCTAGTGACACATGGGGCTTCAGAAAGGTCTTTCCATGCTCTCCTGTCCCGTGCAACCTTCAGCGCAGAGCCCCACGTCAGAGATGCGGTGTCCAGTTCCTCTTCCATCATGCGCCTCCATGTTGTCCGTGGTCTGCCTTTCTTTCTTTTTCCCTCTGGTGTCCAAGTGAGGCTATCCTTGCAGGCATTTCTTGTCTCATTCTCATAACATGTCCGAGCCATTTCCATCTTCTCTTTTGAGTATGTCATTCATTGCCTCTTGTCTTGTGTCTTGGAGTAGTTGGTTATTGGATATTTTTACTGGCCAAAAGATTCCCAAGATTCTGCGAAGACAAGAATGGTGGAAAACTGACAGCCTGCTAGTATCTCCTTTGGTCATCCTCCAACACTCCGATCCGTAGAGCAAAACTGGCAAAACAATGCTTTTATAGAGTTTAAGCTTTGTGGTCCTATTGTAGATTTTGGACTTCCATACTGGTTTCATTCTGGCAAAAGCGGTTCTGGCCTTACTCAGACGTGATTTTATATCTTCCTCTGTGCCACCATTTAGTGTCAGTACGCTACCAAGATATGTAAACTGCTCAACCCTTTCCAGTGTTTCATCTTCTAACATTACTGGTTGTTGGATTTCACTGTTTGTCATAATTTTTGTTTTTCCTGTGTTTGTTTTGAGGCCTACTGTCTTTGCCGTGCTGTTAAGTATTGTACTTTTCTCTTGTATATGTTCATATTTGTGTGACACCAGGGCTATATCGTCTGCAAAGTCCAGGTCCTCAAGCATCTCGAAAGGGTCCATCTTATTCCTCTTGGTGCTTGTTGTTTTATGGCATTTTTAGCACCCAGTCAATTGTAATACTAAACAAAAGAGAAGACATTACGCATCCCTGTCTTACACCAGATTTTACTGGGAATGTTTTGTTTGAATTCTTTAGGTTGCAGGAGAAATCTTTATAGAAGAGGGCTATGATGTTGACAAGCTTCTGCGGTACGCCGTATTGTCTCAGTATCTTCCATAGGCTGTCTCTGTGGACGCTGTCGAATGCCTTTTCAAAATCTATGAAGTTGATATATATAGTCCTTTGCCACTCGCTACATTGTTCTAAAATGTTACGCAGGGTAAATATGTGTTCATTTGTTCCTCTTCCTTTCCTAAATCCTGCTTGCTCCATTCGTAGACACTTGTCTACTGCTTCTGTATTCGCATTATGACAATTTTGCAGAATATCTTACTTGGTATTGAAAGCAACGTGATTCCTCTCCAGTTATTGCAATCTGTTAGGTCTCCTTTCTTGGGGATTTTCACCACAGTACCCTAGTCCAATCCTTAGGCAATTCTTCTTTCTCCCAGATATCTGCAAACAATGGCTCTAATATGTTTGCAGCTAAGATGGGATCGATCTTGAAAAGCTCTGCTGTCATTTCATCATTTCCCGGTGCTTTGTTGTTTCTCAGGGATCCAATAGCTTTTACTATTTCTTACTTTTCTGGCAATTTGAGGTTGATATCAATATCCTGTGCGGCCGGTGGGATATCCGGTGGATGTTCAGGATGAGGTCTGTTTAGCACATCTTCAAAGTGGGATGTCCATCTCATATCCTGCTCCTGCTCTGTTGTCAACAGTTGTCCTAGGCTGTTTCTGACTGGCATGTTATGGTTGTGTCTTTTGGTGCCTCGGCTTAAAGAGGCTTTAATCCCCTACTAAACAAACAAACAAGAAACACAATATATATTCAAGTATTCCATTGATTGTTTTGTTCAACTATTTAGCGTAGTGTAAAACTGTGGTCTATGTGTGATTTTCCTTTCCTAAAACCTGATTGTTCTCTCTCTCTCTCTCTCTCTCTCTCTCTCGCTCTCCCTTCCCCTCTCCTAGTCTGTGACTCCTCTGGCGCATAGGGGAGCAACAAATGTTCACCCTTTTTTCTCTATTCTTGTCCGTCCTCTGTATTGTGTTCCAGCTGTGGTTCAGCTACCTTTTGGATTGCACCACTTCCAGTCACATGAGCCAATGACTATGATAGTCATTCATGCTCGTAAATGGGTTGTATCTTTGCTGCTGTTTTCGAAACATGAACATTTTTAACGGGATTAGATAGTTAGTCTCCTGTTAGTGATTGTTAGTGACCTGGGTGACCCTGCCAGGAGCACAGGTTTCCGTCGTGCTAGCTCACCGTATCAGTGGAATCCGCAAGCCTACCCACCACTACAATGTAATGGCCTCGTGGACGGTACACGAAAGTTCATTTATTTTATAGTTGATAAATACCATTGTTTTATTTTTCGTAATAAATATTACTAGCACAAGTATGTATCATTGTATTCCAAAGTCAATCGTAACTTATAATTTATAATGGCTGACTAAATTCGCTATGCAATGTATACACAATGTATTCAAATGTTGCAGGGCGAAACTGGCATCGATTGGGTAGAAAATAGTCAACTAGACGATTTGGATTTTGCAGATGATATTGCCTTGTTAAGTAGAAACAACCCAAGATATGCAAAGAAAAACTTGTCATCTATAGCATCAAAAGTTGGACTGCAGATAAGCTATGAAAAAACAAATATAATGAAGACACCTATGGCAAGTAATGCAGATATCACCCTGGAATCTAAAATGATAAAAATAACAGTGCAGTTCACCTATTTAGGTAGCAATTTTGATTGCACAGGAAATGTTAAAGAAATTATGATACGAATTGGCAAGGCAACATCAGCTTTTAAATACTAAATGAAATATAGAACTGTAATTCACTATTAAAACTAAATTACATATTTTCAATTCAAATGTTGTATCAATCCTTAACATAGTTAACAGCGTGAGTTGGAAAATGACTAAAGACATAGAAAGCAAGTTAAATGCATTTGAAAATAGATGTCTGCGAAAAATAATGAATATAAAATGGAACGAATTCAGGAGAAGTGATGAAATTAGAGACATGTCTGGTCAACCACTAGTAATAACTGTTATATGAAAGAGAAGATGGGGGTTCAAGAAAGAGCGGACGACCTAAGACAACCCTGAAACGAACTTTGCGGAGAGAGGCAAGAAATATCGGTCCCAGCTCCATGGAGGAGATTGAGCGAGTTGAACCAGGATAGAGCGGTATGGAGAAATTGCTTACAGGCCCTATGTAACGTATGACGGTACGAGAGGAATTATTATTATAATGTATACACTCCAAGATGGGTTGATGGAGTTACAGACATCTTAAAACTCCACAATACCACACCATATCAAGTGACCGAGCGTGCATTATCTCCGAAACCGATCATCAGTTAAACCTGCTACGCCTAGCGGCAAAAAAGCAGAGAAGGACAAAAGAAAGAAAGATACACTCGAAAAACATAATTAATTGACTGTAATGAAGTAATCTATAGAGTTGAGAATAGTCTGTCTCGTTGACGTACAATTTCCTTCATGAATAAACTATAAAAATGTCATTATTCGAGGGTTGGTCGTTTGACAGTATTTCTCAACTTCACACAAACAAACACACAGATAATCAATTTTATAATATATATATATAGACACTGTATTACAATTGTTATAGCTGAAAGGTCTTAACCAACAAGTGCCACGTATTGAGACTAATGAAATCGTTACCAAGTGCGGACTAGACGTCCTGCTTAATGCAACAACAGGAGATCTTTCTTTATTTTGGTCAAGAATTCTTATACTGGCTCTAGCAGCACTTGGGGAGCCGCAGGTAAATTGGTTTTGTTTTACCTGAGCTTAGCACACAATCACAATCATTGACATCCACAACTGTCAGCTATTTCTTCTGCTATTCTGCATTCTTGTTGGCTATCTTCTATCGATACCTTGAGGTTACACCGCACAATCTACTATTTTCTATTTATACCATAGATTTCGGCCACCGCCACTTTGCAGATATACATTTTGTAACGCCTTTCCCCCACCCCATCATAACAGTTTCCCTCCTACAAGGAGTTTGATATTTTCTACGTAAATAGCAACTTATGATACTTACTGCTTGTGTGGTTAAGTTATTGAAAATAGTGGCAATATATTTTCATCTTGAACAGTTATTCAATCGCAAAATCACGAAAATAATTTATTTTAAATATACATTATTAATTTTTCTATAAAGTCACCACCGCTAAACCGTCTGAACGCCCCCTCCCTCCCAACCCCCAAATGCTTCTGAACTCACTATCGCCCTTATTAGGCATCAGCGTCCACTTGGGAGGGTGGGGCGCTACGCCTTTGGGAACCTGATCTATACCTTGAGATTACACTACGTAATCCTAGTTTCTTTTGGCCGGCTTTCTTTTTCTTTGCCACATTAAGATTATTTGTTGCCACAATTTGCTATAACGTTCCATATTTCAGAAATATGTACAGTTCGCAAGTTTCAATTGTTACACCCCTCGTTGTGGTTTCTGTGTTAGACTATTACTGCCTGTCTATGTCAAATGTTACCCTCCTCGTTGTGGAACCTCTGTTAACCTATACTGCCTGTCTATGTCAAATGTTACACTCCTCGTTGTGGTTTCTGTGTTAGTCTATCACTGGATGTCTATGTCAAATGTTACACTCCTCGTTGTGGTTCCTGTGTTAGTCTATTACTGGATGTCTATGTCAAATGTTACACTCCTCGTTGTTGTTCTGTGTTAGTCATTACCCTAATCTATGTCAAATGTTACACTCCTCGTTGTGTGGTTCCTGTGTTAGTCTATTACTGCCAATCTATGTCAAATGTTACACCCCTCGTTGTGGTTTCTGTGTTATTACTGCATGTCTATGTCAAATGTTACACCCTCGTTGTGGTTCCTTTTAGTCTATTACTGCATGTCTATTCAAATTTACACTCCTCGTTGTGTGGTTCTGTGTTAGTCTATTACTGGATGTCTATGTCAAATTTACACCTCGTTGTGGTTTCTGTGTTAGTCTATTACTGGATGTCTATGTCAAATGTTACACTCCTCGTTGTGGTTCCTGTGTTAGTCTATTACTGGATGTCTATGTCAAATGTTTCACCCCTCGTTGTGGTTCCTGTGTTAGTCTATTACTGGATGTCTATGTCAAATGTTACACCCCTCGTTGTGTGGTTCCTGTGTTAGTCTATTACTGCCTGTCTATATCAAATTTACACTCATCGTTGTGGTTCCTCTGTTAGTCTATTACTTGGTGCCTATGTCAAATATAAGTCTCATCTCTTTGATATCATGGATGATTTAACTGAAGATATAACCGTGTACAGTTGCAATAAGGGTAAGGTAGAAATGTGTGTCCAGGAATGTTGAATCTAGAATGTGAGTGTCCATATGAAACGTTTACTGAACAAGACAACAAGTTTTTTTCTTGAGTCTGTCGGACGTTCCTGGCGAGAGGTGTCCAATAGTATGATTCCAAGAAAAGTGTCCAATAAAAGGTGGTTTCAAGAGAATTGTCAAAATAACAGGTGATTTCAAAATCAAAGCAGGGAGGAAGCGAGACAGGTAGCCGTTGAATCAAACTCTATCACAGCCTACACCTGGACTACAGGTGGCTGTGGCTCTACTACTGAAGCTAGACAGGTAATCGTTGAGTCAAACTCTATCACTGCCTACACCTGGACTACATGTGTCTGTGGTTTTACTACTGAAGCTAGACAGGTAATCGCTGAATCAAGACATTGCACTTATTTTTAAGACTGATGTCATCATTTCTCACAGGAATGCCCTAAGGGTGCAAGGAAGTCATCATTCTGCCCTTGTCTAAATAATGGAAAAACTGACAATATTTCAACAACAAAAAGTTAGAAACGGATATTTCTTATATTTCTCTGGTCCGTCCATGTGGAAATGATGAAAAAAATCGTCAATTTTTTTTTAAATATAGGAATGAATAATTCTCAGATTTTTCTGGTCCGCCTTTGTAGAAACAATGAAAAAAAAACTTATAGTATTTCAAAAAAGTTAGAAACGGATAATTCGTATACTTCTCTGGTCCGCCCTGTAGAAATAATGGGAAACTGATATTTTTTAAAAGTTAGAAACGAGTATATAGATATGCAACATTTGTGCTGGATAAAGTGCACAACCAGGTGTTTAGGGCCATCACAGGAGCAATGAATTCAACCTTTATAGTAGGAATGCAAGGTTGACAGGGGCAGGGGCTGTGTTACAAGCCATGAGAAAACGTAGAGGCATGATAGTATTGACAGGCAGAAAAGTATCTGTGTATGCCGAGCCATCCAATAAACGGAAGATTTTAAAATCTAGCACTAGAGCGACTGACAAGAAGCGGTTTTATCCACAGATCAAAGGACTTAATAGTTCGTATGTTTACTAAATGTCCATATGTTTACTAAACACGTTTGAATAATCCGCCTCACCCTCCATCTTGAATAATATAGCGCTTAGGCCAGTAGTTACGTTGGCCACGGATAGTGGGTTCAGAAGAATTTGGGGTGTGTTTAGGCGATTATGGATCAGTGGTTCATTAAAGAAGAAATTAATAATAAATATTTTAAAATAAATTCTTTTCGTGATTTTGTGATTGAATAATCATTTAAAATTTAATTTCTGCATTTTAATTCATCTTATGTCCATCTTACACGATCTCTTTTTTCATCAATTTTCTATTTCTTGCATATAATCACTTGAAAATTGACCATGTAATACAGAAATATATATCGATTTTCTATGTCAAAGAAAATTGAGCTTGTATATATGTGGGAGGGTGGGCGTTGGCAAACTGTTATAATGTGGAGGAGGGCGTTACAAAGTTTATGTTGTGAAAAGTGGGCGGTGGGCCGAAAAAGTTTGGAAATCTATGTCCTAGACGTATACTTGTTTCTATTATTGATTTGCATTTATATGTATTTCACTGTTCTGTTTGCTATATGTAACAATGGGAACTCTGATAAGGAGATCAAGGCAAGAATTGCGATGGCTTCAGCTGCTATGTCTCGGCTAAATGTGATATGGAAAAGCACAATCAGCATTCTGGCAAAAATTAATATCTACAGATCACTGGTGCTATCCATTCTTTTGTACGGTTGTGAGAGCTGGACGCTCAATGTAGAACTGGAGCGAAGAATCCAGACCTTCGAATATAAGTGTTACAGACAGCTACTACGTATTAGTTACATAGAACAAAACGAACATCTATGTAAGAGACCAAATAATCCACCTTGCAGTTCAACAAGTGCCACTCTTGACAATCCTGAAAACGCGTAAACTTGCGTGATTCGGGCATGGGATGAGACATAGCTCACTCTGCAAAATTATTCTACAGGGAACTGTTGAGGGTGGCAGAAGGAAAGGAGGGCAGGAAATCCTTGTTTGACAACATCAAGAGCTGGTCAGGACAGAGTTTCTCCACACTTGCTCGAAGAGTTGAAGACAGAGACTCAATGCGTGCTTTTTGTGCTGATGTCTCCACAGTGACACCCATACGACCCTAACGGGTTATGGGCTTTATTATTATTATATATTATATTATTGTTATATCTCATGTTTGTTAGCTTCTGTTCTGTTGACATCCATTAGTTGTGAAGTGATATTTGTCTTTCATTTCTTCTTAACAATCTTCTTTATATCTGATATGGTTTTCATAGTTGTTTTATCCATCGATTCCTTGAGTATTTTCTACTCTTCATCTATTTGTTACCCCACAACAGTAAAACTCTATTGAATTATTTTATGAAGTTCTCAATTTCAATTTGTTTTACAGTTTTAGAAAAGTCGAATTTTGTATATATGTTTGTAGAAATATGTACATAATTCTGTATATAAGTTTGTAGAAATATGTGCATAATTCTGTATATAAGTTTGTAAAAATATGTACATAATTCTGTATATAAGTTTGTAGAAATATGTGCATAATTCTGTATACAAGTTTGTGGAAATATGTACATAATTATGTAGATATGTTTGTAGTAATATGTACATAATTCTGTAGATATGTTTGTAGTAATATGTACATAATTCTGTAGATATGTTTGTTGTAATATGTACATAATTCTGTAGATATGTTTGTAGAAATATGTACATAATTATGTATATATGTTTGTAGTAATATGTACGTTATTCTGTAGATATGTTTGTAGTAATGTGTACATAATTCTGTAGATATGTTTGTAGTAATATGTACATAATTCTGTAGATATGTTTGTAGTAATATGTACATAATTCTGTAGATATGTTTGTAGTAATATGTACATAATTTTAGATACTCTTGATAGAAGATCCACTAAAAGACTTTGAACAAGTCCATTCGAAGATGATGCTGCAAGTTCTGAAATACATATTGACTTCGCGTACTTGTCTGGTCACTACCACTTGTGCAGAAACTGCCTTCCTTCTAGCTGACAAGATTGCAGTTAATATCAAGGGATCTACAGTATGTTTTGGTAGTCAAGAATTTGTGGAACACTGTTTCGGTAAGATAACAACACAGAAATTCTACATGAAATATTGATGAATTATTATTTAAAATGTCTTCATTGCAGTCGTCACGATAAACAGTTATTTGTGTTTGCCATGGCTGCATGAAAATAGCCTCCTAATGTATCTTTTTCTCAAGATTAGTTTTAAATATTTTGATTTCTTATCCTTTGGAGATTCTCATGGACTGGGCTGTATCTTCATAGTAACATTTGTGCCTTTTCTAACAATTAAACTTCCTTCAAATTGTAAACCACAATTCAATTTGGGATGATGTTACGTTTTCAATATCCGATACTCTCTCTCTCGATCACCGCCCAGACCGATGTACCAGATATCCCCATGAATTCTATCCATGTGGAAATCTGATTCATGCAGCCTTAGCATTGGTGTGTTTACATCACATCTGCAGCACCATTTGGAGCTCTGGTGCTTATCCTTCGGCGATGTGTTAGGTTTCAGCCATCGTTTTCTCGATTCGCTCTCCGTTCTGTAGCCATCTAGTGTTTTTTACGGTGTGGGTAGCTAGCCCCACGTTCATCCTCCTTAGTCACCTCTTACGACATGCATGGCATGTAACAGTGGTTCTATTCTTTACACCCCAATTTGGGCCCGGTAACCACTCGAACGAATATCCGATACGATAACAATTGCCGTCCATCGTAGCGATGATGACAACAGTCTCAGACGTGTGCTGCTGCACCTCTCTGATGTGTGCGGAGGGGACTGTAGAGTCCAATCCTAGAACACAATCCCCTACAACAAGTGGGACATACATGATCAAGGTTAGACATGTGGGTGTTGTGTGTTATGTCTTTTCGCTCAGCTTCTTTTCTCTGTGCCTCAACAACACGATGATTCTCAGCTATTCGGGTTCCTCTTTTGTTGTTACAGCACTACCTTTGCAATTTGCGCAAGGGATTCCCAGCATGTAGTGTCTATATCGAAGCATTTCAGAAACACTTTAAGAGTGTCTTTAAAGCGTTTTTCTGTCCACCAGCTGAACGTCTGCCCCTTTAAGTTCGCCATACATCAGCTGTTTTGGGATGCGTTTATCAGACATCCGAGCAACGTGACCGGCCCATCTCACTTAGGCCTTCTACAAAAGGTGTTGACGCTTGTGATCTTTGCTCTTGTGAGGACTTCGATATCTGGAATTTTGTCCTGCCAGTTTATTTTTAGTATTTTGCGTAGACAGCTTGTGTGGAAGTGGTTTAGTTTTCTCGTGTGTCTGCTATACACTGTCCATGTCTCGCTTGCTTACAGCAGCGTGGTTAGCACTATGGCCTGGTAAGCTTTCAGCTTTGTGGCTACGCTTATCCTCTTTCGCTCCCACACAGTGACACGTAGCTTTCCGAACGCAGCACTGGCTTTTGATATCCTATGATAAGATACAGGTATATTTGCAGCAGAAGTAAGGGTAATACATATTTGCTGCAGAAGTAGGGGTAATACATATTTGCAGCAGAAGTTGGGGTAATACATATTTGCAGCAGATGTAGGGGTAATACATATTTGCTGCAGAAGTAGGGGTAATACATATTTGCAGCAGAAGTAGGGGAAATACATATTTGCAGCAGAAGTAGGGGTAATACTCCGTTCTTCTTCTCGCGAGGTGTCCTGAAAACAGATTCGTTTTTCTTAAAATGTTTTACTGACATAATGCGGCCTGTGGTGAATCTTGCTGAATACCTACGCCGCACGAGTGGTTACCGGGGCCCAGATTGTGATGTAAAGAATAAAACCACTGTTACATGCCACGCATGTCGTAAGAGGCGATTAAGGAGATGGGCATGAGGCTAGCTACCCTACATCGTAAAAATATTAAATGGCTACAGAACGGAGAGCGAACGGAGTAAACGCTGGCTGAAATCGGACACATTGCCGAAGGATAAGCACCAGAGCTCTAAATGGTGCTGAAGATGTGACGTAAAACACACCAATGCTATGGCTGCATGAATCATATTTCCGCATGAATGGAATTTATGGGGAGATCTGGTACATTGGTCTGGGCGGTGATCGCGAGAGAGAGATCAATTTATCTAGATTTGACAGTTTTACTTCCAACGATTAAGTCGGTATATAGGCTTATGTATACAACCAGATCTGAGGGACAGAGAAACTCACAAGATTGAATTAAATTCGTTTTTTCTCATCAGCATCAACGTTGACTCGACGAGCAAATGATGATGATATTACAAGTAGTTTTAATTTGTACAACCTATGTTTGTTTGACAAAATAACTTTGTTGAGGGTGGGAGAAGGAAGGAGGGCAGAGAAAATCCTGGTTTAACAACATGCAGAGCTGGTCAGGACAGAGTTTCTCCACACTTGCTCGAAGAGTTGAAGACAGAGCTCATGTCATGCTTTTGTGCTGATATCTTCACAGTAACACCTACGACCCTAAAGGGTTATGGCTTAATTATATTATCAGAATGCGGCTCGTCATTGGGCCAGTGGGACTCCTACCAAAAATATGTATAACGTGTATTTATTATTTTAGAAATTAAAAATAGCAACTAAAAACCATGTTATCCGGAAAAGTCTGCCCCACAACAAAAGACCAGAGCCGCCACTGTTATTATGCTGCAAATCTTGAATTAAACATTTATCGTTTCTGATCTAGCCTAGGAATATCGACTAGAACACGTTGTGTGATGTTTAATGATGACGCACTGGTAAACTATATGCAACTCTTCTCCCATGCTTCTTGTGCTGGAAAGATCAGAATCTCAACTATTGTCTGCTTCCAAGAACATAAGACATATGTTTGAATTTCTTTTAAGCAATTTGCGTATGAACCTAGCTTTAAAATACACGACTGTATGATCAATGACATTCAATGAATGACTTTGTTAAGTAAGTATCAGATAATAGCCTCATTGTTTTCTTTGTCTACACAATCAAATGTTATGTTACTCAAGTATGTGTTCAATCTGCAGATCTTGTAGAATTTCCCATTGTTTCCATCTGTCTACACAATCAAATGTTATGTTACTCAAGTATGTGTTTAATCTGCAGATCTTGTAGAATTTCCCATTGTTTCCATCTGTCTACACAATCAAATGTTATGTTACTCAAGTATGTGTTTAATCTGCAGATCTTGTAGAATTTCCCATTGTTTCCATCTGTCTACACAATCAAATGTTATGTTACTCAAGTATGTGTTCAATCTGCAGATCTTGTAGAATTTCCCATTGTTTCCCTCTGTCTACACAATCAAATGTTATGTTACTCAAGTATGTGTTTAATCTGCAGATCTTGTAGAATTTCCCATTGTTTCCATCTGTCTACACAATCAAATGTTATGTTACTTCAGTAGTGTTTAATCTGCAGATCTTGTAGAATTTCCCATTGTTTCCATCTAGTCTACATAATTTTCAAATGTTATGTTACTTAAACATGTGTTTAATCTGCAGATCTTGTAGAATTTCCCATTGTTTCCATCTGTCCTACAATCAAATGTTATGTTACTCAAATATGTGTTTAATCTGCAGATCTTGTAGAATTTCCCATTGTTTCCATCCGTCTACACAATCAAATGTTATGTTACTCAAATATGTGTTCAATCTGCAGATCTTGTGGGAATTTCTCATTGATTTCCCTCTCCGTCACATATCAAATGTTATGTTACTCAAGTATGTGTTCAATTTGCAGATCTTGTAGAATTTCCCATTGTCTTCTCTGTCTACACTATCAAATGTTATGTTACTCAAGTATGTGTTTAATCTGCAGATCTTGTAGAATTTCCCATTGTTTCCATCCGTCTACAAATCAAATGTTATGTTACTCAAGTGTGTTTAATCTGCAGATCTTGTAGAATTTCCCATTTTTTCCCTTGTCTACAAATCAAATGTTATATTACTCAAGTATGTGTTTAATCTGCAGATCTTGTAGAATTTCCCATTGTTTCCATCTGTCTACACAATCAAATGTTATGTTACTCAAGTATGTGTTAATCTGCAGATCTTGTAGAATTTCCCTTTGTTTCCCTCTGTCTACACAATCAAATGTTATGTTACTCAAGTATGTTTTTAATCTGCAGATCTTGTAGAATTCCCATTGTTTCCTCTGTCTACACAATCAAATGTTATGTTACTCAAGTATGTGTTTAATCTGCAGATCTTGTAGAATTTCCCATTGTTTCCTCTGTCTACAATCAAATGTTATGTTACTCATATGTGTTTAATCTGCAGATCTTGTAGAATTTCCATTGTTTCCTCTGTCTACACAATCAAATGTTATGTTACTCAAGTATGTGTTTAATCTGCAGATCTTGTAGAATTTCCCATTGTTTCCCTCTGTCTACACAATCAAATGTTATGTTACTCAAGTATGTGTTTAATCTGCAGATCTTGTAGAATTTCCCATTGTTTCCATCTGTCTACACAATCAAATGTTATGTTACTCAAGTATGTGTTAATCTGCAGATCTTGTAGAATTTCCCATTGTTTCCCCCCTGTCTACACAATCAAATGTTATGTTACTCAAGTATGTGTTCAATCTGCAGATCTTGTAGAATTTCCCATTGTTTCCATCCGTCTACACAATCAAATGTTATGTTACTCAAGTATGTGTTCAATCTGCAGATCTTGTAGAATTTCCCATTGTTTCCTCTCGTCTACACTATCAAATGTTATGTTACTCAAGTATGTGTTCAATCTGCAGATCTTGTAGAATTTCCCATTGTTTCCATCCGTCTACACAATCAAATGTTATGTTACTCAAGTATGTGTTCAATCTGCAGATCTTGTAGAATTTCCCATTGTTTCCCTCCGTCTACACTATCAAATGTTATGTTACTCAAGTATGTGTTCAATCTGCAGATCTTGTAGAATTTCCCATTGTTTCCCTCCGTCTACACATCAAATGTTATGTTACTCAAGTATGTGTTCAATCTGCAGATCTTGTAGAATTTCCCATTGTTTCCATCCGTCTACACAATCAAATGTTATGTTACTCAAGTATGTGTTCAATCTGCAGATCTTGTAGAATTTCCCATTGTTTCCCCCCTGTCTACACAATCAAATGTTATGTTACTCAAGTATGTGTTTAATCTGCAGATCTTGTAGAATTTCCCATTGTTTCATCGTCTACACAATCAAATGTTATGTTACTCAAGTATGTGTTCAATCTGCAGATCTTGTAGAATTTCCCATTGTTTCCCTCTGTCTACACTATCAAATGTTATGTTACTCAAGTATGTGTTCAATCTGCAGATCTTGTAGAATTTCCCATTGTTTCCCTCTGTCTACACAATCAAATGTTATGTTACTCAAGTATGTGTTTAATCTGCAGATCTTGTAGAATTTCCATTGTTTCCTCTGTCTACACAATCAAATGTTATGTTACTCAAGTACTTTGTTTCAATTGTGTTTATCTCAGCTGTGAATTTCCCATGCTCTTTAACATAAAGTTATATCAAGTTGTGTAATCCAATTTGTAAATGTCCATGTTCCGCACAATCAAATGTATTAATATGTGTTTAATTGCAGATCTTGAGAATTCCTTTTTCTCTGCTAACAATCAAATGTTTTACTAGTTGTTTAATCAGATCTTGTAGATCCATTGTTTCCACTGTCTAACAATAAATGTTATTTATCATATTTTTAACGAGATCTTGTGAATCCCATTGTCACTCTCAAATCAATGTTATACCAAGTATGTGTTAATCTGAGATTTGGAATCCATGTTCTCGCCAAATCAATGTTATTTACTCAAGATGGTTAATAGATTTGATTCATTGTCCTCGTCTACAACAATGTTATTACCAATTTGTCAATTGGTTTGAATTTCATTGTTTCTCATCAAGTATGTTACTCAAGATGGTCATCTCAGCGTAGATTCCATTGTTTCATCCTTACAAATCAAATGTTTTACTCAATATTTTAATCTGCGTCGTAATTCCATTGTTTCCCCCGTTAACTATAAATTTAGTTACCAAATGTTTCAATCTGCAACTGAAATTTATTGTTTCTCTCACAATCAATGTTATGTTACTAAGTTGTGTTTTTGAGACTGTAAATTCCCTTTCTTGTCTCACAATCAATTATTTCTCAAGATTGTTTAATTGCAATTTGAATCATTTCATCACACAATCAATGTTATAAGTATTGTTAATAGATCTAAATCCCCATTGTTTTCTGCACACAATCAAATGTTATGTTATCAAGTATGTTTTAATCTGCAGATCTTGTAATTCCATTGTTTCATCGTCTCACAATCAAATGTTATTTATCAATATGTTTAATCTCAGATCTGTAAATTTCCATTGTTTCTCGTCTACATCAAATGTTATTTACCAGATGTGTTAACTGCAGATCTTGTAAATTTCCCATTGTTATCTGTCTACAATCAAATGTTTTTACTCAAGTATGTGTTCAATCTGCAGATCTTGTAGAATTTCCATTGTTCTCCGTTACACAATCAAATGTTATGTACATATGTTAACCAGATCTTGTAAATTTCATTGTTTCCTCCGTCTACACACAAATGTTTGTTACTAAGTATGTGTTAATCTGCAGATCTTGTAAATTTCCCATTGTTCATCGTCACACAATCAAATGTTATGTTATGTATGTGTTAATCAGATCTTGTAAATTTCCCATTGTTTCCTCGCTACAATCAAATGTTATGTTCAGTATGTTTTAATCTGCAATCTTGTAGAATTTCCATTGTTTCATCCGTCTACACAATCAAATGTTATGTTCTCAATATGTTTCAATCTGCAGATCTTGTAGATTTCCATTGTTTCCTCCGTCTCAATCAATGTTATGTTATGATGTGTTAATCTGCAGATCTTGAAATTTCCTTGTTCCCTCGTCTACACAATCAAATGTTATGTTACTCAAATATGTGTTTAATCTGCAGATCTTGTAGAATTTCCCATTGTTTCTCGTCACACAATCAAATGTTATGTTATAGTATGTGTTAATCTGCAGATTTGTAAATTCCCATTGTTTCTTCTACAATCAAATGTTATTTATCAAGTATTGAACTAGATCTGTAGATTTCCCATTGTTTCCTCTGTCTACAATCAAATGTTATGTTACTCAAGTATGTGTTTAATCTGCAGACTGAAATTTCCCATTGTTCCCTCTGTCTACAATCAAATGTTATGTTATCATTGTGTTAATCTGCAGATCTTGTAGATTTATTGTTTCTGTCTACCAAATGTTATGTTACTCAAGTATGTGTTAACTCAGATCTTGTAGAATTTCCATTGTTCCTCCTCTACACACAAATGTTATGTTACTCAAGTATGTGTTAATCTGCAGATCTTGTAGAATTTCCCTGTTCCTCTTCTACACAATCAAATGTTATGTTACTCAAATATGTGTTTAATCTGCAGATCTTGTAGAATTTCCCATTGTTTCTCTGTCTACAATCAATGTTATTACTCATATGTGTTTAACTGCAGATCTTGTAGAATTTCCATTGTTCCCTTCACAATCAAATGTTATGTTACTCAAGTATGTGTTTAATCTGCAGATCTTGTAGAATTCCCCATTGTTTCCCTCTGCCTACACAATCAAATGTTATGTTACTCAAGTATGTTTTAATCTGAGATCTTGTAGACCCATTGTTCCATCCGTCTTCAATCAAATGTTATATTACTAATAGGTTAATCTGCAGATTTGTAAATTCCATTGTTTCCCTCTACACATCAAATGTTATTTACTCAAGTATGTGTTAATCTGCAGATCTTGTAATTTCCCATTTTTCATCCGTCTACCAATCAAATGTTATGTTACTCAATATGTGTCAATCTGCAGATCTTGTAATTTCATTGTTTCCCCTTACTATCAAATGTTATGTTACTCAAGTATGTGTTCAATCTGCAGATCTTGTAAATTTATTTTTCTCTCTACACATCAAATGTTATGTTACCAAGTATGTGTTCAATCTGAGATCTTGAGACCATTGTTTCTCCGTCTACAATCAAATTTATGTTACCAATGTTTCAATCTGCAGATCTTGTAAATTTCCCTTTTCCCTCCAATCAATGTTATTACTCAAGTGTTTCAATCTGCAGATTAGAATTTCCCATTGTTTCATCGCTACACAATCAAATTATGTTATATTCAATCAGATCTTGTGAATTCCCATTGTTTTGTCACACATCAAATGTTTGTTACTCAGTATGTTTCAATCTGCAGATCTTGTAGTTTCCCTTGTTCCTTTCTCACAATCAAATGTTATTTACTCAAGTATGTTTTAATCTGCAGATCTTGAATTTCCATTTTTCTTCTCCAATCAAATGTTATTATCAATATGTGTTAATCTGCAGATCTTGTAGAATTCATTTTTCCCGTCTACAATCAAATGTTATGTTACTCAGTATGTTTAATCTGCGATCTTGTAGAATTTCATGTTTCTCTGTCTACAATCAAATGTTATGTTAAAGTATGTTAATCTGCAGATCTTGTGATTTCCTTGTTTCTCGTTACACAATCAAATGTTTTTCTCAAGTATGTTAACCAGATCTTTAGAATTTCCGTTTCTCTCACCATCAAATGTTATTATAATATGTGTTCAATTGCAGATCTTGTAATTCCATTGTTCCTCCGTCTACATCAAATGTTTTCTCAAGTATTGTCAATCTCAGATCTTGTAAATTTCTGTTCCGTTACAATCAAATGTATTACTCTTGTTTAATCTGCAGATTTAGAATTCCATTGTTTCCTCGCTACACAATCAAATGTTATTTATCAGTATGTGACTCAGATCTTGAATTCCCATTGTTTCTGTCACATAAATGTTTTCTCAGTATGTTAATCTGCGATCTTAGAATTTCCCTTGTTTCCTCTGTCCAATCAAATGTTTTTATAGTATGTGTTTAATCTGAGATCTTAATTTCCATTGTTTCTGTCTACACAATCAAATGTTATGTTACTCAAGTATGTTTTAACTGCATCTTGTAGAATCCCCAGTTCCTCTGCCACAATCAAATGTTATTTACTCAGATGTGTTTAATCTGCAGATCTTGTAATTTCCCATTGTTCCATCGTCTACACAATCAAATGTTATGTTACTCATATGTGTTTAATCTAGATCTTGTAATTTCCCATTGTTTCTCTGTCTACAATAAATTTATGTTACTCAAGTATGTGTTCAATCTGCAGATCTTGTAGAATTTCCCATTGTTTCCATCCGTCTACACAATCAAATGTTATGTTACCAAGTATGTGTTCAATCTGCAGATCTTGTAGAATTCCCATTGTTCCTCCGTCTACACTATCAAATGTTATGTTACTCAAGTATTGTTCAATCTGCAGATCTTGTAGAATTTCCATTGTTCCTCTGTCTACACAATCAAATGTTATTTCTCAAGTATGTGTTTAATCTGCAGATCTTGTAGAATTTCCCATTGTTTCCATCTGTCTACACAATCAAATGTTATGTTACTCAAGTATGTGTTTAATCTGCAGATCTTGTAGAATTTCCCATTGTTTCCATCTGTCTACACAATCAAATGTTATGTTACTCAAGTATGTGTTTAATCTGCAGATCTTGTAGAATTCCCCATTGTTTCCATCTGTCCTACACAATCAAATGTTATGTTACTCAAGTATGTTTTTAATCTGCAGATCTTGTAAATTTCCATTGTTTCCATCCGTCTTCACAATCAAATGTTATATTACTCAAATATGTGTTCAATCTGCAGATCTTGTAGAATTTCCCATTGTTTCCCTCCGTCTACACTATCAAATGTTATGTTACTCAAGTATGTGTTCAATCTGCAGATCTTGTAGAATTTCCCATTGTTTCCTCCTCTCACAATCAAATGTTATATTACTCAAGTATGTGTTTAATCTGCAGATCTTGTAGAATTTCCCATTGTTTCCTCCGTTTACACATCAAATGTTATGTTACTCAAGTATGTGTTCAATCTGCAGATCTTGTAGAATTTCCCATTGTTTCCCTCCGTCTACACTATCAAATGTTATGTTACTCAAGTATGTGTTCAATCTGCAGATCTTGTAGAATTTCCCATTGTTTCCATCCGTCTACACAATCAAATGTTATGTTACTCAAGTATGTGTTCAATCTGCAGATCTTGTAGAATTTCCCATTGTTTCCCTCCGTCTACACTATCAAATGTTATGTTACTCAAGTATGTGTTCAATCTGCAGATCTTGTAGAATTTCCCATTGTTTCCATCCGTCTACACAATCAAATGTTATGTTACTCAAGTATGTGTTCAATCTGCAGATCTTGTAGAATTTCCCATTGTTTCCCTCCGTCTACACTATCAAATGTTATGTTACTCAAGTATGTGTTCAATCTGCAGATCTTGTAGAATTTCCTTGATTCCCTCTGTCTACACAATCAAATGTTATATTACTCAAGTATGTGTTTAATCTGCAGATCTTGTAGAATTTCCATTGTTTCCACTCTGTTCACAATCAAATGTTATGTTCTCAAGTATTGTTTAATCTGCAGATCTTGTAGAATGTCCCATTGTTTCCCTCTGTCTACACAATCAAATGTTATGTTACTCAAGTATGTGTTTAATCTGCAGATCTTGTAGAATTTCCATTGTTCCCTCTGTCTACACAATCAAATGTTATGTTACTCAAGTATGTGTTAATCTGCAGATCTTGTAAATTCATTGTTTCATCTGTCTACACAATCAAATGTTATGTTACTCAAGTATGTTGTCAATCTGCAGATCTTGTAAATTTCCATTGTTTCCATCCGTCTACACATCAATGTTTGTTACTCAAGTTGTGTTCAATCTGCAATCTTGTGAACTTCCCATTGTTTCTCCGTCTACACTATCAAATGTTATGTTACTAAATTGTTTCAATCTGCAGATCTTGTGAATTCCCATTGATTCCTCTGTACAATCAAATGTTATGTTACCAAGTATGTGTTAACCAGATCTTGTAGATTTCCTTTTCCCTCTGTCTACAATCAAATGTTATGTTACTAAAGTATGTTTTAATCTGAGATCTTTAGAATTCCCATTTTTTCCCTCTGTCTACACAATCAAATTATGTTTATGAGTTTTAATCAGATCTTGTAGATTTCATTGTTTCATCTGTCTAAAATCAATGTTGTATTACCATTGTTTAATCTGAGATCTTGTAATTTCCATTGTTTCCATCTGTCTACACATCAATTGTTATTCTAAAGTATGTGTTTAATCTGAGATCTTGTAGAATTCCATTGTTTCTGTCTCACAATCAAATGTTATGTTACTCAATATGTGTTTAATCTGCAAGATTTTTCTTGTTTCCCTCAATCATGTTATGTTACTCAAATATGTGTTAATCTAGATCTTAGATTTCCATTTTTCCGTCTACACATCAAATGTTATGTTACTCAAGTATGTGTTAATCTGCAGATCTGCAAATTCCATTGTTTCCTCGTCTACACAATCAAATGTTGTTACTAAGTATGTGTTAATCTGCAGATCTTGTAGAATTCCATTGTTCTCGTCTACACAACAAATGTATGTTTCAATATGTGTAACGATCTTGTAAATTTTTTTTCCTTCTCTACACAATAAATTAGTTTATAAGTGTTTAATTTGAATTTATTATTTCCTCTTTTCAAATAGTTATAGTTATCAGATTGTTAACTCCTTTTTTCCTTATCTGTTAATCAAATGTTTTAAGTTGGTTTAATTGCGTCTTGATCAATTGTTCCTGATCAAATGTTTTATCAGTTGTTTAATTTTTGTAATTTCATTGTTTCTCGTCTTCAATCAATGTTATATTATCAATTGTTCTTGATTTAATTCATTGTTTCCCTCCAATCTATTAAAGTTACATGCATTTTTGAAATTTTCCTTATTTCATCGTCTAAATCAAATGTTATTTACTCAGATTCAATTTTCTAAATTTCCATTGTTCCTATATTTATTTAATGTATTTCTGGTATGTGTCATCTAATTTGCATTTCCCATTTTTCTTGCTTCATGTTATTTCCAGTGGTATCGTTGAAATTATTGTTATGTTACATCAAATTTATTTCCATTGTTCATCTCAAATTTGTAATTCATTGTTTCCTCTCAATCTGTTTTCATTTTCAATCTCAACTGTAATTCCCATTTCCTCCGTCTCAATCAAATTTTACTCAAGTTGTTCACGCAGATCTGAATTTCCATTGTTTCCCTCCACTAAATGTATGTTCTCAAGTATGTGTTCAATCTGAGATCTTGTAGAATTTCCTTGTTCTCGTCTACACAACAATGTTATGTTACTCAAGTATGTTTAATCTGCAGATCTTGTAGAATTTCCATTTTCCTCTGTCTACACATCAAATGTTATTTACTCAAGTATGTAACTCAGATCTTGTAGAATTCCATTGTTTCCTCTGTCTACCAATCTATGTTATTCAGTGTGTAATCTGCAGATCTTAAATTTATTGTTCCTCTCTACAATCAAATGTTATTTCAATAGATCTGTGATCTTGTGATTCCTTTTCCATCTTAACAATCAAATTATTTTCAAGATGTGTTAATCTTGATCTAAATTTCCATGTTTCATCGTCTACAAATCAAATTTTATTTTTGTCATCAATGCAGATCTTGTAGAACTTCCATTTTCCTCCGTCTACTATCAAATGTTATGTTACTCAAGATGTTCAATCTAGATCTTGTAGAATTTCCTTGATTCCCTCTGTCTACACATCAAATGTTAGTTACTCAAGTTGTTAATCTGCAGATCTGTAGATTTCCCATTTTCCTCTGTCTACAACTCAAATGTTATTACTCAGATGTTTATGCAATCTGTGAATCCATTGTTTCCTCTGTCTACATCAAATGTTATGTTACTCAAGTATGTGTTAATTCAGATCTTGTAGAATTTCCATGTTTCCTGTCTACCAATCAAATGTTATGTTACTCAAGTATTTAATCTCAGATCTTGTAGAATTTCCGTTGATTCCTCTGTTTACACCATAGATTCCCATCTTTCGGCCCACCGCCAACTTTGCACGACATAAACTTTGTAAGCCCCTTCCCTTTATAAAAGTTTGCCCCCCACGTATAGATACATGCTCCATTTTCACTTTGACATAAAAATTGATATATATTTCTGTCATACATGGTCAATTTTCAAATGATTATATGATGCATGAAATAGAAATTGATGAGAAGGTGGATCGTGTAAGATGGGCATAAGATGAATTAAAATGCTGAATTCAAATTTTAAATAATTATTCAATCACAAATCACGAAGAAAACCTCCCCAATACTTTGAACCCACCATCGCACCCCTGGTAGCTTCAGCACCACTGGGGCGGTACTGCACACTTTGGGAACCCATGATCTAGATTATTCAACATCCACGACTTATCTTTAGAATAATGGATTCATGAGAGAAATGTCCAAACTTGTAAATCAGCCACAGTCTAGAATCTAGATAATTCTACATCCACGACTTATCTTTAGAATAATGGATTCATGAGAGAAATGTCCAAACTTGTAAATCAGCCACAGTCTAGAATCTAGATAATTCTACATCCACGACTTTTCTTTAGAATAGCGATTCCCAAAGTGAGGTACGCCCCATTGGGCGTTGATGCGTTCTAGGGGGCGATAGTGAGTTCAGAAGAATTTCTGGGGTGTTCATGCGATTAGGGGTCGGTGGCTCCTTAAAGAAGATATTAATAATAAATATTTTTAAATAAATTATTTTCGTGATTTTGCGATTGAATAATCATTTAAAATTTGAATTCTGCATTTAAATTCATCGTATGCCGTCTTACACGATTCATTTTTTCATCAATTTTCACTTTCATGCGTATTTTCATTTGAAAGTTGACCATGTATTACATAAATATTTATCAATGTTCTATGTCAGAGAAATTAGAGCCTGTATATATATAGGAGGGGGCGTTGGCAAACTGTTATAATGTGGAGGGGGGTTACAAAGTTTATGTTGTGCAAAGTGGTGGTGGGCCGAAAAGTTTGGGAATCTGTGCTTTAGAATAATGGATTCATGAGAGAAATGTTCAAACTTGCAAGTCAGCCACAGAGTCTAGAATCTAGATTATTTAACAACCACGGCGTCTCTTTACAATAATGAATTCATGAGAGAAATATTCAACATCTACGACTTCTCTTTAGAATAATGAATTCATGAGAGAAATGTCCAACATCTACGACTTCTCTTTAGAATAATGAATTCATGAGAGAATGTCCAACATCCACGACTTCTCTTTACAATAATAGATTCATGAGAGAAATGTCCAACGGGTTCAAAGGTAAAGGATTGACTTTATTGCACCGGTTTTCCCCATATGGCCCTGTCCTGTCGGTTAAGATGGCATGCCATCTACTGAGATCGTTGCACAAAGTCGAACTCCATAGCTCTGGTAACAATCCTAGGAATCTCATGAAAAAAATTGCACGTATCTCGGTCCTTATTTGAACGCACAACCTTGGGTACGGCAGGTAAACGACATACCCACTTCACCATTGAGACTATCAAATAGAAATAAATGTATGATATGTAAGTAAACAAGTGCAATAAAACATCTGTGCCATTGAGACTATCAAATAGAAATAAATGTATAATATGTAAGTAAACAAGTGCAATAAAACATCTGTACCATTGAGACTATCAAATAGAAATAAATGTATAATATGTAAGTAAACAAGTGCAATAAAACATCTGTGCCATTGAGACTATCAAATAGAAATAACTATGATAGTAAGTAAACAAGTGCAATAAAACATCTGTGCCATTGAGACTATCAAATAGAAATAAATGTATAAAGTAAGTAAACAAGTGCAATAAAACATCTGTGCCATTGAGACTATCAAATAGAAATAAATGTATAATATGTAAGTAAACAAGTGCAATAAAACATCTGTGCCATTGAGACTATCAAATAGAAATAAATGTATGATATGTAAGTAAACAAGTTCAATAAAACATCTGTGCCATTGAGACTATCAAATAGAAATAAATTATAATATGTAGAAACAAGTGCAATAAAACATCTGTGCCATTGAGACTATCAAATAGAAATAAATGTATAATATGTAAGTAAACAAGTGCAATAAAACATCTGTGCAAATTGGACTATCAAATAGAAATAAATGTATAATATGTAAGTAAACAAGTGCAATAAAACATCTGTGCCATTGAGACTATCAAATAGAAATAAATGTATAATATGTAAGTAAACAAGTGCAATAAAACATCTGTGCCATTGAGACTATCAAATAGAAATAAATGTATCATATGAATAAACAAGTGCAATAAAACATCTGTGCCATTGAGACTATCAAATAGAAATAAATGTATAATATGTAAGTAAACAAGTTCAATAAAACATCTGTGCCATTGAGACTATCAAATAGAAATAAATGTATAATATGTAAGTAAACAAGTGCAATAAAACATCTGTGCCATTGAGACTATCAAATAGAAATAAATGTATAATATGTAAGTAAACAAGTGCAATAAAACATCTGTGCCATTGAGACTATCAAATAGAAATAAATGTATAATATGTAAGTAAACAAGTGCAATAAAACATCTGTGCCATTGAGACTATTAAATAGAAATAAATGTATAATTTATGTAAATAAAAGTGCAATAAAACATCTGTATTGAGACTATCAAATAGAAATAAATGTATAATATGTATAAACAAGTGCAATAAAACATCTGTGCCATTGAGACTATCAAATAGAAATAAATGTATAATATGTAAGTAAACAAGTGCAATAAACATCTGTCCATTGAGACTATCAAATAGAAATAAATGTATAATATGTAAGTAAACAAGTGCAATAAAACATCTGTGCCATTGAGACTATCAAATAGAAATAAATGTATAATATGTAAGTAAACAAGTGCAATAAAACATCTGTGCCATTGAGACTATCAAATAGAAATAAATGTATAATATGTAAGTAAACAAGTGCAATAAAACATCTGTCCATTGAGACTATCAAATAGAAATAAATGTATAAATATGAAAAAAGTAAAAGGCAATAAAATAAAACATTGTGCCATTGAGACTATCAAATAGAAATAAATGTATAATATGTAAGTAAACAAGTGCAATAAAACATCTGTGCCATTGAGACATCAAAAGAAATAAATGTATAATATGTAAGTAAACAAGTGCAATAAAACATCTGTGCCATTGAGACTATCAAATAGAAATAAATGATATATGTAGTAAAAAAATTGCAATAAAACATCTTTTCATTGAGACTATCAAATAGAAATAAATGTATAATATGTAAGTAAACAAGTGCAATAAAACATCTGTGCCATTGAGACTATCAAATAGAAATAAATGTATAATATGTGGAAACAAGTGCAATAAAACATCTGTGCCATTGAGACTATCAAATAGAAATAAATGTATAATATGAAATAAAACAAGTGCAATAAAACATCTGTGCCATTGGGGACTATCAAATAGAAATAAATGTATAATATGTAAGTAAACAAGTGCAATAAAACATCTTCCCATTGAGACTATCAAATAGAAATAAATTTTAAATATGTAGAAACAAGTGCAATAAAACATTTTCCCATTGAGACTATCAAATAGAAATAAATGTATAATATGTAAGTAAACAAGTGCAATAAAACATCATTCCTTGAGACTATCAAATAGAAATAAATATATGATATAAGTAACAAGTGCAAAAAAACATCGTGTTGGACTATCAAATGAAATAAATGTATAATATGTAAGTAAACAAGTGCAATAAAACATCTGTGCCATTGAGACTATCAAATAGAAATAAATGTATAAAAATGTAAGTAAACAAGTGCAATAAAACATCTGGGCCATTGAGACTATCAAATAGAAATAAATGTATAATATGTAAGTAAACAAGTGCAATAAAACATCTGTGCCATTGAGACTATCAAATAGAAATAAAATGATGATATGTAAGAAAACAAGTGCAATAAAACATCTGCCATTGAGACTATCAAATAGAAATAAATGTATAATTAAAGTAAACAAGTGCAATAAAACATCTGTGCCATTGAGACTATCAAATAGAAATAAATGTATAATATGTAAGTAAACAAGTGCAATAAAACATCTGTGCCATTGAGACTATCAAATAGAAATAAATGTATAATATGTAAGTAAACAAGTGCAATAAAACATCTGTGCCATTGAGACTATCAAATAGAAATAAATGTATGATATGTAAGTAAACAAGTGCAATAAAACATCTGTGCCATTGAGACTATCAAATAGAAATAAATGTATGATATGTAAGTAAACAAGTGCAATAAAACATCTGTGCCATTGAGACTATCAATTAGAAATAAATTTATAATATGTAAGTAAACAAGTGCAATAAAACATCTGTGCCATTGAGACTATCAAATAGAAATAAATGTATGATATGTAAGTAAACAAGTGCAATAAAACATCTGTGCCATTGAGACTATCAAATAGAAATAAATGTATAATATGTAAGTAAACAAGTGCAATAAAACATCTGTGCCATTGAGACTATCAAATAGAAATAAATGTATGATATGTAAGTAAACAAGTGCAATAAAACATCTGTGCCATTGAGACTATCAAATAGAAATAAATGTATGATATGGAAAAAGGCAATAAAACATCTGTGCCATTGAGACTATCAAATAGAAATAAATGTATAATATGTAAGTAAACAAGTGCAATAAAACATCTCCATTGAGACATCAAATAGAAATAAATGTATAATATGTAAGTAAACAAGTGCAATAAAACATCGGGATTGAACTATCAAATAGAAATAAATGTATATATGAAAGTAAACAAGTGCAATAAAACATCTGTGCCATTGAGACTATCAAAAGAAATAAATGTATAATATGAAAAAGAAACAGTGAATAAAACATTGCCATTGAGACTATCAAATAGAAATAAATGTATGATATGTAAGTAAAAAAGGTAAAAACATCTGTGCTTTGAGACTATCAAATAGAAATAAATGTATGATATGTAAGTAAACAAGTGCAATAAAACATCTGTGCCATTGAGACTATCAAATAGAAATAAATGTATAATATGTAAGTAACAGTCAAAACATCTGGCCATTGAGACTATCAAATAGAAATAAATGTATAATATGTAAGTAAACAAGTGCAATAAAACATCTGTGCCATTGAGACTATCAAATAGAAATAAATGTATAATATGTAAGTAAACAAGTGCAATAAAACATCTGTGCCATTGAGACTATCAAATAGAAATAAATGTATAATATGTAAGTAAACAAGTGCAATAAAACATCTGTGCCATTGAGACTATCAAATGAAATAAATGTATAATATGAAGTAAAAAAAATGCAATAAAACATCTGTTGCATTGAGACTATCAATTAGAAATAAATTTATAATATGTAAGTAAACAAGTGCAATAAAACATCTGTGCCATTGAGACTATCAAATAGAAATAAATGTATGATATGTAAGTAAACAAGTGCAATAAAACATCTGTGCCATTGAGACTATCAAATAGAAATAAATGTATGATATGTAAGTAAACAAGTGCAATAAAACATCTGTGCCATTGAGACTATCAAATAGAAATAAATGTATAATATGTAAGTAAACAAGTGCAATAAAACATCTGGGCCATTGAGATTTATCAAATAGAAATAAATGTATTATATGTAAGTAAACAAGTGCAATAAAACATCTGTGCCATTGAGACTATCAAATAGAAATAAATGTATGATATGTAAGTAAACAAGTGCAATAAACATCTGTCCCATTGAGACTATCAAATAGAAATAAATGTATAATATGTAAGTAAACAAGTCAATAAAACATCTGTGCCATTGAGACTATCAAAAGAAATAAATGTAATATGTAAGTAAACAAGTGCAATAAAACATCTGTGCCATTGGACTATCAAATGAAATAAATGTATGATATGTAAGTAAACAAGTGCAATAAAACATCTGTGCCATTGAGACTATCAAATAAAATAAATGTATAATATGAAGTAAACGTAATAAAACATCTGTGCCATTGAGACTATCAAATAGAAATAAATGTATGATATGTAAGTAAACAAGTGCAATAAAACATCTGTGCCATTGAGACTATCAAATAGAAATAAATGTATAATTTTAAAGAAAACAAGTGCAATAAAACATCTTCCATTGAGACTATCAAATAGAAATAAATGTATAATATGTGAAACATACAATAAAACATCTGTGCCATTGAGACTATCAAATAGAAATAAATGTATAATATGTAAGTAAACAAGTGCAATAAAACATCTGTGCCATTGAGACTATCAAATAGAAATAAATATAATATGTAAGTAAACAAGTGCAATAAAACATCTTGCCATTGAGACTATCAAATAGAAATAAATGCATAATATAAGTAAACAAGTGCAATAAAACATCTGTGCCATTGAGACTATCAAATAGAAATAAATGTATAATATGTAAGTAAACAAGTGCAATAAAACATCTGTGCCATTGAGACTATCAAATAGAAATAAATGTATAATATGTAAGTAAACAAGTGCAATAAAACATCTGTGCCATTGAGACTATCAAATAGAAATAAATGTATAATATGTAAGTAAACAAGTGCAATAAAACATCTGTACCATTGAGACTATCAAATAGAAATAAATGTATAATATGTAAGTAAACAAGTGCAATAAAACATCTAACCCATTGAGACTATCAAATAGAAATAAATGTATGATATGTAAGTAACAAGTGCAATAAAACATCTGTGCCTTTGAGACTATCAAATAGAAATAAATGTAAAATTTTTATGTAAGTAAACAAGTGCAATAAAACATCTGTGCCATTGAGACTATCAAATAGAAATAAATGTATGATATGTAAACAATGCAATAAAATATCTCCATTTTTGTTACCTTTTCTCATTATTTTTTCTTTCAGATAAAAGATTATGATTCAGCACTGACACTTTCCTGCACGAAGTTGACAAATACCGTTCTGCGACTGATGTCTTTTCTCTGAAATCACTGACAGAAAGTTCTCCTTGGCCAAAGTTTTATATTCTGCACTGGTCAAGACTAGTAGGGGCCCGTTTTAGTCTTATGAACCAGCAGTATTTAGAGACTACAACTGGATTTAATCAAAGCTTTGGTCAATGAACATGTTAGAAAGTAAAAAGCAATCCTTCAAGTCTGCAATCAATGTTTCGTAACCTCAATTTTATTAGCAAGAAAAAACATTATTTACAATTCCCTCAAGGTGCTAGTACAAATGTAGACATTGAAGAGACACAAAGCTAGCTACTATTTACAATTCCCTCAAGGTGCTAGTACAAATGTAGACGATGGAGAGACACAAAGCTAGCTACTATTTACAATTCCCTCAGTGTGCAAGTACAAATGTAGACGATGGAGAGACACAAAACTAGCAACTATTTACAATTCCCTCAAGGTGCTAGTACAAATGTAGACGATGGAGAGACACAAAACTAGCAACTATTAACAATTCCCTCAGTGTGCAAGTACAAATGTAGACGATGGAGAGACACAAAGCTAGCAATAATGGAAGGGGGAAAATAGCTAAGTAAAGTATACACAACAAGATAGTAGAAAGTAGCATAGTAATCTAGACATTACAAAATACAAAACAGCAGCTCAGCTTCAGACATCAACCTTTTCTATTAGTCAATATTATAGATGTCTGCGAAAAATAATAAAATGAAACGAATTCAGGAGAAGTGATGAAATCAGAGACATGTCTGGTCAACCACTAGTGACAACTGTTATAAGAAAGAGAAGATGGAGATATGTTGGACACACCTTGAGGAGAAATGATCAACGAATATCAAAGCAGGCATTGAAGTGGGATGCAAATGGTTCAAGAAAGAAAGAACAACCTAAGGAGACCCTGAAACAAACTTTGCTGAGAGAGGCAAGAAATATCGGTCTCAGTTCCGTGGAGGAGATTGAGCGAGATGCCCAGGATATAGCGGTATGGAGAAATTGCTTGCAGGCCTATGTAACGTATAACAGTGAGAGGAATTATTAGTCAATATTACAAGATATTTCATGTTGGCAACAATGAGACTAAAGAAGTTAACCAGCTGGCAGTATTTTGGAGTTGTATATTGTTAATGAATTTGTGTAGCAGTAAATTTAATTTGTTTGGTTTTAATAATTAGTTTGTCAGTATCCTATGAGAATAAAAACAATTTGTTACATAATATAAAACAAACTGTTATGACAGTGTCATTCTATTTCTACGCAGTTTACCCAACCATTTTTCACTTTTCATTTGTAAAATATTACGTCTCTTCTGCATGTGTTGTTATTGTGTATGAACGAATAGGCAGTTAATATCTAACACAACAGACGATGAGAGCCGTGGTAGCGTAGTTGTTAGAGAACTCGCTTCTTAAGGCTGGTGGTCTGGGTTCAACTCCTGCAGTGTGCGTGGAATTTTTCCCGACCGCGACGGCTCTCAGGTCGACCTAGCCTCAACTGGGTACAAGACATGCTCTGGGAAAGTAAAGGCGGACGGCGTGATGCTGACCACATCACCCCTCGTGTGCCGACGGTTAATGAACGATACAGGCCTAACACTGTATTGCCCTATATACCACAAGGTATGAAAGGGTTCCTTTACTTTTCTTTTTTACAACAGACTATACTGCTATAGCAACATGTGTACATAGGGTTACCAGATGTTGTAACCGAGAAACCGGGAATTCTTGCCATAAGTCCGTTATTTTGGGACATTTCTTGCTACCCGTCCCGGTTTTCCGGAGAGTCAATATTTTGTATAAAATAATTCACACTATAACAATACTAAGTTCTGTGATTCTTGTTATGCATAAGAGTCTTAACTAGAAGAAGAAGAAGTATCAAAGATGTTACAAACATTCACACTGCTATTACCTGCATTCAGTGGCGGCTCGTGATCATTTTTATTGGTGGGGCCAGGCAAAAATGTTTGTAAAAAATCAAGGTTTGTGTTAGGTGATATTTTAATTTCTAAAATAATAAATACACGTTACACATTATTTTTGGTGGGACCCGCCCTCACATGCCATTAATGACGAGCCGCCACTGCTTGCAGTAATACTAATAAAAATTATGTTAATAAAATTACCTCCTGCCTTGCAGGTAGGCTGGGAACAGCCAAAGGCTGACGGAGAGCGAACCCAGTAAACGCTGGCTGAAACCAGACACGTCACCGAAGAATAAGCACCAGAACTCAAAATGACGCTGAATGATGGGACGTAAAAAAACGTTCTTGGCAAATGCTGTTTGTATATCACAATAAGAATGATCAAAATGGCCAAAAACAACGATCGACAAGAAGAAGATATTAAGAAGGCTTCACGAATGATGTATATATATATATATATATAGGATCATAAAGGATTTCCTTCTCTAAAAAAAAACGCTAACTAGCAGCTCTGCAATGCTACATAGGAAGACAAGAGTGATAACTTCTACTGAATCAAGTTCTAAAGAATAACAGCAACGGTATATGAATGTCTAACACTACCACTGATTCTTAACATATCGTTGACATTGCATATTTTTATTATAAGATTATCTGACACTGTCTGCATTTCTTATCATTGGAATGTCTGAAACTATCGTTTCCTTGTCATGTATATATGTAGGCGTGTGTCCTGAGCCTAGCCCTGCACTGGCAGGGTTGGGATCGGCTTTCTCTAAGGAGGGGCGGAAAGTGAAAATTAGTAGCCTGTTGATGACCCTCAGAACACACAAGTCAACCCCCACCTCCAGCGGTGTAGACCGGGAAACTTTGACCGTGAGGTCAAAGGCTAACGGGCAATGGCTCGCCTAGGAGATCGACTCCCTAGGTCAGGATTTTTTTAAAATTATGTCCTGGGGAGTTAACCTGACAAAAAATCTCGGTAAAGACTGCCCCCTCCCGACTTGTGTTATCAGTTGATTTACCCTGATATCCAAGATCCAGACCCCAGCAATGGGCAAATAGCCCCAATAGCCTTGTGGGAGCCTCGGGAGAGGCAAAGGCTATGGGAGTAAACCCAAACAGAAAATCTGGAGCGGAGCCCCTAAGGCGGACAGGCATCAAGTGATGTCCTACCGGAAGCTCCTGCAACCAAACTGATACCAGATGTCGTGCTTGCACTCCTCTGGATTCTATCAGCGAGGTCGAGAGGGGGTAGTTGACGCTTGGGTAACTCAACTACTCCATAAAAATCGCCCAGGCATGCGTGACAGGGAGGAATGATGATGATATATGTAGGCCTACAAGTGTTTCATCAAAAAACTTATTTTGCGCAATCTCAGCTTTTCACCGATTTCGTATATGTTAGCATGTCTTATGATCCGCAGATTGGTACTGGTGTGTTGTTTTACCCTGATGAAGACCTATTGGTTGCTACCAGCTGCGGCTCGTCATTAAGGGCCAGTGGGGTCCGGCCCCACCAAAAATATTGAGTAACCTGTACTTATTAATTTAGACATTATTTGTTCATAATTTTTACTTACAACGAGATACTGATTAGCTTTGAATGTTGATATATAACGCTAAAATATCATACACAGTCTGAAATTTGAAATTCATAATCTTTACCCCTAATTAGTATACGCCCTGGTCATTAGGGCCAGTAAGAACCGTACTACCAAACCAAAAGAATTAACGTGTACTTATTATTTTAGAAATTATTTTTCGTAATTATTACTTTTAACTTGATATTGATTAGCTTTAAAAGTTGAATATTTAACACTAAAATATAAATATTATATCAGAATACTATAATAATCCTGTTATTTATATAATACTAGCTGATGAACCCGGCTTCGCAAGGATGAAAGTTGTTAATAATCCTTGATAAGGAATTGGTGAAGCCGTTCCAAGAGATGTCGTCTTCTTCATCAGCGATTTCTGGTCATGCGCTTAATTTACTGTGGACCACAAACTGGGCAGTCAGCTCAGGTCTGTCAGGTTTCCCCAAAGCTTAGTTTTCAGGTTGACTGGATGTGGTCACATGTTGTTTCTCAGCTCACCCAGGAGAGGACAGTCTTGCAGGATATGCTCTGGTGTCTGTTCCGCAGTTCACACTGGAGAGGACAGTCTTGCAGGATATGCTCTGGTGTCTGTGCGCCTGCTGACACTGGCAGAAAACTTTTGACTTATTCCTAGTCTATATAAGTGTTTGTTGAGTCTGCAGTGTCCGGTGCGTAGTTGAAATATAATGATGTGATCTGTTCTGCTTAGGTCTTTGAGGGAGTCTTTTCCATAATTGTATCCAATGTTTGTCTTCCAGTCTACTGCCGATTTTCTCTGTATAGTGGTTTTGACCTCTTGAAAAAACAGGGTCGGATAAGACATATCAGTTTGGGCTTTTATTTATTTTTTAAACGAATATTGACCCGATTTCGAGTCAATATACTAAATTATACAGTTTGCTCAAACCAAAGTAAACGAAAAAACGCAATTTTTATAGCGTAGTTTGAAAAAAACAAATTAAGGGGTGCAATCCATGCCTATGTTGTATCTAGAAATTTGTGGATTATTCCCTGCGTGGTGTCGAAATATGTAGGATAAGACAACAATAAATCGATTAAATTTTATTGTCGAGCTAATATTGATCCGATTTAGACACGGTTTCTTTAGATAATCTTAACTTTTGAAGATAACATTTTGCAGAAAAAATGGTGAATATCGGATGTAAACTGAAGCTTTCAATAAGAGAGCACACAACAGACATTCAGCTTTATAAATAGAGATCTACTTACTTAAAAATATTATATATACTGAAGCTCATCATGTTGCCTCTAATACTTCAAGCATTGTGTCGTTCACTATTTCTGGGGCTAGTTTACACGTTCCTATATAAGATGTAACACTGTGACCTTTGATCGCTATTGCAATGATAATTGCCAAAACAATGTCATTTTCATTCGCAGGAAGATATTTTCATTCTTACGCGGGCAAACTACTTCCCAGATAAACGAAGACTAGCTCAAATAGTCTGTTTAATTATCGATTGAATCCCCAATTTTATATAAAAATAGTCTAAAATAATAACAAATAATATTACCAAATAACAAACCATCTTATAATAAGATTAGTTTATGGAATTGTCCCTTGCATTAATACATCTTCTCTACAGCAATAAATGCAACGACATTCGTGACCTTTGAGCTTGGTTACCCTGTACGTCCGCTATCATTGAACTCGGACCGGACGACTGACGTCACTTGATCTAGGTTAGCTAATTTACCCTTTTAATGGCGAAACACGTAATAACAAAGTACTGTAGTTTTACAAATTACAAAAACAATGACAATATGCAGCAACGTTTCGACCAAGAAGGCCTTTATCATGCAAATGAACAACAGGAGTGACGAACTAAAAAAACCCACTAACATATGGACGACTACATAACGGAGACATACTGGCAATATGTTTACGATGCGCTGATCTGATTCACAAGTTCATGGTTTGTTGTCATGTGGGTGCCGCATTTTCAGTTTTTGTTGCAGACAAGTTTTTAAAAAAATATTCTCTAGGCGCTCCTGTCGTTTGATGTGTCCGAAATATTTAATTGTCCTTGATTTTATATTATGTAATAGCCAACTCTCTTTAATATCAAGCTGTTGCAGAACAGAATCGGGTTAATTTTCCATAAAAGGTCTAAGGGGTCTCTCTCTCTCTTTCGTTCCTAGCCTAGACTGATGGACCAACTTTTATCATGAATTTAACTGTCGTTTTTAGGGACTCCGTTTCTCCGTACAGCTTTTCGCGAAGCTCCGTGTGTTGTGGCCAGTACTCTTTCCTTATACCTGCTAAACGTTGACAGTCTTGCAAGACGTGTTCTGCCGTCATGTCTGCCATATTGCAGGGGCACAGGCTAGTTGTGCCAATTTTAAATTTATGGAACATATGGGCTCGGAGCTTGTTGTGGCCGGTGCGGAGGCGAAGTATGGCGACTTGTTCGCTTCGAGAGAGATCATAGTATCCGTCACTTGCTGTGTGCTGAGGGTGGTCTTTTGCCCATTTGCTTCGAAAGTGCGAACCGATGGTTGTTTTGACTTCCTCATATCCGATCTCGAGATCAGTCTGAGGTAGTCGCCCGCCCTCTTTGGCTAGCTTGTCGGCTGCTTCGTTTCCCCTAATGTTGCAGTGTGACGGTATCCATTGGATGACGGTGCGCTTGAGTGAACTCGTTAGTTCAGCGAGGGAGGTTTTGAGCTCATTCATCTCTGTTTTGCCTACGCATTTGAGTGCTGTGATGACCGATAGAGCGTCGGTAAATATCACGACCTTGTTGCGTGTAGTGCTTCTTCTCTCCAAGATCATCTCGGAGGCTTCTTTGATTGCCTCTGCCTCTGCTCGGTAGTTATTCGAGTATTTGCCGGTGGCGATCGCTTTCTTGACCGTGACTTTCTTTGAGATTTTAAGCACTATTCCTCCTCCGCCATCGCTTATTGCGTTGTTTGCCGATCCGTCCGTGTATACGTGCGTCCACTCATTTTCAGGGTACTCTGATTCTATGTACTCTTCTGCTGCAGTTTTTCTGTCGAGGTTTGTTTGGTCCCGTTTGTTCAGTATGCCTGGGATTGATTCTCTTAGTTCTGGCATTTTGGTTTTCCATGGCGGACACTTGTCGATTGCCGGGATTGGCTTGGTTGTGCATTTGGAAAGGACTGGGTGGTCTCTGGTCAGTGCCTTAGAGATTCTAACGAAGTTAGATCTCTGTATTCTCCACTTTCCGAATTCATACATTCTTTCATGCATTGGATGAGATTCGAGCCGTTTGAGTTTTTCCGCAAGTACTACTACTTTTTTTGTCCCTTCGGTCAGTCATTGGTTGGATGCCTGTGATAGTCTCCATCGCCTTGATGGGCGTGGACTTTATGGCTCCAGTGATAATGCGTAACGCCCGGTTTTGACTGCTGCTCACTTTTGCGAATTGCTTGTTAGAAGCATTGCTCCACGCTGCCATACCGTACTCTAGGACCGGTACTCTTCCAGAGTAAAGTGTCTTGAGAATTCTGGTGTTTGCTCCCCATGTGGAACCTGCGAGTTTACGCATCATTGTTAGCCTATGCCTCGCTTTTGCCTTAGCATTTTCGATCTGGGTGCACCAAGTCAGCTTTCTGTCGAGTGTGACCCCTAGGTACGTTGGGGTTTTATTCTCTGGAAGGTTCATCCCATTGACTTTAAGCGTTATCTTGTAATCCTTGTTGTTCTGGGAGAACACAGTGTACGTGGTCTTTGAAGGGTTTATTTTCATATTCCACTTTGCTGACCACACTTCAAGGTTATTTAACGTAGCTTGCAGCCGATTTTCTGCTGTGGGCATTGACTCTTCTCGCGCCCATATTGCCAAGTCGTCGGCATACATGGCAGAGTGTACCTGTTCTGGGAGGCATGTTGCGATGTCATTTACGAAGATTAGAAAGAGAGTCGGTGAGAGCACTCCTCCTTGGGGGACTCCTTGTTCCAATGTGGCCTTCATACTTTTGTACCCCTGAACCTGAACCCTTGCTGTTCTGTTATCTAGGTATCTATCGAGCCAATTGTACATTCTTCCCTTTACCCCGAGGGTGAGGAGTTTGAGCCTTAAACCTTCTTTCCAGACTGTGTCAAATGCCTTCTCCATATCTACCAGGACCTGCCAGTGTCTGTTTCTTTTTTTGAAAGCATCCTCGATTTCCTGGACAATGTAGGTTACTTGATCCTCTGTGGATCTGTATCTCCGGAAACCTCCTTGTTGTGCCATAAGCAGCCCTTTGCTTTCCAAGTGCCAAGATAAGCGTTTGTTCACCATGCGTTCCATAAGTTTGCCCGTGCAACTAGGAGGCTTATTGGTCTGTAACTCGCTGGGTCGAGTTTATTTTTGCCTGGTTTTAGGATGGGTACCATGATTGCTTTTTCCATTCTTGTGGTACTATACCTGTTCTCCAGACATGTTGAGAACGGGCAGTAGAGCGCCTTTGCTCTGTTTCTCAAGTTTTTAAGCATCTCATTGGTGATCCCATCTTTTCCGGGCGGCTTTCTGGGTTTCAGGTCCCTAAAGCCTCTTCCAGCTCGTTACTGGTGAATTTTCCGTTAGGTGACTATCTGCTTTTCTTGGCTCGCCTTGGAGAGCCCGTGCTTTCTCTTGGTGGCATCAACTTTTTCCTTTGCTATGCTTACTCTGCTGACTTCAGCATATTTTTGCATCAGAATGTTTGCTGCTTCCCTACCCGAAGCCATCTTCTTTTCTTGTTCGAGGACTATAGGTGGTCTGCTGGTGTTTTCATCTATGGGGTCTAATGTGCATAGGGACAACGTCAAGCCAGGATTAGTGAGCTGGCACTAACCAAGATCCTATTCCACCTCCACGTGGTGACCCTGGAGACAGACAACGGTTCCTGTCTGGTTAAGAAGGGTAGGGATCGAGGGAGAACTACTCTGGTATAAGTAGGGATGCAGACGCAGTTACATTGGATGAAATCCGCTCGCAACACAGACGAGCAGAATACCAGAGTGACTATTGATGCACATCTCTCCCGGCCGATGGGAAAGCTGAACAAATAAACATAAAGGGATGAAGGGTGCATCCAGAAAAGACACTGGGCCCATATGGGGCAAAACTCGGAGCTACGAGGTGGGAGCTTGAATTGAGTTGAAGCGTGTCATGACAGTATTGAGGCATAGTAAATGTGAACACGGTGAGAAAACAGATAAACACGGTGAGCAGGCACCAAAGTAGAGCGAACACGCATACGGACGATACACAGGTGAGCCCACCGGTGGGGCAGACATGCACGGTGCTGATGATAGAGCGACGAAAAGACGTGGCAAACGTTGGGGTGAGCGGCCGACCCAATTGTGCAGGAAAAACTGGAAAGCCCAGCAGAGGCTTGAATCCAGTGCAAAGTTCCTACATAATGGTGATAAACTGTGCACAGTGAGATAGAAATGGGTAATGTATCGCCCAGTAGAACAATGTGAGCACAAGTGACGGGAAAAAAAGGGACGGCCCCAGTCGGTGGACGAGGGCACAAGCAGAAATGGGCGAATGTGCACCAAAAAGAAACGCAAGGTGGCGAGCCTCGAAGATGGGGTCTCCATCCAGAGAACAATAACCGTGTTTCCCCTAGCAGATAACTACTACTGCCTTGTAGTTGATTGGGGACAATCAAAGGCTAGTGGAGAAAACCATACACAAAATTGGCCGGCAGGCAAATCAAGCAGTCCAAGAAAAGACTGGTAAACTGGGCAGATGACGCTTAACAACCCGGGAGTGATGGTAGTCTAAGGGTAGCTACCCTAAAATAAAATAGCAACCTACTGCCTTGCAGGTGGAACAGCCCGAGGTGACGGAGAGCGAACCCAGTAAACGCTGGCTAAAACCGGACACAGCACCGAAGGATAAGCACCAGAGCTCCAAATGGCGCTAAAGATGTGACGAAATACATCCATGCTAAGACTGCATGAATCAGATTTCCACATGAAAGCAGATTTTATGGGGAAATCTGGTACATCAGTCTAAGCGGTGATCGCTCGCTCAAGAGAGAGAAATAAAGAGAGAGAGAGAGAGAAAGGGTAATAACTTCCCGGAATAAACAAGAAATAGTAAATACTCCAATAAATCAAATTTTTCCGAAATTCTTGCTGGGTCCCACCAAAATAAAATGACCACGAGCCACCACTGGTTGCTACGTTGACTTTGTCTGGACATAAGCTGTCATTATTCAAACATACTTCCGTGAACATGCAAATTGTATTCATGGAGTACCTTTCATACCTGATGCACGCGGTACTAATCGATAACTTGTATACTTTCATCTGAATATTATTTGACAAATAAAATGTCTATAACAAAATATTTAAATACAAACACAGTAGCCTAAACTTATGATAAACTTTTAAAGTTATATGACAAATAAAAATTCAGAAGTAATAATTAAATATTATTCTCGATTACTATGTGAGCACAGCATTCACTATACAGGTGTGCTAGAATAGAACTAGAAATCAGGACATTGTCAACTGTTTATAAAGTGTCATGTCGGTCGTCAGAGCCAAATGCGGAAGTACAGATGTCTCAGAATATTGACATGCAAACTTAATATTTTGTATCACTGACAGACGTAGGGACTGTGCATTTTGTACGTAAGTTTCACAGTGTCTAATGTCAAGTTAACAAATTGAAAAGCATTGAAACATAATAATAATGTATTAATATAAATAAAGGTTAAAGATGTGGACCATTGGTCTTGGTGTGTGTCGTGTTGATAGAGTTTACTAAGTTAGTTAGTAGTTAGCTAGCTTTAAGTTTGTGTGAAGAAATGAGTTTACTAACTAACTTAACTAAGGATACGGTTGTTTGTTGGTAAAGATAACTCAGTAATTCAATGGTTTGATTATTCTCTATTCAATTAGTTCACATCTTTATGCTTGTTAATTTAACTAACAAAGTGAGTCACATAAAAGAAAATGCCAAAATGTATGTAGAGGAAACGGGGAAATTGAACTAAACATTAACATACTAAAATAAGTACATATGATCTTGGTGGTCTTCATGATGAACTACTTGGTGATGGTCATTAAATGAATGATTGATCAGAAATGTTTAGTCGTTTTATGCATCATGGTTCTTTTTATGGTATGTTGTATAGATAGTGTGAGCTTCACATTTATGTGCCAGTTCAGACTTATGTGCCAGTCAGACTTATGTGCCAGTTCAGACTATGTGCCAGTTCAGACTATTGCCAGTTCAGACTATTGCCAGTTCAGACTTATGTGCAGTTCAGACTTATGTGCCAGTTCAGACTTATGTGACCAGTTCAGACTATGTGCAGTTCAGACTTAGTGCCAGTTCAGACTTATGGGCAAAAGACAGTGCTAGATTGAGCACATGCTTCATAAAATTGACAGATGCTTGACAAACAGCAGGTATTGACACCAACAAACTGGTAAGAAAACATGGAGTATACCTCTCAATGAACATACCTTCAATGGAACATAAACCATTTCCTTACTGAAGCTACAGGAGAGCTGATTGGAACAAATCTGCAATGGTTTCATAACCATGTAAATAATAAACACACAAAACAAAAGTATGAAGGAACTGACAGAAAGTGTCAATAAAGCAACAGCACAAATGGTCGTACAGACCATCCTATGATGAACAAAGAAAAATAACAAACCATACTGGACATGATAGTTGCAAAAACTTGAGGAGAAAATAAGTTGTGCCAGAACTATGGTAGAGAAACATCAAACAGCAGAAGCAAAAATCTCACTCAAAGCTACTAACAACTAAATACAGAAAGCACAAAAGCAGACAAGGAACTGCTGGAAGGAAAAAACTGGAAATCTCAACTTGAACAGAGAAGGAAACAAACTATAAAAGACAGTCAGAACATTAAATAACAAAGGATCAAACAAAAAGCAAATCCCAATTGAACTAGAAAGCAACATTCTCAAAATGAAAAAAATCTGCATATGTGCTCATTTGGCATAAGACAAGCGTAAACAACATTGATGTACCAATAAAGAAAATAGGCCATCATAAATAAAGACAACATGACAACCTAAAGATTGCACCAGATGAGCAAATGATAGCAAAACAAACATGAAAGAAACAATGAAATCATTACAGAAAAAGAAATCACCAGATAAAGGTGATATAACAACTGAAATGCTAATAGGTCTAAGTTCAAAACAAAACAGAAGTTGTTAGCAATAAGATCTCTCATCATCATCAAGGAGCGTATCCTTTATAGGACGTTGCTCTCTTTGCAGCACATCTGAAATTCACTCTGTCTCTTGCCAGTTCACCCACTTCGTTGGTGGTCATGTTCATATAAGATCTCTAGCAAGCTGAATTCTGACAAAAGAGATCCTATAGAGACCAAATCACATGTATTCTTAGGAAATTGGAAATACCTTCCAGTATAAACCAAATATATATACTAGCTGTTTGGGTAGACTTGGAATGTTAATGATTGAAAGTCAAGCTATGCAGGCACGGAATGTGTGGTCAAATGTACAAATGTATTAATCTGAAGAGCAGAACCAACAGAATGTAACAATTTTCTGACTTCCTGTTTTCCTTGACATACCAAGTTTATAATAATATTAGTTTCCTGTAATACAGCATATGTTGGTTTGTTTACCTCTGTGTTAAGACCATGGCTACATCCAAAAGTCAAGTCCCTGTGTGCTCCAATTACTCATGGAAACTTGTGTTGTTACTGATAACTATGGGCTTTGGCTGCCGTTTTCAGAACCTGCTGCAGTGGCTCGCCTGCAATGTAGTATAAAGAAAATATTATTGCATGAGAGATGTGATTTCCTAATTGTAAAATGTATCAAAATGTGGACATTTTAATGCAACTACACTTGCATTGTTCTTATACTGTACATACAAAATCAATCAATTAAATATTTAATTCAGTCAATTTCATTAGTTTTAGTCTCTCATCTCACACACATAAATGTCTGAAATCACAAATTACATTGGATTCAAGTGGTTACCCGGCCTAAATTTGGGGTGTAAAGAATAGAACCACTGTTACCTGCCACACATGTCGTAAGAGGCGACCAAGGAGGTTTGGCTGAAATCGATGCACATGTCCTAAACATGTAGAAGTCTATGCATTTAGGGCCTACCAAACCAATGTGCAACGATACACGTTCTTGGCAAAGATCAAACATATCACAAAGAGTGATTAAAATTGGTTGTAAAGAACGAACACAAAGAATAGAAGAAGAAGATTCAAGTCAAAACACGTAAAACAAAGTAATATAGTTTTACAGAGCACAAAACAGGATACAGCGACATTTGAGATCTTTTTCAGTCAAAGAATACAAAAGAAGTGAAGAAATTGAGACTTCCTATACGCCAGACATATCATATACAGTCAGACAATAAATCTCTAACTGTCCTAAAATCCAGTCCAAATTTGTGATCAGATATGCCAAATTTATCATTTGTGTTCCCATGTATAATACAGACAACTGGGTTTAGTCTTGACAATTTCAAAAACTCAATTAATTGAAAGAGTGTAGAAACACTGCTGACAGAGCATCCTTTGAGATACCCTTGCTAAGCTCCAACATGGCTGCTTGGAATGATGAGATACCCTTCTAAGCTCCAACATGGCTGTTGAATGATGACCCAATGAGATTACTGTCTTCTTGAATGCTCCATATCGACCACTTGTCAACCACTCTGTGTGATTTGTATGTGTTTTGAGCCTAAGAGTGATTGTATGTTGTGACAGTTATACGCCTACAAGTAGGGTAGCACATCCAATTGCTACGCTGCTTTTTACTTACTAGATTAGCATCCCTAGGGTCTACATCAGTCACCTCTTACGACATGCATTGTATGAGGCATAGGTTGCAGTGGTACTATTCTTTGCTTACCATGCAGGCCCCAACACCACACAGACAAGATTATTGGTAATGTTCAGAACTAGAGCATAAATAATGTCATTGATTTGATGATCGTTTCTAATGCTGACCTTGCCCTTGCTTGCTGCAATAGGCAACAGGATCATTTTACCTCCTGACAAGAAAATCTCTCAAAGTAGAAAACTTAAAACTTGCTTTCCATTAGAAAACATGTTTCATAAAAACTCAGATACAATGACAGTTTACTCTACTCATATACAATGCCACTTTACTCTACTCATATACAATGCCACTTTACTCTACTCATATACAATGATACTTTACTCTACTCAGATACAGTGACACTTTACTCTACTCAGATACAATGACACTTTACTCTACTCAGATACAATGACACTTTACTCTACTCATATACAATGCCACTTTACTCTACTCAGATACAATGACACTTTACTCTACTCAGATAAATGACATTTTACTCTACTCATATACAATGATACTTTACTCTACTAAGATACAATGATACTTTACTCAGATACAATGATACTTTACTCAGATACAATGACACTTTACTCTACTCATATACAATGACACTTTACTCTAATCATATACAATGACAATTTACTCTACTTATATACAATGATACTTTACTCTACTAAGATACAATGATACTTTACTCAGAGACAATGACACTTTACTCTACTCATATACAATGATACTTTACTCTACTCAGATACAATGACACTTTACTCTACTCAGATACAATGATACTTTACTCATATATAATGATACTTTACTCAGATACAATGACACTTTACTCTACTCATATACAATGATACTTTACTCTACTCATATATAATGATACTTTACTCAGATACAATGACACCTTACTCTACTCATATACAATGACACTTTACTCTACTCATATACAATGACACTTTACTCTACTCATATACAATGACACTTTACCTACTCATATACAATGACACTTTACTCTCATATCAATGACACTTTACTCAGATGCAATGATACTTTACTCTACTCATATACAATGACACTTTACTCTACTCAGATACAATGACACTTATCTACTCAGATACAATGACACTTTACTCAGATAGCAATGAATAGCTTTCAATCTACCTATACAAGTAATTATTTACAGAGCACAAACAGATCACACATTTACATCTTTCTCAAGATACAAATGAAAAATCTTCTACTCTACTACATATACAATAGACAATTACTCTACTCAAATCATCATATTTTACTCTACCATATACAATGACACTTTATTTCTAGATCAATGACACTTCTTACTCTATACAATACAACTATTAATTAAAGATGCATGAACACTCTATCAGATGCAATGATACTTTACTGCTAGTCAATACAATGGACTTTGATTATGACTCGATACAAGACACTGGTCTTCTTCAGATCCCATATGATACTTTACTCTGTTGATTAATGTACCTTTGACTAGATACAATGACATTTACCTCAGATAGCACATGATGCTTTACTTACTAATTACACCCTGCCTTTTCACTCAGATACAATGACACTTTCTTACTCAGATAAAGTTGCATCTATTCTTTGCTTACTATGCATGCAACACTCACACTTTATTGATGCAATGAACTTACTTACAATACAATGATATTTGAGACTCATATCAATGATACTTTCTCTACTCGATAGCAAATGACATTTACTCTCCGACAATGAAAGTTCTCTCATCAGAACTAAACAGCTTTCCAATCAGAACAATGATCTTCTACTCAATACAATGATACTTTACTCTACTCAGATACAATGACCTATTTACTCAGATACAATGCACTTTACTCTACTCATATACAATGCACTTTACTCTACTCATATACAATGATACTTTACTCTCTCGATACAATGAACTTTACTCTACTCAGATACAATGACACTTTACTCACTATAACAATGACACTTTATCTACCAATACAATGACACTTTACTCTGCTCAGATACAATGATACTTTACCCTACTCATATACAATGACACTTCACTCATATACAATGACACTTTACCCTACTCAGATACAATGAACTTTCTCTCTCATATACAATGACCTTACTCTACTCAATACAATGACACTTTACTCTATTCAGATACAATGACACTTTACTCTATCAATACAATGACACTTTACTCTACTCAGATACAATGACACTTTACCCTACTCAGATACAATGACACTTTACTCTACTCATATACAATGACACCTTACTCTACTCATATACAATGACACTTTACTCTACTCATATACAATGACACTTTACTCTACTCAGATACAATGACACTTTACTCTACTCATATACAATGACACTTTACTCTACTCACATACAATGACACTTTACTCTACTCAGTATACAATGACACTTTACTCTACTCATATACAATGACACTTTACTCTACTCAGATACAATGACACTTTACTCTACTCAGATACAATGACACTTTACTCTACTCATATACAATGACACTTTACTCTACTCAATACAATGACACTTTACTCTACTCAATACAATGATACTTTACTCTACTCAATACAATGACACTTTACTCTAGATGCAATGATACTTTACTCTATTCAGATACAATGACACTTTACTCTATTCAGATACAATGATACTTTACTCTACTCAATACAATGACACTTACTCTAGATACAATGATACTTTACTCTACTCAGATACAATGACACTTTACTCAGATACAATGACACTTTACTCTACTCAGATACAATGATACTTTACTCTACTCATATACAATGATACTTTACTCTACTAAGATACAATGACACTTTACTCTACTCATATACAATGATACTTTACTCTACTCAGATACAATGACACTTTACCCTACTCAGATACAATGACACTTTACTCTACTCAGATACAATGACACTTTACTCTACTCAGATACAATGATACTTTACTCATATACAATGATACTTTACTCTACTCAGATACAATGACACTTTACTCTACTCATGATACAATGCACTTTACTCTACTCAATACAATGCACTTTACTCTATTCAATACAATGATACTTTACTCTTCAGATACAATGATACTTTACTCTATTCAGATACAATGACACTTTACTACAATACAATGACACTTTACTCTGCTCGTATACAATGACACTTTACTCTACTCATATACAATGACACTTTACTCTACTCAGATACAATGACACTTTACTCAGATACAATGACACTTTACTCTACTCAGATACAATGGATCTGAAATCAGACTGTGTGGCAGCTGGATTTTTAGACATTCCAAGAGACCAGATTACAAAACTGTATGCACCTTCAAAAGAAATAGGTTCCAATCAACAAGTAACTACCTGTCCTTGCTTTCACCCCAGACTGATGGAGACAATTGAAAGTAACACTGACTTCTGGGTCTTATTTGAAGACTGTGAGTTAAACTACACTGCAGTTGACCAATACTCCAGTAAGTGTACACATCTAAATTTTTATAATTACTAGTTGCACTAAGAGTGTACACTAAATTTATATTACTAGTTACTCAAGTTGTACACATCTAATTTACTAATTAAGTTCTATAATTACACATCTAAATTCTTATAATTGAATGCTGACTCAATTGTAACACACTCTGATTTTTATATACTAGGTTACTCAAGAATGTAACATCTAAATTTGTATAATTACTCAGTACCAAGAGACACATCTAAATTTTTATAATTATAATTGACTCAAGTAAGGTACACATCTAAAGTTTATAATTACATTGCACTACAGTAAGTGTACATCTAATTAGTCGAATTACTAGTTGCACTCAAGTATTCACATCTAAATTTGTATAATTACTGTGACTGTGTACATCTAAATCTAAATACTTAATTATGATGAACCATGTTAATTAATTTATTTTTTATTCAAATTATCATAGTCAAACTGGTATCATCTACTTGTGAATTATATTCTGTCTACAGTAATGTACACTCTAAATTCATATAACTATGTTCACTTAATAGTGTATTTATTATATTTCTAACTAGTTGATAGTTAAGTGTAAATATTTACAGTTCACCAGTCAATCTAAGTTGTTACCTCTAATTGTATAATTACTTTTGTCCACTGCAGCTAATTATCCAACTTTTCATACAGTCACTTTGTCATATGTGTCAATCTAAATTTGTATAATTACTAGTTGCTCAGAAGTGTACATCTAAATTTGTTAATTACTAGCTGCACTCATTAGTTACACTCCAAACTTATCAATTTAGTTGCACTAAGTAAGTGTCCAACACTAATTTGTCATAATTACTGGTCTACACTATTACCATAATGTGTCCACACATTTTGTTCATTTAATTCCAATGCACCAATGAATCATAATCCATTTTATAATACTTTTACTTGTAATAAGTCTCTAAATTGTTATAAGTACGTAGCTCTAGTAAGTGTACACATCTAATTCTGTTAATTACTAACCAAGTCTAGTTAAATCACATCTAAATTTATAATTCAATTTGTACTCAGTAAGTATCATTAAATTTGTAAATTACCTATTCCATTCAAGAATGTACACATCTAATTTTATAATTACTAATTGCCTAATATTAACATCTAAATTTTATAATTATGTATGCATCAGTAAAGGAATGCACATTTTAACTTCCATAGCATTTTATTACCTCTGTGATTTTATTTGTATCTAGCACTAAACATTTGAATTGTTGCATTATTGCTTACAAGAGGCAATCATCCAATTCAAATCTTTTTTTATACCTAGCTCTAGGTCACTTTAATGTTCGCTCTTTTACAGCCTTCTAACATTGAGTGGTTTCTTTTTTTTCATTATAACCCGGCCACATAGCGGTGCCCAAATTAATCTAGATAACTACTTAAAGTTTGTACACTTGATTCGTAATTATTGATTGCTTTTCAGAGATTGATAATAGATCATGAATCCTAAATCGTTTGGTCCTCTAACAATGTCATACTTACGTTTTGGCAACATTAACTTATCTCAAAGTGATTAATTTAAGATTTGTTAAAGAAGAAGATTTATTATACTTTTTTGATATCTAACTTCCTGTTATATGTTTGGGATTTAGATTTTGTCAGCTGAGCCAGTCTCCCAATTATCTGGTTTATCCTATACGCTTTGTCTTGCAATTATTCTGTGTCCATCTGTTTACATCATTATCATCGTTCAACATTACCATTTCTTGATTTGTCCAACAGCTTTTTTCTACTGTGTCAACTGCTACCATTTGTTCATATAGTAGTCCAACAGCTTACCATTTGTCATATTGGTCCAACAGCTACCATTTTATTCATACTGTTAAATCGCTACTCATTTTGTCCATACTGTGTCCAACAGCTCATTTGTTCATACTGTGTCCAACAGTCATTTTGTCCATACTGTGTCCAACAGCTACCATTTTGTCCATACTGTGTCCAACAGCTACCATTTTGTCCATACTGTGTCCAACAGTCCATTTTGTCCATACTGTGTCCAACAGCTACCATTTTGTCCATACTGTGTCCAACAGCTACCATTTTGTCCATACTGTGTCCAACAGCTACCATTTTGTCCATACTATGTCCAACAACTACCAATTTGTTCATACTGTGTCCAACAGCTACCAATTTGTTCATATAACTATTTATGACAAAATGTTCTTTTTAAACTTTGTAATTATATAGTGGGTGTCTGTGCGGTAGTGAGCTCTATCACAACCCAAGTGTACCTGGTTCAAACTCTGCGGCTGGCAGTTTAGAAGCAAATTTGTTCCTGTTATTTTTATGAACGGTAAAAATAGACCTCATCATTCAAGACAATGGCACACTATTGAATGTATAAGTGGTGCCTAGAATATTAACGACTCATTTACTGTGGTTAATGGTGACGTCCTGTAAAGGATATGCCACGATTTTCATTTCATTCAGTTATATTTATTATCCTCTTTCAGTCATTTCTCATTTGTCAATTTAGTATTTCACATTTAGAGAGAGATTTTGTCATATCTTTTGTTGGCAGAGAATTCGCTCCAGATTCAAATCTTTTTTTAGTATCCTCTTATGACAGGTTGCAGTGTTAATGTTCTTTTGCTCCATTTTTAGGCTCCACTAACACATTGTATTTTGCTTTTATTTTTATTATGTATGCACCGAGCGGTTACAGGGCCCAAATTTGGGGTGTAAAGAATAGAACCGCTGTTACCATGCCACGCATGTCGTAAGAGGCGACTAAGGAGTTTGGCTGAAATCGGATGCATGTGTCCTAAATCGTTTAGGGGCCTACCAAACCAATGTGCAATAATACACGTTCTTGGCAAATATCAAACATATCACAAAAAGTGATTAAAATTTGTTGTAAAGAACGAACGCAAAGAAGAAGATTTATGTATACTTTTCTTTGATATCTTTTACTTCTGCGTTCTCACTAGATTGGGATTTCGATTCTCTAATAAAGGCAGCCGTCTGCCTCAGATTATCAGCCACACCATCAGTTTGTCTTGGACGCTAGTGTAAGTGGGCCACCTCTTTTTCTCAAGTCTGCATACTGGGGGCAGTTCTGTAGGATATAATTACTATGATTTCTGCTTCCCCATTTGTGCCGACCTCTTCCCTCAGTAAGTTTTGGCCACCCTCGTGATGGTAGGTCTCACATGTTACTGGTGGCAAAATCTCCGAGGCAGATTGGCGACCATAGAATCTGTTATCCCATTCCTCATTGTGAGGAGTCGTTGCACCATGTTATGCGCCTTACGACCTGGTGCATCCGTTTTCTGCAAGCATTTGTTTCAGGTTACATTCCCTAGCGGACACATGCATCCGATTTCAGCCAAACCTCCTTTCGCCTCTTACGACATGTGTGGCAGGTAACAGTGGTTCTATTCTTTACATCCCAAATTTGGCCCGGCAACCACTCAGGCATTTTCTTTGATAGTGAAAATGATATATATTTTTCTTAACGTGATCTGACTTCAATTTTGTCATCTTTGTGTACACACATTATAGACATTCAATCTGGGCTGCAACTCTGGTACACAACCTGTTTCTACAATGTCAGCTGTAAATGGCAAAGCAGACATATGGCTGTCAAGGCCAACATTTCAGGATATTAGCTATTGGTTTGAAGTTACAGTTACAGCAGTAAGAAGTAAGTTGAACGAATCATAAATTCACTGATAACTTAGTTTGTAATTATAAAAAGACATTCCGTAAAATAAAATGCTCATGATTTTTCAAACTGAACTTAATTTATCTTTAGTAATGTTATGTTATGCGATCAATGTCATGACACATTGGGCATTCCATTCAGCTCTGTCCTCCGCTGCAGCAGCCATCCCAAAGTCCATTTGCTCACCTTACCCATGAGAAGTTGATTACTATATCTTCTCTCTCTACCACGAAGACAACACTTCCTGGCATATCCAAACTTAACACCTAACTCTCAAACTCATTCAGTGTCTGAGACTTGCCCATGTCACATAACTAAGAGCGTTTCTTTAGTAATGCATGTTTTATGTGAGTATATTGTTCTGGACATGCAGCACATGGTAATAATGAGCAACATAGTGGGGCATTTTATTTTGATAGGGGTAACAAATTATAGTTTCTCTAGGACCACCTTTTCCATGTTGATGACTCGGCTATCGATAAGAATGCGATCTTGAGACTGGAGGAATTTGATAAGCATTCATTGAGACAACAGCAACTCCTGTATACATGGATGATGTGTGCTCATTGAGACAACAGAAACTCTGTACATGGATGTGATGTGTGTAGTTCATTGAGACAACAGAAACTCCTGTATACATGGATGTGATGTGTGTAGTTCATTGAGACAACAGAAACTCCTGTATACATGGATGTGATGTGTGTAGTTCATTGAGACAACAGAAACTCCTGTATACATGGATGTGATGTGTGTAGTTCATTGAGACAACAGAAACTTCTGTATACATGGATGTGATGTGTGTAGTTCATTGAGACAACAGAAACTCCTGTATACATGGATGTGATGTGTGTAGTTCATTGAGACAACAGCAACTCTGTTACATGGATGTGATGTGTGTAGTTCATTGAGACAACACAACTCTCTGTATACATGGATGTGATGTGTGTAGTTCATTGAGACAACAGAAACTTCTGTATACATGGATGTGATGTGTGTAGTTCATTGAGACAACAGAAACTTCTGTATACATGGATGAGATGTGTGTAGTTCATTGAGACAACAGAAACTCTGTACATGATGATGTGTAGTTCATTGGAAAAACCTGTATACATGGATGAGATGTGTGTAGTTCATTGAGACAACAGAAACTCCTGTATACATGGATGTGATGTGTGTAGTTCATTGAGACAACAGCAACCTGTATACATGGATGTGAGTGTGGCTTAACCATCTGGATGTGATGTGTGTAGTTCATTGAGACAACAGAACTCTGTATACATGGATGTGATGTGTGTAGCTCATTGAGACAACAGAAACTCATTATACATGGATGATGTGTAGTTCATTTAGAACAGAAACTCTGTATCATGGATGTGATGTGTAGTTCATTGAGACAACAGAAACTCCTGTATACATGGATGTGATGTGTGTAGTTCATTGAGACAACAGAAACTCCTGTATACATGGATGTGATGTGTGTAGTTCATTGAGACAGAACAACTCTGTATACATGGATGTGATGTGTGTCATTGAGACAACAGAAATCTGCATGGATTGATGTGTGTAGTTCATTGAGACAACAGAAACTCATGTATACATGGATGTGATGTGTGTAGTTCATTGAGACAACAGCAACTTCTGTATACATGGATGTGATGTGTGTAGTTCATTGAGACAACAGAAAATCCTGTACATGGATGTGATGTGTGTAGTTCATTGAGACAACAGAAACTCTGTATACATGGATTTTGATGTGTGTAGTTCATTGAGACAACAGAAACTCCTGTATACATGGATGTGATGTGTGTAGTTCATTGAGACAACAGAAACTCCTGTATACATGGATGTGATGTGTGTAGCTCATTGAGACAACAGAAACTCCTGTATACATGGATGTGATGTGTGTAGTTCATTGAGACAACAGAAACTTCTGTATACATGGATGTGATGTGTGTAGTTCATTGAGACAACAGCAACTTCTGTATACATGGATGTGATGTGTGTAGTTCATTGAGACAACAGCAACTCATGTATACATGGATGTGATGTGTGTAGCTCATTGAGACAACAGAAACTCCTGTATACATGGATGTGATGTGTGTAGTTCATTGAGACAACAGAAACTCATGTATACATGGATGTGTGATGTGTGTAGTTCATTGAGACAACAGAAACTCCTGTATACATGGATGTGATGTGTGTAGTTCATTGAGACAACAACAACTCCTGTATACATGGATGAGATGTGTGTAGTTCATTGAGACAACAGAAACTCCTGTATACATGGATGTGATGTGTGTAAAACTACAGGAATTATTCACATGCATACTTGTTTTCATCTACTGAAAAGACTGCATCTGTTACTGCTTGGATGACAAAGACATAGGTTCTACTATCTCAGGAAATTATTTATCATGTCATTTTTACTTCAGTTTAGTCATTATTTCTCCATGACATATTTTAACAGCTGATCTACTGTTATCTAACATGTACTTTGTTAAACTGTTTGTTAACAAGCTGCAGATGGCTTTTATCGTAAGTGTACCATTTTAATATAAAGACTAGTTTGTATGCTTGATCTATATATATATATAGATCAGAGAAGAGGTGAGAACACACAATCCTGTCTTACTCCTGATTTTGTTTCGAATGAGTCTGTCATTCCGTCTGTTGTTACCACACTGTGGCTATTTGTGTATATTGCTGCGAAAGCGAACAGAGTTTTTGTCCTGGGACGTTTTGTTCGTATACCACATTCTCAACTTTTTCGAGGCTCGTGTCAGCATTTGGCAGTTTGCGTTTGCTCTGTATTTTCCCTTGGTCAAGGAAACACTGGGCTGGGACCATGCACATAATAATGTATGGATCGTTTCATTAGGTGCTATCAGCGTAACTTAGATTTTGCACTCGCCTGTCATCACCGGCCCTGATTTTTCCTGGGATGTTAATTGTGTGAACAATAGTACCCTGCCCAGCTGTCTCAGGGAAGGCAGTTTCGTTTGGCGCTAAAACGCAACTTTAGTGTTTACGCTTGGCCTCCTGTATGGAGTCCCGCAATCTTCCCATGTGTCGCCTTCATCTGTCGTTCCATGTACACGCAGCTCTCGACTCGTGCATAGGGCTCAGAGTTTCGCTCCATGTGGGCGCTCTTCTCTGTTCAGGATGCACCTCTCATCCCTTCTCGTGCCGTCTTTGCCATCGGCAGGAAAGCTGCTCTAACCATTGTGTTCACCTCTGCCATCTCATGTGTTGTACCTTGGGACTGCCCTGACGCCAGCTCAACTCGTGCACAGGGCTCGAGTTTCACTCCTGTGGTGCTCTTCTCTGTTCGGGATGCACCTCTCATCCCTTTGCATGCCACCTTTCCCATCGGCAGGAAAGCTGCTCTGACCATTGTGCTCACCTCTGCCGTCTCATATGTCATACCTTGGGACTGCCCTGACATGTAGCTCGACTCATGTACAGGGCTCCAAGTTTTGCTTCGTGTGGGCCCTCTTCTCCGTTCGGGATGCACCTCTCATCCCTTTGCATGCAACCTTTCCCATCTGTCAGGAAGTTGCTGCAATTGTTGTGTTCTCACATTTGCCACCTCATTTACCGTGCCTCGAGACTGCCCTGCGCTCCATGCATAGGGCTCCGAGTTTCGCTCCGCATCTCGGCATTGGGATTCGCCTCTCATCCCTCTGATTCGGTCATTTTCTTCCAGGGAGTTAGCAATTGTTCGCGGACTGCTGTATCTTACATTTTGGGAACTTGGACACATTCTAGCGGACATCGGCCAGGAGATGTGTGCATTGTTCAGAACTTTTCAGACCTGCATTGGTTTTCCATGCTAGCACTGCTACCACTACCAGTAGTTCTCCCTGCCCCTTGGCCAGACCGGAACCAAAGTCTGTTACCAGGGTCACCACGTGGAGGTGGGGACATGGTCTTGATAAAGCCCTTCACAGCCTGGTGAAGCGTTGTCCCACTGCACCTTCGACCCCATTTCTTGATATAACTTGTTTATAACAGGCTCTTTCCAACTAATTTGTTCTGTTTTTAAAGTATTAGCCCTTTGAACCCTGACCACCTGTACCTTAAAAATCTCTTCCTCAAAGCTCCTGGGCAAAAACAGTACACATCAGAGTTATATTAAAACATGATAATTTAGCACTATTAAGTGTTCTATAATTTGTTATTGATTTACCCCATCATCTCCGTTATTCCTGCTTATTATATATATTTGAAGAATACTAAACTTTAAAATTTATTTGATTTAATATGTGGGCACGGCTGCGAACACTCCCGTATATGAAGATATGCAGATTAAATACTTAACTAATTACCTTATCAGAACAATAAAATCACACAACAGCGTCAGATCTAGTAAAACGATGTAGAACACATGGGTTGTTTTTACGTCTCATATGTATACAATTTATTTTCAAATAACGAAAAATAGTGAAAAAATATGCTCAGACCAATATATCGGAGCTCGGGTATGGGCGCTTACATTCAATCCCGAAATATCGGAGCCGGTTCTAAGGTTAATAGTGACTATCTGATAGCTGCTTTTTGATGTTCTTCTTCATCACCTTTCAACTCCCGACGGAGCACATTTCTTCAACAAACTTCTTCCAGCTCTTCTTCTCTCCGAGCTCTCTTTCAATTCTTTCCATGTTTTACCTATCCTTTTAATATTAGCCTCCAACTCTCTTCTCAAGGTCTGTCTAAGCCTTCCCCATCTCCTGTTTTCCTGCAGGTTCCAAAACAGTACCTCTTCTTCTTCTTTCGTCCGTTCTTTACGACCAATTTTAATCACTCTTTGTGATTTGTTTGATCTTTGCCAAGAACGTGTATACGTTGCACATTGGTTTGATAGGCCCCCAAACGCATAGACTTCTACACGCTTAGGACACATGCATCCGATTTCAGCCAAACCTCCTTAGTGCCTCTTACGACATGCGTGGCAGGTAACAGTTATTCTATTCTTTACACCCCAAATTTGGGCCCCGGTAACCACTCGGGCGCAAAACAGTACCTGTCTTGCAATGCTTCCGGTTGGTCTTCTCAGTGTGTGTCCTATCCATCACCAGCATATCTTTAGTAGCTCTTTTTTCACTGGTATCTGCTTAGTTCTTTCTCTGTGAGTTCCTCGCTCGTAATCTTATCATACCATCTCAGTCCCTCTATTCTACGTAAACATCCATTTATGAAGGTCTGTAGTTTTCTGGTGGTTTCTTTGTTGTCTTCCATGTTTCCAAGTTATAGAACAATGATTTTGATATTGATTGTTTATAATTGTCCATCTAATAAGAATATGCACCATTTATTTCCACTTATAGGATGACTATTTCATATACAGTTTTAGGGGGTGGAGAATATAGAGCATGTTATATTGATGGTACATTGCCATCATCTTAGACAGTCTGAAGATTAGTGATAAAGTGGTATGATCATGTCTCTCTCTACACAATCCTGTCAACAGCTTAGACAGTCTGAAGATTAGTGATAAAGTGGTATGATCATGCTCTCTCCACACAATCTGTCAACAGCTTAGACAGTCTGAAGATTATGATAAGTGGATCATGCTTCCAACAATCCTGTCAACAGCTTAGACAGTCTGAAGATTAGTGATAAAGTGGTATGATCATGTCTCTCTCCACACAATCCTGTCAACAGCTTAGACAGTCTGAAGATTAGTGATAAAGTGGTATGATCATGTTTCTCTCCACATAATCCTGTCAACAGCTTAGTCTTAATGAAAGACTAAAAAAAACCTGATTATGTTGCTCTACTGTACCTTGATACACCAGCACATAGAAGGTTGTCTTCAGATCTCTCTCTTCCCCCCACCCTTTTAAAAAAACCTTTTTCTTCCATGGATTTTCTACTGCGGTATGTTTTGTAGAATATTTTTTGTAATCTCATATTTTGACTTAAGTCATGACAGTCTTTGTTTGTTTTCTATTCAGTAGTTATCTGTGCCCCAAGATCTTTCAGAGTTTGTTCATTTAGTTTCTTATGTATAGGTCACTACATTTAACACATTTTTTTCCAAGTTATGTTTCTGAACAGTGGGTTGCAATTCAACATTTAGTCAATATCTTCTTCTTTAAACGATCCACATCGACCACTTGTTAAATCCCTCTTTGTTATTTGTATGGGATCTGAGATGAAGAGCAATTGTACATTGTGCCAGTTATGCATCTACAAGTAGGCCAGCACATCCAATTTCTGCGATGCTTTTTATTTACTAGGTATCTTCCTAGGCCCTACCTCAGTCGCTCTTAGACATGTCTTGAATGTCGTAGTCATTCTTGTCTATGAGCCCTAACACACTGGCAGTATACTGGCGTGTCACATGATATTTATTCAGATTTTCCTTAGATACGTGTATTTGTCGCCATTGTGTTTCATTAATTGTCACCTGTTTGTTCGTGCTGAAAAGGCCTTGTTGGTCAATGCGATGTCTTGTTTGTAATTTGTAAACTACAGTTGTAATTCGTGCAATCAATGTTACCATTATATATATATATGACTATTTAACAACTTTTGATACATAGTAAATCTGTGAAGATTACTTTCGTTAGTTTTTCTAATACTAAACATGCTTGCACTTGTTTGTATATGAAATATTATTATTTGCCCGCCTGCCCAGCGTGTTCGTAGCGCGTTGGACTACATGTGACAAGCTCCCTGTGAGTGCGGGCTCAATTCAGCGGGTTGGCAGAAAAGTCACAGGTTCACCAGATTCACGGTGTTTGTGGCACTGAACCGAAGGGTTACGATGTCCATGGCACTCAAGCCGAGAGCTGAAAGCTCAAGTGCTTCTGGATCGGTAAAAAAAAATGTTATTATTTTTATACAATTTACTAATTTCTGGTAATGCATTTGTGATATTTTGTTTTCAGCTGAAGCAGCACCGCTTGGAGGTAATTCCGGTACAGCGGATATTGGACTAATTGTTGGAATAACTGTTGGAGTTCTTGCTTTGGTGATCATAGCAATTGTCCTTTGTGTGTGCTGCTATCGCAAACGTCAAACTAGCAACAGATCAAAGAGTGACAATAACAAAGATGTGGTGACAAATTCTCTTTTCACAAATACAAGCCATGGATATGAGAATAATATGGCAAAGATCAGTTTTGATAATTCACTTCAAAAGTCACCAAAATTTGATAAAAGTTTATTAGGGCAGAACTACTCGAGAGGTGATGAAAATGATGGGAAACCAAAATCGGCTCTAGAAAGATTTGGTCCTCCTCCTTCACATAGAGGACAGTCAAATTTTGAAAATAGAGAATTCGATTCAGCAAAGAAAAATGAAAGGAACTATTCTAAACCACTGCAAAATCTGGAAGAAAGAGAAACTGTAAAACCTAGAGATATTTCTTCACAAAAAGTTGTTAGGGATACATCTGAAGACGTGCAAAACCCACCAAAATCACTGATGCTGTCTTCTTTGCACAGCAATGTAAAGTTCCGAAAGTCTTTTCATGAAAATGAAGTAGATGCTGAAGAGCGCATAAGACGAGTATCTGATCACAGTTCAGTAACTAATTCAACAATATCTACAGATTCAGATAACACAACTATCAAGAAACCCAGTTTACCTCCAGTTCCAAAGTCCCCACCAAGATCTCCAAGTCCACAAAGGGATGGGAAAAAAATTGCTGGGATATTTCGGGCTGGTACTACTTCTTCTACTTCATCTGCTGAGATAGGAAGATTTGAAGATGAAGATAGTGAAGATAGAGATGTCAAAACGTCTGATAAGCTCAGAAATCATCATTCATTAAGACCTACTACTAGGAAAAATAAGACCGATGAGAAACCAAGAAAAGGAAAACAAACGGGTGTGCGGGAGGAGGATATTGATGACAGGAGAAACAGGGAAAAGGATATGGATGAGAAGAAAAGAAGAAATCGCGAAGATGAAAAAAGAGTAATGAAAGAGGACATTGAAAGAAGACGAAAGATAGAAAAAATGCTAATAAGTGTGGATGATGATGATGATGATAGGTCACAAATCACAGAAAAAGAGTATGAGGGTAGATTTAAGAAGTCAGCAAGTGGTCGCAAACCTAAGAGTAAGGGTCAAAGAATGGGCAGATCAAAAAGTACAGGAAATGCCCTAGATGATTTTGATTCAAGCAGTCAACGCTCTCGTCCCAAGTCACCTGGCAGTGTCAGATCTCTCAACTTAGCAGATGATGATATTGATGATGAACTGGATAGTAACTATACATGTAAGTATTTGCTTTTTCTCATTCTTCATCATCATCATCATCTAGAGATAGTAACTATACATGTAAGTATTTGCTTCTTCTCATTCTTCATCATCATGTGCACTAGAACTTCATGAGGTGAAAACCCAATCTCTATCATTGTTTTCCACAACTTTGATGTTGAACACAGCCAAATGTCTTTGAATAGTCAACAAAGCAGGGATACAAAACTATGTTGTACTGTCTATATTATTCAATTGATCTTTGTTAAATAAATAACCTTCTTTGCGCTAACTTTCTAAGCCCTCAATTGATAACAGTTTCAGCCTCCACATATATGCATGCTCTATTGTCTCTTTGACATAGAATATTGATATATATTTATGTAATACATGATCAATTTTCAAATGATTATATGCATGAAATAGAAAATTGATGAAAAATGGATAGTGTAAGACGGGCATAAGATGAATTAAAATGCAGAACTCAAATTTTAACCCTTTCGCTGCTAAATACTTTCTGAAGGCCGAGCTAAAAATAGCTACTCTTTGTTTCTAGGTCACAAAGTGAATGTATGCCTATAACAGCGATAGTAGCAATGTATAACGTGTTAACACGTCTTTAGCCCACAGAGGAGAGATAATAACAGACATCTTAATGCGTCTTTAGAAGTGAATGGAGAAAATGTATATATACGTCCTTAGCAGCTAAAGGGTTAAATGATTATTCAATTGCAAAATCACGAGAATAATTTATTTTAAAATTTTTATTATTAATTTCTTCTTTAAGGCGCCACGGACCCTTAATCGCCTGAACCCTTAAATTCTTCTGAACCCACTATCGCCCCCCCCTAGAACGCTTCAGCGCCCACTGGGGGGGCGGTACCAACCACTTTGGGAAACGCTGGTCTATATTATTCAATTGTGATTCTCTTGTTAAATAAACAATCTCTTGTATCTTTGCCTCTTCTACTAAAGCCAACTTGAAGGATATTTATCTCTTCTTCCAGTTTCTTGTGTGTTCTTCAAATGATAATTTTAAGTATAATCTTCATATGGATAGAGGAAAAAAAGATAATAAATTAGCTCCACAGATTGTTTAACTTAGTGAGAAATAGAAGTGAGATCACAGCAGACTGGAAGAAAGGCCTCCTCGTAAACTGCAAAAAGAATGGAGATTTATCACAATGTGACAAGTGGAGAGGTATCATACTACTTTCCATTTCCAGCAAAGTCCTCAATAGGGTTATTCTGGACGGGATGAAAGATGCCATTGACAAGAGGCTTGGAGATGAACAGACTGGATTCCGAAAAGATAGATCTTTTCAAGATAGATCTTGTAATGACCATATAGCCATCCTGAGAATCATCGTAGAACAAATAATGGAGTGGCAGACTCCACTCTACATGTGTTTTGTTGATTTTTTTAAGGCATTTGCCAGCATATATAGGCTATCAATGTGGAATATCCAGAGAAACTATGGGGTACCAAAGAAAACTGTTAACATCATCTGGCAATTGTATTAGGGGTTTGCTTGCCAGGTTATCCACGATGGAAGACTGTTCGAGGAGTTCCAGGTCACTACTGGTGTTAGACAAGGATGCCTGCTGTTACCCCTCCTCTTCTTAGTGCTACTTGATTAGGTTATACAGGGTGTTCAACTTAAAAGCAGCCCCAGTGATAAATAGAAATTTGTCAGGTACGCATTGCATCTCGTCTATTTACTATTTAAACTGGTTCTGACTAAAATGTCACCTACGTCACATTTGTTCATCTCCCCTTCCCACACTACAATTACACACCATCCCACAACCTTGACCTATACTACATCATAACTGAACCTTCCCATTTCCATAAATATATGCCAGATTAGCTCCATTCACAGGCTGCTTTTAAGTTGAACACCCTGTATAATAATATAATGGCAAACAGTTGTTGAGGCCCTATGCTTCAGAGAAGGAGAGAGGATAAGTCAAATCATATAGCTGATTTGTTCTGTTCTGTATTTGAACTATTCTATAATTGGTGCATTTCTTTATGTTACACTTTTCGGGAATTATGATATGTATAGTTCGTTGTATAACAACAAACACAAACTTCAACAACACATAAATGCACTGCAAGCGACACCTCCAAAACAGAAGTCATAACAATAAGTAGGTCAACAGGTCAACTAAATATCATCATCAAGGTGCGTATCCTTTATAGGACGTTCCACCTTCAACAACATCTGAAATTTCACTCTGTCTCTTGACAGTTCACCCACTCTGACAATATGGTCATGTTCTATGGTTTTTAATATCTTGTACTCATTCTTCTTGGTTGCTTAGTCCTGGGACCCTGCTCTAAGTATTGTTCTTCCAGGCCATCGGACTGATGATGTAGCAAAGTATGTACATTTCCTGTCATAGTATGTTGTTTATCATCCAACTTAACATTTGTCTTCAGGACATCAGTGTTCTTTTTTAAATCTGTTCATGGTATGGATTTTTAATTTAACTAAATATAACATGAATAATGTCATAAACCCGAATCAATATCTGTAGTATATTCGCAGATGGAAAGATGGCGAATGAGCTAGATGCAGAGGCAATGCAGTGACATAACTGTACACTGTTAAACATCAGATAACATGGAGTACGACAACGATAAACTGCATATTATTCAACTGCATCGTGCAAACATGGCTGATTAGACACAAGAAGAAGTTCAACATGAAATGAGATGTTCAAACGTCACGTTTCAAGGCGAGATAGAGTGAGAAATGAGAATATCGGAAGCATCGTTTGTACTATACCATGTATACAGTACATCGAGAAGCAAAGAATCAAGTGGTTCGACCATCTAATGAGAATGGAACCACATTTACTACCATCACATACCTATAATAATCGATACTCAGGACGCAGAGCATGAGGCAGGCCAAGAACACGATGGATAGATAATATCTCAGAGTCCCTGCGAAAGCATGGACTGACAACGTCAAGCGCAACACACCTGGCACAAGATAGAAAACTAACTCTCCCACGACGCTTCATGGAAAATGTGGTTAAGATAAGATAATATAGTTCTCTACATTTTTTCTCCAACTACCACTATATCTATCTCTCTCTCGATCCCCGCCTAGACTGATGAACCAGCTTTTATCATGAATGTTACTGTTGCTTTGAGGACTCTGTCCTCCGACAGCTTCTCGCAAGCTCTGTGTTAATGGGTCAAGTTTCTTTTCTTGGGGCTGCTAACCACTGGCAGTCTTGCAGTATGTGCTCCACTGTGTCTAATCTTTTTGTACAATGCATGGTATATTTTCCTGCTCTTTTCTTCCCTTAATAAACTGCTATTATTTCATACCATTATGTCATCATCATCAAGGTGTGTATCCTTTATAGGACATTGCTCTCTTTGCAGCACATCTGAAATTCACTCTGTCTCTTGTCAGTTCACCCACTTCGTCGATGGTCATGTTCATGGTTTCTTTAATATCTTGTAGCCATCTTCTTCTTGGTCTGCCTCTGCGTCCTGGGACCCTGCCCTCTAGTATTGTTCTTTCCAGGCCATCGTGACGCTTGATGTGACCAAAGTATGTAATTTTTCTGTATAGTATGTTTATCAGCCAATTCTCTTTAACATTTAGTTCTTTCAGGACATCAGTGTTCTTTCTTTTTCTGTCCATAGTATTCGTAGGATCTTTCTGTAGCATTTAGTTTTGAAGGACTGGATTTTTGTTCTTAATTTATGTAGCCTAACCATTTTTCATTTTGTGTATAGCCCATTCTACTTCATCTAGTGTTAGATTCCCTTTCTTTTGTACTGTTATCAATATTGTTACTTTGAGCAATATGTTTAGCATACATTTCACTTTTGTATTTCTTCCATCAATTTTTAATAGCATTTTCTGTCAAGGTATTGCCCAGTTTGTCACAAGTTACCTTAAATGTTGGATGAAATTTGTCAATCAAATGTCTCATTTCTTTGAGCATTTCTGTATCTTTTCCATTTTGTTGTTGGTATTCTTCTATTTTAGCACATCTGGTTTATTTGTATTAGTTTTCTTACTGCACTTCTCAAATATATGGTTAACACTGAAGTTAAGTTTGCCACTTGTATTCAATAAAACATAACCAATTCTTCAGGTTTTGAGATGTAGGCAATGACATCATATTTGTCGGAAACAATATAATTACACTCATTGAGACACCACAATTTTTAGTATATCGAAAACAGAAATAAACATATATTACCGTTTTAGCATTAGTTATTTATTTCTTTTTTTAAAATAGTTATATTGTTACTGATTAAAGTTTACGCAATTCCATAATACAATTTTCAACAGTTAATCAAAATTTTATCTTTATATTCATACAGCTTTCAAACGATCTGGATCCAAGACATCATTGTATGCCTCCCGTTCATCTCTGTATGGTCGAAGACGAAAAAATTCAATGGGAGAAACAGTATCTATGTCTTCATATATGCATGATGATGTGGATTCACGCATGGGAGACTTTGACAAGACACATTTGTCCCACAAGGAGAAAGAACGACTTTTCAAGTCAACAGGAGACTTAGATCTGAGTTCTGCATCAGCTGTAGTTTTTCGTGAATGTGCCACACAAACTGGAAGTAGCAAGGAAGTCTATGTTTATGGCAGAAAAACTTATGTCAAGAGTAAACCAGGAAAGCGTTACAGCCGCGGTACTCAGAAATTCCCTGATAAAGAAAGGCGAGACTCAACAGGGTCTGCCAGATCTGGAAGATCAACAAAATCAAATCGTTTGAAATCAAGAAGTAAAAGCCAGGAAAGCCTAAGAAAACAGAAAGGCTCCAGATCCAGAGACTTCAGTGATGATGATAGTGAATTTAGCCATCGCCAAAGACGCAAAAAGTCTCAAGACAAAGACTACAGCGATGGTGATGTCAGTGAAAGAAGTCATCGCCAAAGACGCAAAAAGAACCATGACAGTGATGATGCAAGTGAAAGGAGTCACGAAAGACGCAAAAGCTTAAAGACCGAGATAATAGTGAAGATGAACAATCATACCATCATTCAGAGTCGCGTTTTAGTGACAGTGATCAAGAAAGCAAACGATCACGAAATAAGTTGCGGGAAATAGATAATGACTATTACAAATCAAAACAAAAGGCCAAACCTAATCCCATGCCACGTGAAAACCCATGACACAATGACAAGTGATTCCTCAGATTCTGATGATAACAACTCACAAGTGACTTCAAGTGTAGCACCTTCATCTATCCAACAAACGAATGAACACATTGCACATGCAGCACACTTTACTCCAACAGGTTACTCTGTAGTCTATCCACAGCCAGGTGTTGCCTATATGTCCACAGCCCCAGGTGGACCTCCTATGATGTTTCCTGTAACCTCAATGCCCCAGTCTGCTATACCACAAAAGCCTTCCGTCGCTCCAAAACCAAATGTGTCAAAGTGGGACCAGTTGGTAAATCTGACAGAAGGGATGAAGAAGAGGCGACACCAGATGGGGGAGTCTGTGGAAACAGAATCAGTATTGAGTTCAACATGGAGTCAGCCAGTGACATATGCCAGTCAGCCGCATTCTCATTACTCTCAATCACCTTATACAATGTCTCAAAGAATGCCTGGTTTTGTCTCTACTTATCCAGAATCCATAGACAGTACAAAACTACCAAAAGAACATATTATTGGTTACAGCAGAAAGTATGCTTCAAATGATAGTAATGTGTGATTGGTAGAACATATTTCGTTTCTGCAGTCATAAACTGCATGCTGTAATATTACCATTTAGAAAGAAAAAAACTAGTTAAATTTACTCTTGTTCAATGAATGGATAAATGCTCATTTTAAAAATGTACTAATGTGCCTCTGTAACTTGAAGATTTGATCTTTATTGTTTATCATTGTTCATATTTTTAGGCAGCCAATTCTTTTATATACAAAGGCCTAAAATATTTGATTACTAGACATATTCATGAAATTTTACACCTAATTATTAGTTATCTCACGTTTTCTATTTCAAGAGCTTTTTTTTATTTCTGCAATTATCCTAATGCTGTGATGCAAAACAGGATTGGAGAAAATGAAGAAAGATTTATTTCCATGTCATAATGTTAAATTAACCAAGATCTTTTTCTGCTTCTTTCCCCATCATTTATTGTAATGTTCTTGACCTCTTGTTTTAAAGTGCCCCAAAAATGTGAATTGCATTATTCCAGTACATAGCGTATGTAATAGGTTCTTGGACACACCATCCTCCATGAGGGCATCTTCATTAGTTGTCTAACATTTTGTTATAAACCATATTTTTATTACATCTTTTTTTCATTTGCTTTTAAATGTGTACGCTAACGACAGACAACAATAGTTGTGACATCAAGACTCCTGACATTTCTTTGTTGATATATAGTTTTGTTCATATTACAAAATATATTTTATGTAAACTCTGCAGTTTGCTTGATGACAATCTTATATCAATTTTAGCCCGTCTGCCCAGCGTGTTCGTAGCGCGTTGGACTACGGGTGACGATCCCTCTGTGTGTCGGGTTCAATTCTGCGGGATGGCAGGAAAAGCCACAGATTCCCCAGATTTATGGTGTTCATGGCACCGAACCAAAGGATTACGATGTCCATGGCACCGAGCCGAAGAGCTGAAAAGCTCAAGTGCTTCTGGGTCGGAAAAAAAAATATCAATTTTAAGATAGGACACTCTATGCTGAACAAGGCAGTTTATTTAGAATCAGGATTACCATCATTCTTTTTTCTAACATTTTCTTGAATCTGTATCAGAGTAATATTTTGATGGTTTCCCTTTGTATTTATTGGTGACCAGATCAAGACGATAACAACTTGAAGGAACTGCAAGCATCACTGCACCAAGTATGCAACATCTTCTCTAGAGTGGTAACACAGTGGATACCATCTCACTTCAGAATACCTAGCAATGAGATCATGGACATATTGGCAAAAGCAGGAAGCAGGCTACCACAGATAGACATCAGTATGACATGAGGAAGCAAAAGTACGGATAAAAATGGCCTACAAGAACAAATGGCTGAGAGATCACACAGGGCATGAAAAGGACGATGCATACCACCAACTAAGTAGAGAGGAACAGGTTGTCATTTTCGTCTACGAACAGGGCACAATAGGCTGAGGTACCATCTGTTTAAAAAGTATAAAATAGGCCCATATGTACATGTGGCACCAGCAGGATGACAGAGACACACATACTGCAAGAATGTCCAACATACACGGAACAGAGAAAACACATGACCAATCCCCATATCAGTCCAAGACAAGCTATACAGAGATGTACATAGACTCAGGTTGACCATTACTTTTAAAGTATACAAAACGATATCTGAAAACGCTGGAAGAAGAAGAAGATTGGTGACCAGGCATGTTCTTTATCTCTCCCGGTGTGTCTTACACACATATTTGAGTATTTTCCTTAACGATATGTGAAACTTTTTCATATGTCCCCTTATCTTTCACCATTTCAATCTGTGATTGTTCCTTAGCTAGGGTTTCTCCAACTGAACTCAATTAGTTAGCCAGTCACTTCTTCTTCCGCTCCATATCAACCACTCTGTGTGATTTGTATGTGATCTGAGCCTAAGAATGATTGTTTGTTGTGCCAGTTATGCACCTACAAGTAGGTCAGCACATCCGATTTCTGCGATGATTTTTATTTACTAGGGTAGCTTCCCTAGGTCCTATATCAGTCGCTTCTCATGACATGCCTTGTAGGTCACAGTGGTACTATTCATTGCTTCCCTTGCAGGCCCCGGCACCAAACGGGCGGCCAGTCAGTTAAAGCAGAATCATTATCTTTTAATATAAAAACTCAATGTGATTTTACAAGTTCTGCTATTTTAAAAAAATTCAGACCAGAAAAGCGTACTTGATACAGCTCTCAATTAGTCTGACTACTTGACTGTGTCTATGTAATTTTTTATTACTATACAACTAGTTATTTTGTGATTAGTTTGCCAGTAACATTGTATATTGTGCTTTTGTTTATTTTCTTGAGAACTTCCTGAACAACATTTGAAAAGTTTGTTTAATTTTCAATATATAATACTATTGAATAAAATCAACTGTCCTTTTCAATGTAATATATGGTAGGGAGGTATTATTATTTACTGATCAAAATATTTAACTAGTAGATCCTGATTTATTATTAGTTACTAAACTGACGTCATTGCACTCCAAACAGACCCATAGGTGCTCAGTCTCCTCAACAGATATCGAAGAGTATGCATACTGATGGGTCATGTGGCTCACTGGTTAAGCACACTACTCACTGCCTCATCCAGTTCTACCTGTACAACGGGTAACTCCAAACTGCTTAAAATGGTGTATTGATTCAACATCTATTTTAGTGTCTTCATCCAACAAGCAGTTGCAAATAGTAGATCATCTATAACATGTAAGCTTCCTCTATTAAAAAAAGCTTTGAATACCAGACGTCAGGACATGTAAGACAGAAAAGTTGTGAGATTGAAAAGACAACATAGATGGAGATAGAATAGAATAAATAACATTAACAATGATATACCACAAGATTTCAAAGAAGGTAGTAAGAAAAGCTTAGGGCAAAGTCATCCATTAATGTTAGAATAAGTAAATATTTCATCATGCAATATTGTAGGTTCCTGTCATGCTGTCACCCAAAGCATATATGCAAGTTACTGCAGTTCACAGACACCTACTGCACAAGAGTAATAATAATATTAAAGTTATGAGAATATAATGCGATATCGGGAGCAGAGTCACAATGAGAAAAAGATAAAAAGCCAGGGTTAGGAAGCTTGAGACTGCTGACCAAAACACTACTTCACCTCCATGGGGTGGTCCTGCAAACAGATTGTTGCACTGTAGTCCAGCAAAGCAGGTAGGGATCTAAGGGAAGCTACTAATTAGATTAGATAGTAATGTAAGCCCAGCCGCAAATGGTATGGGAATTGATTGCACAACAGATCAGCAATATCCGAGTGGCTGCACTTACATGATTCTCACAGCTGTTCAGAGATCATAGTCTGTGCAGAAGTTGTGGAAGTGTCAGAGATACTGATTCTGGCAATAGCACCAAAAACCATCTTTACAGGGAAAAGTCGTGTCACCCAGAGCCAACATGGTTGATCATACCAAATTTGTTCAGACTTGGAAAAACTCTGTTAATGACAGATTTTCTCATACTGCTGCTTACAAAACAAAGAGGAAGCTCCCAATTCCTTGATAGGCGCAAATATGACCCATTAGACAAGCCTGAAACAAAGATATGTAACAATATAATCTGTTGACTAGTCCTTTTAATATTACTGATATAGACATATCTGTCCACCATTTTCACTAGCCATAAAGTGTAAAAGTTTCTAATTTCTTGGGAGCTGCAAAAATAATAATGCCCTCAAAATGATTAGATGTTCCTTTGGGAACAGCCTCGCCAAATCGGAAAAATTGGCACAGCATGCAGGAGCTCTACAGCTCAGATCATTTTCTAGCTTCAACAAATGACTTAGAAGTGATCTTCTTCTTTGCGTTCGTTCTTACGACCAATTTTAATCACTCTTTGTGATATGTTTGATCTTTGTCAAGAACTGTATACGTTGCACATTGGTTTAGTAGGCCCTAAACGCTTAGACTTCTACACGTTTAGGACATGTGCATCCGATTTCATCCAAACATCCTTAGTCGCCTCTTACGACATGCATGGCAGGTAACAGTGGTTGTATTCTTTACGCCCCAAATTTGGGCCCCGGCAACCACTCGGGCAACTTAGAAGTGATCAATAAAGAGTGAATGAACATTCAGTGCCAGAACAAAATGTTTAGAAGGCAAACTCAAGCATCTCTTTTGGCCAAACTTGAAAACAACATAAGTTCTCTGTGCAAAGCACACAGATCACAAAGAGTAGTTAACTTGTTGACAGGAAAACACAATAAACAAGTGTTGCGGATGGTCCAGATAAGACACAAAAGTGAGAATTACAATAAATAGCAGCATGTCCAACTTCCACAATGTTATCATTACCCATGGAAGGAAATGTAGAGTTCAGACCAATATGAAAACTGATTTCGAAGTTAAACAAATTAAATGTTGATGTTATTGTATATATGGATGAGTATGTGCATCGCAGTGAGAAATTAGTCTGGAGTTTCCTAGCTAGTGCATATATTAGGGGTTTCTGCTGAGCAAATAATGCACAGAGGACAACTACCTCATTCTGAGGATAGAGGTTGAGGCCATTACTGCCATCATCCAATAGCTCCCTAAGACTCTATCTACATTAGTGTGACAGTGCTTAGAAAGGTCCAATTTGGCAGAATGTGGTATAAGTGAATGTTGTCTGTCCAGAATTGTGTGTATCTACTGTCCTGGACATGCAGGTGTGTGTGATATTGAAAGAGCAGACAGACTTGCAACAGCAGCAACAATTGTTGGGGAATTCCATCTTTTGGATTAGGACACTGAACTTTTAATCTGTCCAATATTTTTAGGATTTTGGAATCACACTTTGTAGAAGCATAAACTGGAAGTTTGAGGAGCAGAATGATGAGTATTTTTAGTTAACGATCCATGGAAACTATCAGTATGCACAACCTTTGTCTTCTGTTGGGGGAGAAATACTGAACATCTTGAGTCTGCCATACAAGTACTATGACGTCAGTTTAATAACATGTTATTCATGTGAATAATTATAATACATGCAAGTGTTTATGGCTACATTTAAAATCATGCAAAATTTGATATGTAAAAAACAATTCTGAATGTGACACCAAAAAATAACTGAAATTTCAACCAAAAAAAAAATATTTTCTAATTTTGTAACTTGTAATTAGATTAAATGTTTACTTTATTGCAGAACTTTGTGAAATTACCATTTTTCATGTGATTTGCTATTGACAATGAAGTCAAAAGTAGACACCATGGCAATTAAGATGTTAAATAACATGTTTGTCTATTACAAACCACAATATGAAGTGTAGGTTTAAAATGTATTTCTATGTAACATTGGGGAAGTGTTTCTATATATGTGCTCGATTGTCAAAACGGAGAAATTCACCTGCAGCAGATTCAATCTCACTGTGGCATTGAAGACAATGAGAGTCACAATGTCTTGGCTAAAGAAAGGGAGTGCAAAAGAACAAATCTACCAACAGCTGTCTTTTCAAGACTCCTCATAAATACCAGTGGACTGAAAACAAACACTGAATATGATTATGGAAAAGACTTCCTCAAAGACCTCAGCAGAACAGACCAGGTCATTACATTTTACCAGACACTGCAGACTCAACAGACACATACGTAGACTAGGAATATGTCAAGCAGTTCTCTTCCAGTATCAACAGGCAGAACAGAGAATGGAGCATGTCATGCAAGGCTGTTCTCTTCTGAGTGAGCTGAGAAGCAACATGTGGCCACACCTAGTCAACCTGAAAACTTAAGTTTTGGGGAACCTGAAGCTAACTGCCTAGTTTGTGGTCGACAGTGTATTGAGCACATGACCAGAGATAGCAGAAGAAGAATACCCAGTAGACTCCATAACACTCAGAATGGTGTGTCCTGCCATGAATTGTGAAAGCTTCTAATCAGGTAGTGTCAATGGGTGGTTACTGTTGTATCCTAGTCATTTAGCTGCAATCTCTAGGAAAATGTTCAGGATTAGCAGATCATCACCGCAGTCTGTCAGGACAGACAATGCACACATCAATGATCAAATCTTCCTTATTATGGGACTAGATTTCAAAGTGATTTGTGTAAGATTACTGCACCAGCCCCGAGCACAAAGTCATTTTTTTAGAAACATGCAGCCTGAAATGGAGCATCACTACAGACTTTGGGAAATATGCACTGCTTGTGTCTGGTTAACAACAGTTCAACTCAGCTTTTGCTGAATCAATTACCAGAATAATATACTATATGATCACAGCATCCGTCCCTAAACTATTTTTTTCTGGGAAAGTGTTCTAGTAACGGATCACAACCAAAGAATTTGGGACAAATATTGTTTTTAATATAAGTTAATTAGTATGAAAATTTTATGACAAAACACAAGCAAGAAAAGTAATATTTCTGAGGGCATGCGTTTTTTGAATTACTGGTGCTACATATGAAAGTGAATCATGGACACTTACATAAACATTAAAGATGCAAATGTAATCTTTTAGAAAGTGCTGATGAAAATATTTCAAACGATGGAAAGTTTTGCAACAATTTACTATATATTCCATTTGAATCCAGTACATAGCATATCATGCAACATGAATTTGTTCGCTGAACATGATTAAACTGATCATAGAAGATTTTGAAATAAAGAATCTAGTTTGATACACAGGAAAGAATCAAAGATGAATTTTGAAGTAATATGTGGATGGACTATGTAACTCACATAGCAGAACTCCCTGCCTAAAATATATTTATTGCAGTTGCTGTTTTGTTTTCCTTAAACTACTGTGTTCCATATCTCATGATTTAACATTCATCTGTTATTGTTGCGCTTATGTACGCTTATGTAATCTGTTTCAAATAAGACTTTCTCCTTTTCACAATATCTCTGCTCAGGTAGTGGTAGAAAATTGAAAAATTTTATTTCCTGTCTCCTAACTATTTGGATTAAGTTTCTCTTTTTTTTTTATGAAATAGTTGATACAAATTATACAACTTTCTACAAATTGTTACCATACTCAAAATTACATCGAAGACCTTCACATTGTTTTCTGAGATCTTCCCATGTTAAAAAAGAGATCAGAGCACACATGGTTATTTACCAAAATACAGTGATGGTGGTTCAATGAGTCAGTTGAATTTGTTTTATTGTGAAGAATAAATGGAAAATCTGCTGCTGTTTTCATATTAGGTGTTCTTCCATAAATGATATTTTAGCCATTATAATAATTTGTTACATTCAGACGTACAATGTAACAACATAAATATAAAATAAGTGACATTGTAATGTAAGTTTATTATTCTCTATACTGAAGTGACATCACTGCACTCATGTGTTTTTGTCTCTTTAGTAGATGATGAGAAATATGAATATTGGTGGTTCTTGTTGCCCACTGGTTATATACATTCCTTATATACATTCCTTATACATCTGTTTCTTGATAGCTTTGATGTGCCAGATTTGTTGGACATTATTTATCCATTTTTGTCCATATAATCTCACTTTATCTCAGTATCTTTATTTGTAGTTCATCACTCATCAGGACATCTTCAGTCTTTCCGTTTCTCATGTATAATTGTGTTTTTCATTTGCTTCCTCAAGATAGAAAGTAACATAGTGAGTTATATGTTTGAGTTTCTGTAGATAAAATTTGTTTTTAATCTGTTTCAGGTTCTATCTCTTTTTCAGTTATTTTATTTTTTGGTCATTAGTCACAGCTCCATCTTTATGGCAATGTGTTGCTCCTTAATTGCTCAAAATCTATTACATTCCATAAACTATGCTGAAAATGCTTCCATTTAATTTAATATTGCATTCAGTGGAGAATGAATTTTGTAAATATGTCCTGTGCTCTTAAAATGTATATCTTGTGCTCTTGTTTATACATATTTCCTATTAATGTTATCAGTATAACATGGACGTTGTTTGTACTGTGACTTTTAATAGAGGGTCAATAATTATTTTCATAAGATCATCAAAATTCCTATTGTAATTATACATCAATAAACCTCTCTGAAAACTCATATTACTTTTGATTAGTGTTTTTTATTTTAATTATTAGAGCTATTACATTGTAGTTGTTCATCCAATCACAAGTGATGAGATCCACTCTGTTCATCTGATATAAGTATAAAAATGTCTTGGTGACAGTTTAGGGTGCATATATGACTGATGCAGTCTTGGAAAGCTCGTGGGCAGTGAATGTTTGTAGTTTTTCGATGTTGCACTACTTTTCTGACTTGTTTCCTCTGTTCTCATGTTGCAGTTCTGTATACATCACAAACCACTGTAATGTAGGGACAGTGATTGGTGGCTCAAAGATAAGAAACACCATCACATTTGGAGACAAAAGAGAGGGCAGAGAGAACATCCTATGTATCAGCTCCATTTTCATCTGCAGCAACTGTGGCAGGAATTGCCACTCCAGAATATGCCATTACAGCCACAAGAAACGTGATTCAGCCGAGAACAAACTACAGGACGCAAAACCTATTGTCTCCTGAAACAAAGAAGCCAAGGAAATGATGAATTTTACAGACAGTAGCTGCAAAGAACAATATGATCCTTTTATAATCGGGGCAAGAGAAATACTTAAACTAAGATTTTATAGCAATACAGTGTTAATATCAATATCGCAAAACGGAAATGAGAATTTTAAAATGCCAGTACAAGTTACAAGCGAAAAATCTATATCTTGACACAAGTGCAAATGAAGAGAATTATTTTTATCAAAGATGAGAAAATATAACACCAACTATTTGTTAATATCTCGGTTCACTGCTAACAAAAGATGGAAATTGGATGAAGGAAAAAAAAAAGAAAAAGAAGAAACATAACGTAACCAACTAGCCAAAGTATGAAATATATATGGCCTTTTCATCTTTACAGACGGTCAATAGGCAAGTGTTTTACTGTGACAACTGAGTTTTCGCTTTTCTCTTGTTGTTCAGCTCGTACATAAGTCTCTTCTCAAAGACTCTGCGCCCTTCCGTAATTTGGCTTTCCACACAACTCTGTCATCAGCCAGTCCCTCCCATGTGCTGGGATCTATAGAAAGTTTTTCATTGAGGTTTTGCAGACATCTTTATATCTGAGCAGTGGTCTGCCCTGGTGCCTCTTCCTCGAAAGTTACAGAACAACATTTGTTTTGGTATGGATAAGTTTCATTCTTCTCACATGTCCCAACCATCTTAGTCGTCTACTGCTGAGCATGCCCATGATGGAAGGCAGATTTGCACGTTGCAGTACTATAGAGTTGGTTATAGTATGAAATATAGCAGATAGGAAAACAGAGATCAGAATACTAAGAACATGGATATTACCAGTAACAACGTATGGCTATGCGACATAAACATCTAACAAAGCAGTGGTAAAGCATATATATTATATTTGAATATAACTGTTACGAAAAGGCCGACCACGCAAAAGATGGACCTCAGAGATAGCAGAGGCAATGAAAGAGACCATTTACGAAGCGCATACAAGGGCCCGTTTTAGAGATCTCTTCTTGACCTGACGCTGTGAAGCAAACAGGATTCGAGAAAGAAAGAAAACGAAATGGTCTTCCGTATACCTTGGGCAGAGAAGAGAACACAAGATCAATCCAGATGAAACTCAAAATTAAGGAAACTTGCTGATAATACAAACAAGAATAAGTAAATTGAAGTATTTTGGACACGATAAGATATGATGGGCTAAAGAAAAGAATTATGGGATAAGGCATACCGACAAAGAGGAGAAAAGGAAGACCACGGAAAAGATGGATTCATGAGTTGATAGGTTATTTGAGCATGACAGCAGCGGAGATGGACTATCTGGCATATTAAGGAGAGAAATTCGAAAGTATTGTTTTGACGGGCAAGTTCTGTTCAGAACAAGCTATTGAATAATAATGAACTGCACAAGTGTGTACGTAGCTGGCACTCTGGAGTGTGTTTGTGGTTGAATTCTGTTCATATGCTTATATACAATATGTGTTGGGCTCTGAGTCGAAAAATGGTGCTCTTCTCATAAGATTATTGGGGTTTGTTTTGGCCATGTCTGTAAACCTTTCAGTGTTTCACCACATCTGTTCAGCCAAATGTCTTTATTTATCACTTTTAGGATTTGTTTTGCTGTATGCATAGTTGTTTGCTGTGACTGTTTGTTCTTATGTTGTCCCCTACTTAGACAACACGTCAGCGTTATCACTGCCTCGTGTGTTTGAACACAGCCAGGCTATATCTCGATGTTTGATAGAACACTGCAGCTAGTTTTTTTGCAATTTTACTCAATTGTGAGTCCTATGGTTATTTGTTGAGTAACATATTCTAATATTGATATTCCTTATTGTTAAACTTAACTTATTGCATAATATAACTTCGATTTATCATTTTGTGTTGATTTTAAAATGAATTCGTCTATATACACCAATACTGGAATGCGAGGTCACGTGGTGTAGTTGTGGTCTGATTTCCCACAATTCTTACCTGAGCCCGAAGGCCCAGTAGTTTATAGTTGGCTCTGGTTTGAATGACCATGAATCTATTTCAGTTATTCTGATGTCATGTAATGTCATAAACTAGCCAATATCTAGCGCTAGTTGGAAAAGTTCAGATTTACAATGTCCGACGATGGACTGACTTAATTGCATAGAGTTTAACCACATATGGCTCCTTCTTCTTCTTTGAAATTCGTTCTTTACGACCAATTTTAATCACTCTTTGTGATATGTTTAATCTTTGCCAAGAACGTGTATACGTTGCACATTGGTTTAGTAGGCCCTAAACGCATAGACTTCTACACGTTTAGGACAGTGCATCCGATTTCAGCCAAACCTCCTTAGTCGCCTCTACGACATGCATGGCAGGTAACAGTGGTTCTATTCTTTACACCCAAATTTGGGACCCCGGTAACCACTCGGGCGATATATGGCTGTTCCTCTCCGTAGAGCGATATTCCACCTGCCGAGAATATTGCACAAAGCACGTACTCCGTAGCTCCAGCAACAATCATACATGTCTCTGAAAAATTCACTCGTGAGCAGAACGGTGCGGTCCGGATTGAACCCACGATCTTCGGTTTACCGCTTAGCCACAGAGACTCCGTAAATAATGATATTCTGAGGGAATATACAAAATACAATGGATTGTAATGTTAACAATCAACGCTATTGATTCAACACAACAAACTGGTAAGCAAATTCGTTTTCTTCTGTATTTTGCATAACATTACATTTGACAGTATACATGTATATATATCAAACACAATATCTTAGCATAATAGAATATATAACGTCACGAGGGGGGGCAGATTAGCTCACAGTCAGCTATAAACTCAGTATTGAGAGTTGGCTGTGATTGGTTTAGCTGAACGAAATGCACAATTGATGATAAGTTTGCAAACACGTTTTATTTGTCTTCTTTGTCTGCGTTCATTCTAGAATAACCACTTTTTAACCATTCTTTGCTATTTGTAAGTGGTTTTAGTTTTAGCTAATTAGTATAATTACGTTGTGCTGAGCATGAGGTAAACATCGGTTATGCCGCAGTATTTTGCGCCTGTAGGCCCAGCACATTTGATTTTAGCATTTTAGTTTTCGAGTTGTCCTACCTAGCCATTGATAGGTTCCACACTGGCTACATGACATCACATTCGTTTCTTCTCGGTAGAAGAAGTATGCTACGGCGTCCTGAACACTTATTTGTGTTTGTTCTAGAGTAGCGACTCTTAACATGTGGTCCTTGCCCGTCTGTCCAGCGTGTTCGTAGCGCGTTGGACTACGGGTGACTTTCCTCTGTGTGTGTGGGTTCAATTCCGCGGGATGGCAGAAAAGCCACAGATTCCCCAGGTTTACGGTGTTCGTGGCACCGAACCGAAGGGTTACGATGTCCATGGCACCGAGCCGAAGAGCTGAAAAGCTCAATTGCTTCTGGATCAAAAAAAAAAAACATGTGGTCCGCGTATTCCTGGAGTTGCGTGAGGTTCTTTCTGGGGTCAAAATGAAAAATAGAAAGATTGTTAAAAAAATATTTAAAGTAAGAACATTAACAAATATTGCACAATTTAATTTAGACAACGCTCACACAGTTAACTTAATGCCTAATTAAACCAAGAACCAGGTAGGAATTTGCGCAGATGATTAAAACTTGTCTGGCATCCATGAATGAGTATATCACATTACTGTTGTCCGGTGAACGAATTTCTAAAAACACAAGATAAGTGACCATCGAGTTAAATATCACAGGATGGAGACCAGACAAAGCCGAAATATACTTCCGGACAAAATGAAAGATAGAAGTTTGCCGAGGTAGGGAAAAAATGAGTCAATGGTTTGAATAAAAGATAGATAGAAGTTTGCCGAGGTTAGAGAAAAAGGAGACAATGGTTTGAATAAAAGATAAATAGAGGTTTGCCGAGGTTAGAGAAAAAGGAGACAATGGTTTGAATAAAAGATAAATAGAGGTTTGCCGAGGTTAGAGAAAAAGGAGACAATGGTTTGAATAAAAGATAAATAGAGGTTTGCCGAGGTTAGAGAAAAAGGAGACAATGGTTTGAATAAAAGATAAATAGAGGTTTGCCGAGGTTAGAGAAAAGGGAGGGGGACTGCCTAGAGTAGATAGTAGCTCGGCCTGCTAGCTGTGAGACGCCTCATAGCTCGGGTTCGAACCTACTGTCCGGCATTTGTTCGAGTCCCTGGTCTTACTCAGGACGATAACGTGAGTACCTCTGAAGTCGGAGAAAATCTGCCTGTATGGCGAGGGAATACTAATTACGAGTACATTGAGCACACGGCTGCCAGTGAAAGTAATTTACAATGTTCACGCTGCTGCCATTGTAAGAAATTGGAAAAACGGATTTTCACGCAAAAATCAGTTTCAGAGATGAAACTTCGTCTGAGTTGAAAGCGGACGAAAGAAAAAAAAAAAAAAAAAAAAAAAAAAGAGAAAAGGGAGACAATGGTTTGAATAAAAGATAAATAGAGGTTTGCCGAGGTTAGAGAAAAAGAAGACAATGGTTTGAATAAAAGATAAATAGAGGTTTGCTGAGGTTAGAGAAAAGAAGCCAATGGTTTGAATAAAAGATAAATAGAGGTTTGCCGAGGTTAGAGAAAAAGACGCAAATGGTTTGAATAAAAGATAAATAGAGGTTTGCCGAGGTTAGAGAAAAAGTAGCCAGGGGTTTGAATGATCGTGTCATAATAATAGCTAGACTGCTAGAGGAATAACATTTCAAAATCATACATGTTTATCATCCAAAATGCATAATCAAGAACAAATGACCCATATAACATTTGTTTTAGTACCGAGTCAAGCGAGAAGGGCAATGAGCTAGCACATCGGCTGGCTGACACAGCAGTGATCGATGACGGACGGGCAATGAACAGGTCAGATAACATCAATGCCATCAGAGAAAGTGAGCGAATTGATGATTATTTACAGACATATGAATCGGCATCCGTTTTCAAATTGAAGTAGATGAGATAGACACTCGCCCGAGTGGTTACCGGCCCAAATTGGGGTGTAAAGAATAGAACCACTGTTACCTGCCACGCATGTCGTAAGAGGCGACTAAGGAGGTGGGAGTGGGGATAGCTACCCCACACCGTAAAAAACACTAGATGGCTACAGAATGAAACCCGGGACACATCGCGAAGGATAAGCAGCAGAGCTTCAAATGGTGCTGAAGATGTGACGTAAAATACACCGATGCTAAGGCTGCATGAATCAGATTTCCACATGAATAGAATTTATGGGAAGTCTGGTACATCGGTCTGGGCGGTAGTCGCAAGACACTTCGCTAGTAGTAAATAAAGTTTGGTTAATCAACACAGAACTGAAGTGATCAGTCACGTTACGCTGATGGACATGTTGATGAGATTTGAGCACCACTGGACCTGTCCGGAGTGCATGATGATGATGATTCTCACTAATCATCAATGAACTTTCGTAAGTAATTGTCTGAGACGATCTTGGGAAAGTTAGGATAAATAATGTCACACTTAATTTAGCTATAATACATTTTGGCCGAGTCTCAAGATTGATCGCTGAGTCTCAATTTTCAAAGCTAAAATTACTAATGGAGATAACAGTAGCAGTGTGACAACAGAAGAAGAAGAAGGTAATGGAAAGGCATCCTGTTCAAAGTAAATTATTGCTACAACGCGTCACAGTTATATTAGGAAACATCTATCGATCGACATCACGTGAGCAGACCTAGAAGAAAATCAACTATGTCAGTAAACTGTGAAGACATTTCAATATAAAACATCAAGAACATGGTGCAAGAAACATCTAGGTTTTTTTTTTTCAAAAGTAAGGAACGGAAGCTTTAAAAATGTACGAAAATGGTATAGAATACAGCAAATTGGTTGTTACAATAAAAAATCAGGTAGGACTTCATGTAAAGTTACTCAGCTTATAACTGGATGCCTGAGAGGCAGAGTGAGAGGTGTGTTTAATCAGCGAGCCACGGAACCATCAGTATGCATACTCTTCGATATCTGTTGGGGAGACTGAGCACCTATGGGTCTGCGCGGAGTGCAATGACGCCAATTTAGTAACCAATAACCAATACTCAGCTTATAAGCAAAACCGAAATCATCACACAATTGCTAAAGACTATATTACCATTATTAAAAAATATTGTTTCTGCACTGATTCAGTCATTCAGATTTTACCGCAGTCTTCCCTTATATCATTGATTTACAAACAAGTTGTCAATGATCTTTCCATATACTTCTGTCATATACTTCTGTCCAGGGCGGATCGTCATTAAGGCCAGTGGGGACGGCCCCACTCAAAATAATGTATAACGTGTATTTATTATTTAATACATTAAAATATAGCAACCAAAACCGTTATTTATCAGGAAAATGTCTGGCCCCACCAACAAAAATGATCACGAGCCGCCACTGCTTCTGTTATATGACACAGTTAGGAATCTTAATGAAAGTTTGTCTGTGAATATCAAGGAACAGTTATTAGAATGAACTTGCATGTTCTTTTATTTTGCTCTTCAATTGGACGAGAGCAAACAACGCGACCTTATTGTGTAACATTAAAGTTTAACATGAGAAAAATAATTTCCGAACACTACTGCTCATTATCTCCAGGGCCGTGCCATGCTATGATACAGAGAGGCGGCCGCATCAGGCGGAACCGTAAGGGAGGGTAGAGGGGGGGGGGATGGCATAAGCAGCAAAATCAAAATTACAATTGAAGGTTATTTTAAAGAAAAAATGTTTAAGTGGCGGTATTTCGAAGACTTGCATCATACTGAGAAAATATACCGCACGGTCCTGATTATCTCCTTGGTGAACACACTGCAGCTGAAGGTCTCTGTGGCTGAGTGGTTAAACCCTTTGCCTTGCTAGTCGAATGTCGTGGGTTCGAATCCGGACCGCGGCCCTCTGTTCACGAGCGCAGTTTTTCCAGAGACCCTAGGATTTTTGTCGGAGCTACGGAGTTCGTGTTTTGTGCAATACTCTCAGCAGGTGGCGTGCCATTTCTGCGGAGAGGGTCCGAGCCATATGGGGTAAAACCCGGTGCAATGAATTCAATCCTTCGGCATTTGAACACTTTAAACTGCAGCTGAATAAACGTGGATCAGCTTAAACTAGTTTGTCACATAACAAGATATGGATTCGTTGAAGTTCGTAGGAATTACCACTAACGGGGCAGGACCAAAGTTCTGAAACGGTTATTTGACTTGTATCATGGATTTTCTGGCATGTGATAAGGAGGGAGGTTTAGAACACATTGTTACAACCGGTAAAATCGAGGGTAGACGAGACAGAGAAAGAAAATTTTGGATAGCCTGACTTCATAGTACGGTAGAGCGTCAACATCTGAGTTGATAGCAAACACCAACGACAGAGATTTGTGGAGATCCATGATCACCTACGTCAGCCGGCACGGCACCTGATGATGATGATCAAGGATTACGAAAAGCCATGCCTTTGTGACTTCGTATCATTGCTACATACATTTAGAAGCATTAGTTCATAAGAAAATGCCAGAGAAGCTAAAACTGACCTTTAAGATTCAGTCAACATTGTAAATTTTCTAAAAATCAAATTCACAATTTTCTAAGCAGCTTTGCTAATATATGGATAGTAAACTCCACATCAACTTGTTCTACATTGAAGTTTGTCGGCCATGTGGTAACTTTGTGTCTCAGTTTGGAGAATTAATAGACAATAGATAAGAATGTTTCTCATAGTGCAGCAATTTCACCGCAATGATCATGTGACAGATTTGTCATTATTAGCAAAATTATCATATTTGTTAGATAATTTCACTCATTCAAATATGCTCAAATCTTCAAGAAGAAGAAGTTACCATTTTTTTTTTGCTTTTGCAACTTAGTTTACAAGAATATTTTCCATCTTCTTGTGCAAACAAAAATTGAACTAGAGATCCATTTTCAGACATTTAATGTACAAACTAGAAGAGATTCTTATAACAATAGAGGAAGACATACTATTAGTTCGTTCTAAAATTCGTGATCACACTAAGGTTTAATTTGTACGAAATCTATCTGATGGATACAAGTAATTTTTGCATGCAGTCTTATATACCTCACGACGTTACGAATCCATGTTTAACTAATTGGTAGGTAGCTTAGTTGATGCAAAAACGTTTTTTGTTATATAATTTTGCATAAACACAACAAAATGATAATCAAAGTTTAGAACTTACAGTAATACACAAAATGGTGGCGAATGATTGCAAAGGCGTATTCCTATTACATATTATAAAAGAAAGGTTACACACATAGTGAACAAATGATACCTTCCACTTCTATAAATGAAAGTAAATGTTGCGTACATACGCCAATGACAGTCGGTAGGAAACATTGTGAACTGATTAATTCCACGGGATTTCCGATTTTGACGTGCACTGAATTGCATTTGGAACACGGAAATACTTAGTTATAGACAAACTTGACAATCGTACTGTAAAATTTCGACAAGTATACCACATCAACATCGCGGTAAATTTAGTAATAACATATAATAAAATTCTTACAGAACTAAAGATTTGGGTGGGCAAAAAATACTTTTGGAACGTCGTCACTGTTACCTGTATCAAAATGCAAAAATCAAAAATTTATGTCAAGTGGATGATTTTATATCGGTCGGTAAAGATGATCACGAATTTTGGAACGAACTATAATAGAAATATCCATGAATGGTGCTCTGACATTATTGGTTATTGGTTACTAAACTGACGTCATTGCACCGGGCAGACCCATAGGTGCTCAGTCTCCCCAACAGATATCGAAGAGTATGCATACTGATGGTTCCTGTGGCTCGCTGATTAAACACACCTCTCACTCTGCCTCTCAGGCACCCAGTTCGACTTGAACAACGGGTAACTCCAAACTGCTTAAATCGCTTGATCGATTCAACATCGATTTTAGTGTCCTCATCCAACAGAGAGTCTCGAAGAGACCGAAGAATATCCCCTTATCCATCTTCAACTCCCCAACAATCGATGCTGTTGATGCAAGCCTGTCCGCTCTCTCATTACCGTAAACACCCGCATGCCCAGGACAGTATATCCACGTAAGCCGCTGGAGGTTAGAAACTTCTATAGACGACATCCACTCGTACCGAAACCTGCCCTTCTGGATCTTGTGAAGCATCGACTGAGAGTCAGATACAACAACTGCCCCAGTAAATGAAGTCCCAGAAATCCAATGGAGGGCAGCAGTAACGACCTCTCCATCCTCATACTAGAAGTAGCTCTGAAATTAGAGTTCAAGAAACAGTTTCTTGCAAATAGATTTTCCGAAAGTGTAGAAGGGGTTTTTTAAAGTATTGATAACTTTAAAAACGACATACTTATGTGAAAAATTATTCTCTGGTCTAGTTTTTTTGTTTAATATCACAGAAGCCACTTGAAAAATGTATAGATTACAAGCTTCAGATGTTAAACCTGATAAAATAATGCTTGCGAGTGAAGTTCTGCCACTTCTCGTTTAAAAAGAAAGTCGTGTTCCTTTATATTTACAACCACTTTTGACACTGGAATAGGATTTCGTCTGCTAAGTTTCATAAGGCAAGCTGCAAGATGTATCACTGAAAATATATTACGGCTCATTCAGTAATGTGTTAGAGAATAATGATTGGCAAATACTGATAAAACTGATTCCGAAAAAAATTATATTATATATATATATATATATATATATATATATATATACAGGGTATTCAACTTAAAAGCAGCCCGTGAATGGAGCTAATCTGGCATATGTGTATGGACATGCGAAGGTTCAGTTATGACGTAGTATAGGTCAAGGTTGTGTGACGGTGTGTAATTGTAGTGTGGGAAGAGGCGATGAACAAATGTGACGTAGGACGAGCTAGTCAGAACTGGTTTAAATAGTAAATAAACACAACTCAATGTGTACCTGGCAACTTTCGAATTGTCAATGGGGCTGCAATTATCTTGAACACCCTGTATATATGCGATATATATCATTTCAAGTGAACGTCCGCCCGAGTGGTTACTGGGCCCATATTTGGGGTGTAAAGAATAGAACCACTGTTACCTGTCATGCATGTCGTAAGAGGCGACTTAGGAGGTTTGGATGAAATTGGATGCACATGTCCTAAACGTGTACAAGTCTATGCGTTTAGGGACCTACCAAACCAACGTGCAACGTATACACGTTCTTGGCAAAGATCAAACATATCACAAGAGTGATTAAAATTGGTCGTAAAGTACGAACGCAAAAGAAGAAGTAAGTGAGCGTGACATTACCTCGTCCTCATCCTATGGATACTATAAACTTGTTATTAGAATAAAAATGTATGTTTAACAACTAATGATACTTTCCTAGTATAATCTTAAATTATAAAGCTGAGCCCTGTGAGTGCGGATCAATTACGTGGCTGACAGAAAAACCACAGGTTCTCCAGATTTACGGTGTTCGTGGCACCGACCGAAGGGTTACGATGCCCTTGGCACCGAGCTGAAGAGCGGAAAACTCAAGTGCTTCTGGATCGGAGAAAAAAATTATAAAGCTGATTGTCTGTTTGTGTAAACATAAAAAACTTGAGAATGTCAAACTCTGAAATTATGAAATCCGGACATCTTATTCCTGCAGAAACATGTATGAAAATCGTGACTATTTTCAATTCTGCATGTGCTTTCTTTGCAGAGTTATGAGTTAGTTAGGTTGGTTTTGAAATACATACATTTCATAACGTGTTTCAATTAGTCAATATACTAGGACATTGAGCATGTGCAACGGTAGACGGAAAAAACGGGGTTGCAACATTTGTAAACGGGTGAAATCAATAAAAAACGTTTACCTATCAAAACACACAAAACACTTTACGTTTTGTTCTTCTTTCTATTATATAAACATTAGCTTCCTGTAGATTTCTTTCCTCCAAAACATAAGGGAATATGAACATCGTGGCATATAATAAAGGACGTAGCTATCAACCACAGTAAACGAGTCGTTGATTTTATAGGCACCACTTATACGTTCAGTAGTTTGCCACTGCTTTCTGAACGGTGAGGTTTATTTTTACCTTTTGTAAAAATCCCACGGAAACGAATTTGCTTCAAACTTGCCCACCGCGGGGTTTGAACCAGGTACGCTTGGGTTCGTGATCGAGCTCACTATCGATTGAGCTACAGACGCTCACATAATAATGGAATATACAATATATAAATCTACAAAAAAAGAGACCGGTTTGTATACCCTAAGGTATATTGGTGTATACAGTGCCGTGCTTGTATTTTTTCGGTACCTACGGCGCATTTCGGTCACCATTACTTTCCAGTATTTCTCTTGTACCAAATGAAAGCCAAGTTGACCTGAGATGAGAGCCTTTGCTGTTGGAAAAAATTCCACACGTAAAAGTTCATGCAAAGCTAGCAGAAAATAAATTCGCATTATGAGTTACAGATGTGGAGGATTTATTCAAATTGTAATGTTAGAGATAATTATATTTTCAATTTGTTATGTCTTTTTGTCTGTTAATAACTAATTTCAATTAATATTTTGTAAAATACAAACATTGTTTACTACTGTAAACACACAGATTATTCATTCCTGATACATGTAAAACTTGATGCTTTGCTGTAACAGGAGATATTTATAGGTGGTTCACGGGAATGAAAAGGTTAAGAACTGCTGCTCTAGAATGACTACTTTTCAGTCTCTATGTATGATTTATAAAAAGTGGTTTTAAAGCTGAAGGATTGACTTCATTGCACCAGGATTTACCCCATATGGCTCGGTCCCTCTCCACAGAAATGACACACAACCTGCCGAGAGTATTGCACAAAACACGAACTCCGTAGCTCCAGCAACAATCCTAGGGTCTCTGAAAAAACTGCACTCGTGAACAGAACGGCCCAGGTCCGGATTCGAACCCACGACCTTCGACTCACAAGGCAATGGGCTTAACCACTTAGCCACAGAGAATCCCGATGTATGATTTGTATGAGATTGTAAACAAAGAGTGTGGGTACGCAGTTCTGTGGAGTACGGCAGAGAGATTGTATAGGATAAGGAATATGCTCTTTGTTTGTGACACAGATCGTTTACGTCTGCTTCAGAAATTGCAAGTTTGTACTCTGTATTGTTTTCTGTTCGGGAGTACGGTAACGGTGGACATGGGCAAATATACTGAGATCAGCCACAGTCAACTCTAGATAACTTTATAAATTTATAGTTGACTCTGGACACAGCCACAGGCCAGACAACTGGTCAGGTATTCCCTGACCTAGATAAGAAAAGGGATCTGGAAATCCAGATGTTTGATAGAACACTGCAAGCTTTTTGCAATTTTACTCAATTTTGTGAGTCTATGGTTATTTGTTGGGGAAACATATTCATAATATTGATATTCCTTATTGTTAAACTTAACTTGTTGCATAATATAACTTCGATTTATCATTTTGTGTTGATTTTAAAATGAATTCGTCTATATACACCAATACTGGAATGCGAGGTCACGTGGTGTAGTTGGGGTCTGATTTCCACAATTCTTACCTGAGCCCGAAGGCCCAGTAGTTTATAGTTGGCTCTGCTCTAGCACAGGCCAGACAACTGGCCGGGTATTCCCTGATAAGAAAAGGGATCTGGAAATTACAGATGTTTGATAGAACACTGCACGCTTTTTTGCAATTTTACTCAATTCTGTGAGTCTATGGTTATTTATTGGTGAAAATATTTATAATATTGATATTCCTTATTGTTACACTTAACTTGTTGCATAATATGACTTCGATTTAGCATTTTGTGTTGATTTTAAAATGAATTCGTCTATTTACACCAATACTTGAATGCAAGGTCACGTGGTGTAGTTGTGGTTGATTTCCACAATTCTTACCTGAGCCCGCAGGCCCAGTAGTTTATAGTTGGCTCTGCTCTGGATCAGCCGCCCCGCTGAATGGATCAGTCAGTCAGTTGTCCTCGCCTCGTTCCATCCTAACTCCAGCGAGTTATCTAGTTTCAGTTTCAGTTTGAAATATCTTCATTGCACTCCAGACATGTCCATAGGTGCTCCGATCTCCTTCGCAATATCTCCAACAGCGTCCAGCGACTGACCGTACCAGTTTGATTTTGACAGTTATCTAATTCGACACCAAGCTGATTTTACAAGTTGTCTGTTTTTATTACCCGAGTGTTGCCGGGGCTCGCAAGGGGAGCAAAGAATAGTTGCAATGCAACCTAGAAGGCATGTCGTAAGAGGCGACTAAGGTAGGGCCTAGGGAAGCTACCTAGTAAATAAAAAGCGTCGCAGAAATCGAATATGCAACATGACTGGCATAAGGTACAATCGCTCTTAGGCTCAGATCACATACAGATCACAAAGAGTGGTTAACAAGTGGTCGATATGAAGCGCTCGAAGAAGAAATGTGTTGTTAGAAGTTTTCATTCTGTATTGTTCTTTATGGGAAAATACGACAGCGGCAACAACTGACAGAATGTGCCATTGATAAACAATCTGGTATTACCAACCAGTTAAACTTTCAGAGCCGCAATACTTTCACCAACAAACTCCGATTTGCGAACAAGCGATCACATAATAACCACGGATGGCAGACAGATCACTAATCATTGCAGACATACACGCTAGATATGGCAAGACTAGATCACTAATCATTGGCAGGAAAATCGTGTCAGAATAAGCCATCTGAAATGCGGTGCTGGCAAGTAACTTTCAGACTGTGCTCAGCCACAGCCAACTATAGATAACTAGGTCAGACAACTGACAAGGGATTCCCTGACCTAGATCAGAAAAAGGGGCCGGAAAATATAGAGGTTTGATAGAACACTGCAAGCTTTTTTGCAATTTTACTCAATTCTGTGAGTATATGGTTATTTATTGGTGAAAAATATTCATAATATTGATATTCCTTATTATTAAACTTAACTTGTTGTATAATATAACTTCGAGTTAGCATTTTGTGTTGATTTTAAAATGAATTCGTCTATATACATCAATACTGGAATGCGAGGTCACGTGATGTAGTTGGGGTCTGATTTCTCATAATTCTTACCTTAGTCCGAAGGCCCATACGTTTATAGTTGGCTCTGGCTCAGCTGCACTTCATACTTTTTTTCTCTTCTCTGCTTCACTTAACAATTAAAATATGTTACTGCGATTATCGTTCACTTATCCGTTCCTTACTTGATTGATTGATAGGACCATCAGTACAGGTTTGCACTTCGGTAAAGGTAACTAAAAATATGTTATGTGCTTTCCGACCTCTTTGCTCATATGCCTAGAAAGATCTCACCTACAGAAGTACAGAGAATCCTAGCATCGGCGAGGGCTCCCGATGTAATTTTGAAGATGGTGACGATATTTTTGTAGGTATTTTATTTTAAATCTTTTCTAATTAATTTTACACGGGCAGCGGCTTTCCAGCCTGTTCTTTTCGATTTTGAACTGCCAAGGGTTCTTTTACGTGCACAAATTGAACACGGGACCTACGTTTTATCGTCCGTCTTTGATAGGACTAGGATCAGGGATATCTGGGGAAATATCCAGATAGCTCCACGAGGGAGCGAACCTGGTACATTTGGCACGAGAGACGAGCTCTAAACTTCTACGCCACAGAGATCCTAATTCCTTACTTACTTTGCCAGACTGCGGCGATGCGACATGTTTCCAATGCAGTTGCGAAGAGGTGAAGTAAAAATATTTATCAGTGGCGGAACACTGACACAGACGTTGAACTGACACTTTGTTCACTGTGTCTGTACGTGGACTTACACACAAGCAGTCGATATTATCTTATAGTCCTAGGGAAAATGTTCAGTGAAGTCTTCTCAAGTTGGAATGATTAGTAGCATGACTGGTCATGTGAACAAGTAGTAGTAATGCATACACGCTGGTTAGAAATTCATGTCTCACTACACAAATATTATAATTAAAGTAACACATCGCTAATGTACTACTTATTAAGAAATGAGTAGTAATGTTAGCTTGAACTGTTATTTTAGCCAGATTTTCGCACTTGATTACAATTCTTTATAAACAGTGTTAAGTAACTTTAACTATATAATTCATAGACACAGGAATATGGTTATCTGTAGTGTTTTCGTCACTTGCGATATATATCACATTATCACTTGTATTGACATCTGGAATATTTTTTATTCTGTCATTCAAAGAAAACATAGATAATGGTAATAAATACTTTTCCATTCCGTTGTGCCTTTGCATAAGTAAAGGCCACAGTTTGAGAAATAAACCAAGTTTCTTGACATGCAAGATTATAAACTCTCTTGAATCATTCTGTAATTTCTCTTCAGCAACGTTGTAATTTAATAAATAAGCTGAATTAAAGCGAGTATGTTGAATCTTTAGTTTATTAACGAGCATGCCAGTCACATAATAATCATCAACCCAGAAGAAGGGAGTACGTCGAGATGTTTCATATAAAGCAGGTATTAAATCCCCACTTAATAAAAATGCTGAACCTGAACAATAAGCTGGGAAATATTCATCAGAAAATTCATCTTTGGATACGTACCACTTCGATTTTGGATCACGAATTACTTTCATTCTTGTCCATACATTACATAGCACCAAGTTTGTGTTGGTTCCTCGCGATGGAATAATTTTAGTGTATAAACTTTCCATGAAAGACACAATATCTAAAAGTATATCGTCATCAGTTTTTAACAAAAATGAAGTTTTAGCACAGAAAGTATTTGCCCACTTCAGACCTGCCAGACCTTTATATGTTAGATTTCTGTACGAATCGATGAAATCCTCCTGCAAAATGTCACCGTACTGCGAGGCCTCCATGTCTATAAGACTCTGAACAAATGGATTAAGCACACGACCTAACAAAAACATTAAAGTGGCATTGTAAAGTGAGAGTAGCTTTGGGTGTCCCCATGTTTGACGGACAGCCTGTCGTTTCTTCAGATTCTCAGGAGAAGAGTGAATGTACACCAGTAGCGTAACCTGTCTGTGACATATATTCCACGGATTGTGTATATAAACAAAATTATGAGGGTTCACTTCCGTCTCGCTTGTTTTAGTGTCTATCGTATATGTTGAATCATGATGGTCATGTACAATTTTATTTTCCTGTAGCTGTTGAATTACTATTTCGTGAAAAAGCAGTCCATTTTCTCGTGTAGATGACTGCAATCGTTCCGGCATTATATGAATATCTTGCTTGTAGTCGGAATGTTTGTTAAGTTGAAGTTGTGATGTAATATTGATTGCTCCTGTAAATAAGAACTTGCTCTGTGTTTTATATTCAGTAATAGTAGTAGTAGTAGTACCATGTATATCAACAGTTATAATATAAATGGAAACTGCTAAAATAATAGCAATAGATAATATAATTATGAGGCGAAAGAGACGAGACGGACGAGGGAACATTCTACCTCGCTCAACCTCATTGAGAACTGATCTTATGCTGCTCTCAGTATGAGTATTCTCTCATCATATGTATACATAATGTTTCACTATAAATCACGGTGTGTTTCTACCAAGGTGAATCGATTAATATGTGTTGTATTGCACACAAAAAAGTATATGTTTTAAATGAAAGTTTTCATGTACATCGATGTCCAACTGACGCATGGCCACAACTCTACACTTTATACAATATATGGCCACAACTCTACACTTTATATAATGAGAAAATAATCCACAAAAGTATGTCTATTCACTCTTGACACCATATCCTTGATTTAGATCTGAAGAGCTGTTCTCCGGAGAACACCTGTTGAATAGAAAGGTATAACATATATATAAATAGGGAGTGAGAGAGACAGAGAGAGTAAATACCTTGAATATGGAACACCTCGATTGTTGTACTCACGTAATATTCCATGAATAGCTATTGATAATATCGTAATATTTTACCTAAAATATAAACTTTGAAAACACTATACTGTTGCCATAAGAATGTCAAAAATCAAACTAGAACTTTTCAGTGTTAATTACGTGAGACAAACAAAAAAGTAAAAAAATGTTTCTGACTGAACTCTACACCTTTCTTATAATCTGTGTTATCTTCAGTACCTTGCAAATACCATTTCTTATAGCTCTCAAAGTGATACCGTTTACGTAAATATCACACTAAAACGTGTCGTGTGTGTATATACACCCGATAACATTAGTCCTTGGCCTATTAAACAGAAATAATGAACGCAGTCGCGGCGCGTGATCCTTTTTGTTGGTGGGGCCAGACACACATTTTCAGAAAAACCATGGTTTTGAGTTAGGTAAATTTTATTTGACTCTATAATAGACACATTATTTTTAGTGGGGCCCGGCCCCACTGGCCCTTAACGACGAGCCGCCACTGAATGAACGTATGATGAGATTTGTACACATATTGTTATCTGATGTGTAATGTATACTAGAAATCTCAGCTATGGCAATTGAAATACTTCAAACCATGTAATTCGTTGACTTGTTGTTTTCCCGTCTTGATATAACATGTTCTCATACATGCCTGTGCTCGTATGGTTTCGGTGCATTACTTCAGTATATTACCGATCAGTTTTGTTACTTGCCGTTGTAAGTAATTATCTTGTACGCAGTATTGTTCTTTTTCTTTTTGTGATATTTCATGATATCATTTCTGAGCTCTAAATTATGAAAAATGCCTCTATCATGCTATTCCTTTCTCTCTTTCTATCTATCTCTCGCTATCTCGCCCTCTCTCTCTTTTTATTCTCGCACTCTCTCTCTCTCTCTGTCTCTCATGCTATTTCTCTCTCTCGCACTCTCTCTCTTTATTCTTGCTCTCTCTCTCTTTATTCTCGCCCTCTCTCTCTCACTCTGTCTCTCTCTCTCTCTGATTATTTATTGTGTGTGTATCTCATGCTATTTGTGTTTTGGTTATTTGTAAAAGTTTTGCTATAAAAATAAAATTGTTCATAGCCTTTTCAAACCTTAGGGTTTAAAGTGCCTGCCGCTTTACAGTTATAGGTCCTGTAGCAGTAGGGGTGAAGAAATGGATGGAGGAATATCCTAGTCACTGCAAGAACATAAAAGGTACTGTGATAGTGTGGGTAGTCGTGCCAACACCGAGCACGGTAAAGCCAGAAAGAGAGATCTGTGTCCTGGTCACTAGTATATCTTAGTCATTCGTATCCACATGCTCTCTCTCTCTGTCTTACTCAAGTCGATATTCAAATTTAATATGTTTATTTAACTATTTCTCAACAAAATACATGTTTATCACATGTGAATACATTATTTTATCACATGTAGAATACATTATTTATCAATGAATACATTATTTCAAATACTCCCAACAACAAAATTAATATATGTAAACACTTTTCTAACACCTAAAAGAATATCTCTAACTTAAGTATATATCTCTAATATAACGTACCTAACGTTCTACTCTGGCTTATATCCATAGAAGTATAAACACAACTTGATCTATTCCTAGCTAAGTCTATGTGTCCAGTACTGAGGGGTCTCTGAAGATGGTGATAATGAAGACTTCAAAGTCATTAAGAGACTATGTCCAGATGTTCTCATCGCGATGTTCTCACGAAGGTCTATTCTTCTATAATTGTTGATGATGACGTCAAAGTCATTAAGAGACAGTATGTCTCAGGTCTGACAGTATCTAACGTATACCTCCGGCTGGAGTTCTCTACTGGTTTTCTTATTCTGCGCTAGTGTCTATGCCAGAGTTCTCTTGACTGCTCTCTGTCCGTCTTCTGTATGACCAGACAGTATCTTGTAGTGACTTCTAATTTACTGGCTCTCAGCCAGGCTCTACCTCTGTGTGTTTACTGGCCTCCTCTCTAACTGTCTGTCTGTAGCCCTCTCTATCCTCTTCTCTGCCTGTGCTAGATCCTGGTATATATATGGTCCCGTTTCCTTTGATTCACGTAATCAAAGACATCAATGAATTATCAGATGTCACCCAGATTATCGCCAAATAGTCTGAACTTCAGTTACATTTTCAACACTCACTCAGACCCTCATAAGCCAAAAATACAACACGATTTGACAGTCTCTGTGTATGTACGCTGACAACTTCCTGTGTTTTGAATTGAGATCAAGAGACAATGCCGCACTACAACAATATTTCTGAGCAGCTGTCAACGCCCGTCATTACTGGGAAACATTGTCGAAATAAGTTACGATTACTCCCCGATGAAGGAGATGGGAGAACTGGTCTAGCAATAACACTATTACAGTCCTAGTGTGCAGTAGGTACTAGGGCCAATTCCTTTCCTCATGTCTGGAACGTCGAGTGTGTGATTGAACCCATAATCCCCTTGTGTCAGTGTCGATAGGCGAACCATTACGCTTTACGCTAATCCGTCACAGAAGATTATTAAACAAGTAGTAAAAACAGGTTGGAAATCTGCCCAATACAGCATCAGAAGCAAGACTAGTATCTATAACAGCTGTGTGCTGTCAACATTGCTGTACGGATCGGAATGCTGGAGAATGACAGAACAGGATATGTCCAGACTCCGCCTTTCATACAACTTGACTGCGAAAAATCTTACGCGTGTACTGGCCGACTACTATCTCGAATCAAGAATTGCTTGCACGATGCCAACAAGAGAATATGGGCACTATCATCCGAAGACGACGCTGGAGATGGATTGGACATGTGATGCGCATGGAGACTGGCTCCGACACGAAAACTGCACTGAGATGGACTCCAGAGGGTAGGCGAAAACGTGGAAGACCCAAGACGACCTGGAGGAGAACGATAGAGCAAGAGCTGAAGGAAATGAATCATGGCTGGAACACAATACAGAGGAAGGCCATGAACAGGGAAGAATGGTGTACGTTTGTTGCTGCCCAAAAAACGCCAAGGGCGTAACAGGCTAAAGAGAGAGAGTAAAAACAGGATTTACTAGTTCACACAAATAACTACACACCCTTTCTTTTATCTGACTGGAATTTTGAATTGCAAGAAGGGGTCAAAGGAGCATAGGGACAACGCCATGCCAGAATTAGTGAGCTGGCACTAATCAAGATCCTACCCCACCTTCACGTAGTGACCCTGAAATAGACAACATTTCCTGTCTGGCTAAGCGGTAGGGATCGAGGAGAGCTATAGGTAGTGGTAGTAGTGCAAACACAGAAAAGTAATGCAGGTTCAAAATCCCTGAACAAAATGCACGCATCTCCTGGTCGATGTCCGATGAAAAGTTGCCCAAATAGTTGCTGAAACGTAAGAAACAGTAAAGTACGAGTCGTCTGTGAACGAATCCCAACTCCCCCAGAGTAAATGGCCGCAAATAAATTGCCAGCTGTGGAGCAAGAATCAATGAGAACGATGTGTAACAAATCAAAGATCTCTGCAAGTGTCTCTGAAAACACTGTAACGTATCGTGACGACACAAGGGAAGACTGCGGTAAACTCCGTACAAGAGGCCAAGCGCAGATAACTCTATTGGGTAAAGTTGGCCGAGCGCAAATCCTAAAGTTGCGTTTTAGCGTCTAGCGAAACTGCATTCCCTCAAACAACCGGACACGGTACTGTTGTTCTCACAACTAACATCCCCGGAAAAACCAGGACGGGTCATGTTTGGCGAGCGCAAAGTCTCCATTACACCCAGTAAATACGATGTGCGGAAACCTACAAATCTAGTCTGGTAGGAGCGGATCAGATCAGATCGGGAGAAAACCGAGGGAGGCTGCGGTGATACGTAATAAATTGACATTTAAGGAAAAAGATATGTATGTATGGTATCACATAAGCAAGCAAAAATGAATAGCAAAATGATAAAACTAACCCAGAAAAAATAACGTTTCAGTTAGTAGACCTTTATCAAGGGACAAACACAGACAAGGAATACTAAATAAACTAAAGCATAGATCTAAATGAGAAGGATTACAGCCAGTAAGCAGCCTCCACTACACCCAGTAAGCAGTCTCCATTGCACCCAGTAAGCAACCTTCACTACACCCAGTAAGCAGTCTCCATTGCACCCAGTAAGCAACCTTCACTACACTCAGTAAGCAACCTTCACTATACCCAGTAAGCAATCTTCATTGTACCCAGTAAGCAACCTTCACTACACCCAGTAAGCAACCTTCACTATACCCAGTAAGCAACCTTCACTATACTCAGTAAGCAGTCTCCATTGCACTCAGTAAGCAACCTTCACTATACACAGTAAGCAACCTTCACTATACCCAGTAAGCAATCTTCACTACACTCAGTAAGCAGTCTCCATTACACTCAGTAAGCAACCTTCACTACACTCAGTAAGCAACCTTCACTACACCCAGTAAGCAACCTTCACTACACTCAGTAAGCAACCTTCACTATACCCAGTAAGCAGCGCAACACCACACTACTTCGGAACACTATCCGACTTTTACCAACAATCCATCCAACGCATACAAGGAAATAAAAAACTAATACATAACCCTTCTTCATCTTCTTCTTCTTCGAACGCTCTATATCGACCACTTGTTAACCACTCTGTGTGATTTGTATGTGATCTGAGTCTAAGAGCGATTGTACGTTTGCCAGTTATGCGCCTACAAGTAGGCCAGCACATCCGATTTCTGCGCTGCTTTTTATTTACTAGGGTAGCATCCCTAGGGCCTATATTAGTCGCCTCTTACGACATGCATTGTAGGTTGCAGTGGTACTATTCTTTGCTCCCTTGCGGGCCCCGGTCCCACACGGGCGATAACCCTTCTAAAATCATATATAGACATTTAGCCACAAGACAGGACCCCCCACCCCCACACCCACACCCACTACACAATATAATCAAAAAGGGCTACACTAATTCCATAACAGGTTTTACACGAATATTTAGAAACAGTGACGGCTCGTCATTAAGGGCCTGTAGGGCCGGGCCCCACCAAAAATAATATATAACGTGTATTTATTATTTTATAAATTAAAATATAACCTAATCCAAAACCATGATTTCTCCGAAAATTTGTGTCTGGTCCCACCAACAAAAATGATCACGAGCCGCCACTGTTTAGAAGTATGCACAAAATACAAACCTCAACAAAAACAAAAGAAGTTATGTACAGATTACTCTTAACTTTACATATATAATAGCCGTCCATCGCAAGCGATGATGACAACAATCTCAGACGTGTACTGTTGCACCTCTCTGGTGTGTGCGGAGGTGACTGTAGAGTCCAATCCTAGAACAGAATCCCCGACCACAGGTGTGGCATACATGATCAAGGTTAGACATGTGCGTGTTGTGTGCTCTGTCTTTCGCGCTGCTCGTTTTCTCTGTGACTCAACAATACGATGATTCTCAGCTATTCGGGTTCCTCTTTGTTGTTACAGCGCCACATTTGGCGATCTTGCGCAGGGATTCCCAGCACGTATTGTCTATATCGAAGCATTTCAGAGACACTTTAAGAGTGTCTTTAAAGCGTTTTTCTGTCCACCAGCTAAACGTCTGCCCCCTTCAAGCTCGCCATACATCAACTGTTTTGGGATGCGTTTATCAGGCATTCGAGCAACGTGACGGACCCATCTCAGTTGGGCCTTCTGCAACAGGGTGTTGACGCTTGGGATCTTTGCTCTTGTGAGGACTTCGCTGTCTGGAATTTTGTCCTGCCAGTTTATTTTTAGTATTCTGCATAGACAGCTTGTGTGGAAATGGTTTAATTTTCTTGCGTGTCTGCTATACACTGTCCATGTCTCGCTTGCGTACAGCAGCGTGGTTAGCACTATGGCCTGGTAAACTTTCAGCTTTGTGACTATGCTTATCCCTTCCGTTCCCACACAGTGACACGTAACCTTCCGAACGCAGCACTGGCTTTGGAAATCCTATTGTGGACCTCAGAATCTATGTTTGCCGATCTGGATAGGAGGCTGCCAAGATAAGCAAAGTTGTCCGTTGACTGGAGACGCTGGTGTTTAATGTTGATGACTGGATCGTAATACTGTTCTCTAGGGCGGGCTGGAACATGACCTCGGTTTTTTTGGTGTTAATGGTGAGGCCAAACCTATCACAGGCCATTGAGAACTTGTCCATGTAAGTCTGCATTTCTTCCTCAGAGTTGGTAGCGAGGGCACAGTCATCAGCAAACAACAGGTTTGAGATAGTTGATTCTTTTACCTTGGTGGAGGATTTTAACCTCCGAAGATTGAATAGGTTACCGTCTGTCCTGTATCTAATTTTTACCCCATGTTCGTCGCCTTCCCAAAAGACATTCGTGAGCATGGCAGCAAACATCATGCTGAAGAGTGTTGGGGCCAGTACACAGCCCTGTTTGACGCCGTTGGTGACATGGAAGGCTTCCGACAGCTCCCCTTCGTCAAGTACACGTGCCATCATGCCCTCATGAAACTGTTGAACGATCTTGATGAATTTCCTTAGGCATCCAAATTTTTCCATGATCTTCCATAGACCCTCCCTGTTAACCGTGTCGAAAGCCTTTGTCAGATCGACAAAGACCATATAGAGGTTACGGTGCTGCTCTTGGCATTTCTCCTGTAGTTGGCGAGCAGCAAATATCATGTCTGCTGTTCCACGACCTGCTCTGAAGCCACATTGGGTCTCAGGGAGTAAGTCATGTTCAGGTGATCGATTAATCGATTGAGGAGGACTCTGGCCAGTATTTTGCCAGCGATTGACAGGAGGGAGATCCCCTGTGGTTATCGCAGGCCTGGCGGTTTCCTTTCCGCTTGTACAGGTGGACAATAGTGGCATCCTTTAATTCCTGTGGCACACGTTCGTTGCACCAAATGGATGTAAATAACTCAATTTTAGCATCAACGTGGGCCCTCCTTCTTTGTAGACTTCGGTTGGTATTGAGTCCGCACCCGGTGCCTTCCCGCTGGACATCTGGCTTGTTGCCTTCTTGACCTCTGCTAAGGTAGGTGGAATATCAAGCTTGGCATTGATTGGGACCTGGGGCATGCGCTCTATGGCTTCATAACATATAGTGGATGGATGGTTGAGGACAGAACGGAGTGTTCTGCCCAGCGATTTAGTATCTGAGGCTTGTCAATTAGTAGCCTTGCTCCATCTGCATCGAGTATGGGAGTGGGGTGAGATTGTTGAGGTCCGTAAACAGTTTTTAGGGCATCGTAGAAGCGTTTGAAATCATGTCTGTCTGCATATATCTGGATTTAATCAGATTTTTGTTAGCCATGCGTCTTGTAATTTCCTGATTCTCACTTGAGCCCTTCTACGAGCATCTAGGAAAGCTGTTTTTGGATGATTTTTGGATGAACTTCACATATAGAAGAACACACGGATCACAACAACCAGATGTTATGTTATGTTATGTTATGTTATGTTATGTTATGCGATCGACGTCATGGACATTGGGCATTCCCATGCATGCTCTGTCCTCCGCTGCAGCAGCCATCCTAAAGTCCATTTGCTCACCGTACCCATGAGAAGTTGATAGTATATCTTTCTCTCTACCACGAAGACGACACTGTCTGGCATGTCCACACTTAACGCCTAATTCTCGAACTCGCTCCAGTGTCTGAGACGTGTCCATGTCACATAATTGAGAGCGTACCGCATTGATGATATCGGCTCTGTCCATACTTCTTCCCGTTTGAGTCGGGGCATTGTTTGCAAGAAAATCTGCACGCTCTTACCCTGCACTCCAGCATGTCCATGTGTGTACAGCCAAGTCATTTTCTTGAGATGTGATCTCCAAATGCTGTCCACCCATTCCACACGCATACTTCCAGATTCAATCAGTTGAAGCATATTCATCGAGTCTGATATGATGATCGTATGGGTAACCTGTTGCTCAGCCACCCATGACAGAACCCTGGAGGCAGCAGTGATCTCCATAGTACCAGACTCGTACATTCTGCAGTGAAAATAGACAAGAAACAAAAGACCCTATTTTCTTCTACTGCAACACAATATCGCTACACTAAAAACATTACAACAAACAATCAACTCCAGCACAAAAACCAAATGAAATATATACAAAGCAATCATGTTGAACATAATCCAACAGAGAGACAGACGATCCCAGAAAATAAGCCTCACGCTGTTAGAGGAATTTAGATACTTAATATGGCTATGCAGAAACAAAGCAAAACACGAACAACAACGATACCCCTCAGAGCTTTTCAAATACATTTATATATAACCAGAAAACAATACACATAACCTAGCACACAAACCCCACACACAAAACACACATAGTTAATGAGATGAGAAAAATACAGGAAATCTAACACCTAAATATTGAAAATGCGAATTAAAGTATCAAAAATGCATAATGAAAAGAATTAAATGAATCGTTACACTCCCATAATACATTTCCATATCCTGTTGTATATCATCTCACGACAACACTTGTGCAACCATGATATATATATATATGTACTAGCAGTTTACCCGTTCTTCTGAGGGGTTTAGTTTTAAATCTAAACTACTTTTAAAGTTAATTTCTTATCCTTTTCCGTTGATCTTCCGAGCCCACATAAACTGTAGCTCATTCCGATACCCAGTAAAACCTGATACAATTGAATTCCCGTAAAAGTTAAAAAAAAAACAATTGGCAAATTAAATTTATTCAGAATATTAACTTATCGATGTGTTTTAAAAAATTTTTTTTTTTTAATTGGCCGAGCGTGAGATTAAACATGTTGTTTTTTAGGATAGCAGTCGAGCATCTTATGCATTCGTCTACAGAACTTGCATGTGGAAATACCCATAAATGTGTTAGTATTCGTGTGATGTGCGATATACGTCACCGGAATATAACAACATGATCGCTTTGCGCATCACGTGACCGGGAACGTCGTGAAAACATTGAAAGACAATTTCGGCGATTTCTATGCAGAATGACCATGTGCGTTAAGTTGGGAATGTAGTTATAGAAACGTATAAAAAGTCTAGTTTTATAATTTTTCCCTCTTCGTATCCACGAAAGCCACCTTCTTTGCCAAATTTCAAGTCCGTAGGATGTCCAGATATCTCCAGACAATTGAGACAGACATACAATGTAATTCATCTTTGTCTTATATATATAAGATAACTTGTACACACATTTTTTGGTCAGAAAAAACAACAAACAATTAGGATTGGGATTCAGAACTGAGAGGATAGGTTGGAATAAAAGAAAGACTCAGAACTGAGAGAGTGGATAGGCTGGACTGAATGAAATATTCAGAACTGAGAGAGTGGATAGGCTGGACTGAATGAAAGATTCAGAACTGAGAGAGGATAAGCTGGACTAAATGAAAGATTCAGAACTGAGAGAGTGGATAGGCTGACGAATGAAAGATTCAGAACTGAGAGAGGATAAGCTGGACTAAATGAAAGATTCAGAACTGAGAGAGGGATAGGCTGGACAGATGAAAGATTCAGAACTGAAGAAAGTGGATAGGCTGGACTGAATGAAAGATTCAGAACTGAGAAAGTGGATAGGCTCGACAGGATGAAAGATTCAGAACTGAAGAAGGATAGACTGGACTAAATGAAAGATTCAGAACTAAGAGAGGATAAGCTGGACTAAATGAAAGATTCAGAACTGAGAGAATGGATAGGCTGGACTGAATGAAGATTCAGAACTGAGAAACTGGATAGGCTCGGACAAATGAAAGATTCAGAACTGAAAGAGAGGATAGACTGGACTAAATGAAAGATTCAGAACTGAGAGAGAGGATAGGCTGGACTGAATGAAAGATTCAGAACTGAGAGAGTGGATATGCTGGACTTAATAAAATATTCAGAACTGAAAGAGATCAGAACTAGAGAAAGAACACCCGAAAACTTTACATTGAGCAAAGATAGAGCCAGTAGTACAGATGAGTGCTAAATTGATGTCACCATCTGTTTCACCGGGTAGGGGCTCTCTGTGGCTAAGTGGTTAAGCCCTTTGCCTTGTGAGTTGAAGGTCGTGTGTTCGAGTCCGGACCACGCCATTCTGTTCACGAGTTCAGTTTTTTCCAGAGACCAATAGGATTGTTGCTGGAGCTACGGTTCGTGCTTTGTGCAATACTCTCGGCAAGTGGCGTGCCATTTCTGCGTAGAGGACTGAGCGTATGGGTTAAAACCCGGTGCAATGAAGTCAATCCTTAGGCTTTTAAACCCTTTTTGTCTTACTGGGTTTGTACGCTAATCTTATTGGATAGCCGTCATTCAAAATAAACAAGTTGGTGCTTAGTAAAACCTGACTCACAACTATGTATGTCTACTTTCAGAAGCGATTTCCCACTCCTTCAAGCAATCTTGACTAGCCAAGGAATATCATTATTAACATTGATGAATTTGTCACACGCGAGTGAATTTGTCATCAGCTGGAAGACACGTAACACGGGGGGGGATTCTGGTCTGGAAACTTTTTTCGTTGCTTTCATATTAATGTAGAATTTGTATTACAATTTTGAGATATTGTGACTTAAAAGAGTAGAAAAGTTAGTTTTCAAAAATATGTAACAGTTACCATTGAAACAATAAAAATGGCTGCCAAACACAAAGTTTTAATCCTAAGGCTCTGAAAGTAATGAATATAAATGAATTCTGTTTTCACTCTAAGGTAGCAATTGTGATATCTAAAATTACACATGATTTTTAGGATATATTAAATATTACATTTTTAATGAATTTTGGGTAAACACACCCCAAAAACATATTTTTGGACCGAATTTTGAGGAATTTTTACCCAAAAATTTATAAAAAATTAAATATTTAATATATCCTAAAGATCATGTGTAATATTTTAGATATTACAACTGCGCACCTTAGAGTGAAAACAGAATTATTTACATTCATTAGATTCAGAGCCTTAGGGATTTGAAATTTTTTTTTGGCGGCCATTTTGTATTGTTTCCATGGCAACGCTTTGACATTTTTTTACCCATTTTTTCTACTATTCTAAGTCATAATCTTTCAAAATGGTTATACAAATTTTACATTAATGAAAATAACAAAATAGCTTCTTGATCCCCACACTACCTAATCCTCCCTTAACGTTCTAGTACTAAGAAAATCTCACTTATAAATGAGATGGCTACATGACTTCGGAACTAGCCGTATTTGTGTATTATTTGTGCATTTAATTACATATAATATATTGTTAAATAATGCAAAACATATGATATTACCATCATTAATTTACTTTAAATTATTATTCATTTTTAAGATGTCTAACCTCGTTGATTAAATCATGCTTTTTTGTTCTTCTTCTTCTGTGTTCGCCCACTATGAATTCATGCGTAATCAGGAAGCCTGGTATGGCGCATCTCACTGATTTTTTCCGTGAAAGCCTACTTACTGTTTCTACAGGGGTCCCTAGCCATTTTAGACGAACCTTCTCCAACTTCAGTGGTAAGAGCCTGCTTTTATTACACCGACATCTTCGATCGTGCTGCGATTTTGGATAATCTCAGCAGACGTGTTTTCACTTGCTCTTGTCAAAAGCCACATTTGCTTATAAAATGATATCTAATGATTCATATTACTGTCCTGATTAAGACTATAAGTTGTAGTTCTTTATGTGCTGTTTACTAGACCAGTTCTGCATCATTTTCTCTTATTTATTATTTCTTAATTGGTGTCTTCAGAATATGGAAATATTTAAAGTTAAAAATTTTCCCAATTACTGCATTATTTATTGTCCAAACAACTTCCTGTTTGGAAATATTGTGTAAATATGAAGGTAAAAAGAGACAGTGTTAATAGTTTTCATGATATATTTCAAACTTTTTTCTTTCTTTGTGACTGTAGAATTATTTGAAATTTGTAGAAAAATCTATTTTTAGCATCACCAAAAATAGGTCACTGAATCACATATTACATGACACTAATATTAAAACCATATATCTTGATAGTACATTCTCTCGCAATCGTTTCTCTCTCTTCGCGATCGTTTCTCATGCTTCGTTTTCTCTCTCTCGCGATCGTTTCTTTCTCTCGGATCGTTTCTCTCTCTTCTCGATCGTTTCTTCTTCTTCGCGATCGTTTCTCTCTCTCGGATCGTTTCTTTCCAGAACGATCGTTTCTCTCTCTCTCTTGCAATCGTATAGTACATTCAATTAGCTTTCTAACCATATATAACATGCATATTTTCAATTCATGGAGTATTTGTGGGTTCTAGTAATAGAGCAGGCTTTCTTCTTCTTCTTCTTCTTCTTCTTTGCGTTCGTTCTTTACAACCAATTTTAATCACTCTTTGTGATATGTTTGATCTTTGTCAAGAACGTGTATACGTTGCACATTGGTTTGGTAGGCCCCTAAATGCATAGACTTCTATACGTTTAGGACATGTGCATCCGATTTCAGCCAAACCTCCTTAGTCGCCTCTTACGACATGCGTGGCAGGTAACAGTGGTGCTATTCTTTACACCCCAAATTTAGCCCGCGTGCCCAGCGTGTTCGTAGCGCGTTGGACTGTGGGTGACTAGCCCTCTGTGTGTACGGGTTCAATTCCGTGGGCAGGCAGAAAAAGCCACAGATTCCCCAGATTCACGGTGTTCGTGGCACCGAACCGAAGGGTTACGATGTCCATGGCACTCGAGCCGAAACTGAAGCTCAAGTGCTTCTGGATCGGAAAAAAAAAAAAAACACCCAAATTTAGGCCCGTAACCACTGGGCGGAGCAGGCTTTCAAAAATAACAAAACAAAAACACATTAAAAACCCATGAACTTATAGAGTTAACGAGAACTGTTGACCCTTCGAAACAAGAACATCCAGCATAACTATAGAAATCAGCGCTGTTTCTATGTCAGTCTCGTGGATGGTTGAACAACAAGCCACACATGTGCTTATAATGTCAGATTCCATGAATATGCATTTACAAAACTGAGTCCGGAAGTCTTCATGCGGTTTGGATGATCATCATTCAGCGTTCACAATATGAAACACTTTGTGCATGGAGCATCTAAAAGTTCTTCAAAAATAACAAAGTAGTCTGTGGTTTGTATGTAGTCGGTATGGACATCCACATTATAAATTAACCATACACGATCTCAAATTGTTATCTAAATTCTCTGCGTAACTCCATTCCTCGGCAAAGGAAGTGTATCGAGATAGTTAGTGAAGAAAAAAATGTATTGAATATACAGTTTGTTTCATTCATCCACATTATAAATTAACCATACACGGTCACAAATTGTTACTTAAATCCTCTGTATCTCCATACCTTCCACAAAGGAAGCGTATCAAGACAGTTGTGAAAAGAAAATGTGATTACGAATATACAGTTTGTTCTCATTCTCATCCACATTATAAATTAACCATACACGATCTCAAATTGTTATCTAAATTCTCTGTAACTCCATACCTTCCACAAAGGAAGCCTATCAAGACAGTTGTGAAAAAGAAAATGTGTTATGTATATACAGTTTGTTCTTATTCTCATCTAAATTCACAAGTCGTGAGTCCGATTTAAAACCTGGATACTGAATGGCTATTTGCTGCATGCAGTAAATTGCTTATTTGATTCATGAAGATGACGAAATAGTAAACCTGTTTATGTGGAATTGAAGTGGGATGCAAAGGGTTGTTTTTTCCGATCCAGAAGCACTTGAGCTTTTCAGCTTTTCGGCTCAGGTGCCATGGACATCGTAACCCTTCGGTTCGGTGCCACGAACACCGTAAATTTGGGGAATCTGTGACTTTTCTGCCAGTCCGCGGAATTGAACCCCCACACACAGAGGACTTGTCACCCGTAGTACAACGCGCTACGAACACGCTGGGCAGGCGGGCTATGATGCAAAGGGTTCAAGAAAGAGAGGACGACCTAAGGAGGCCCTGAAACGAACTTTGCTGAGAGAGGCAAGAAATGTTGGCCTCAGTTCCATGGAGGAGATTGAGCGAGTTGCCCATGATAAAGCTGTATGGAGAAATAACTTGCAGGCCCAATGTAACATATAACGGTACTAGAGTAATTATTATTTATTATGTGGAATTAATGCTTCTAACTCGTACGTCTGAAGCTTCAATAATCAATTCGTAGATATTTGAGGCCAAGTCTATCATTAGTTTCACCTTTCTCTATCCATCCCAACTCTTACGCCAATTGTTATACTTTCATCGAACTTTTCTTGTCAATGCATGTTTCTTGCTTTTCTGCTAAAGTCAAGACGACAGTTCACAAACATCACAACATTAACTATGGCTCTATAGAAAAACAAACAAAACAAAACAAAATAAACATGGACACAAAGAACAATATATAAATATATGTATAAATTATTTTTTTTTAAATATCGTACACCAATAAATCTCCCAACTCCCTTGATGAAATTTAATGGGACAAGCCACAGATTGGCTCTAGGATAGTTAGAGTTGGCCGTGGACAAGCACATTTGTGATTTTGATTTGGGAAGATAACAGTTTTAAAAATTGAACACGAGTTTTAAATAAATTAGCGCCCGCGTGCCCAGCGTGTTCGTAGCGCGTTGGACTGTGGGTGACTAGCCCTCTGTGTGTACGGGTTCAATTCCGTGGGCAGGCAGAAAAAGCCACAGATTCCCCAGATTCACGGTGTTCGTGGCACCGAACCGAAGGGTTACGATGTCCATGGCACCGAGCCGAAGAGCTGAAAGCTAGTGCTTCTGGATCGGAAAAAAAAAAAAAAAAATTAGTGGAAATTGGTTATTGGTTATTGGTTACTAAACTGACGTCATTGCACTCCGGGCAGACCCATAGGTGCTCAGTCTCCCCAACAGATATCGAAGAGTATGCATACTGATGGTTCCCGTGGCTCGCTGATTAAATACACCTCTCACTCTGCCTCTCAGGCATCCAGTTCGACTTGAACAACGGTAACTCCAAACTGCCTAAATCGCTTGATCGATTCAACATCGATTTTAGTGTCCTCATCCATCAGACAGTCAGCGAAGAGACCGAAGAAAATCCCCTTATCTATCTTCAACTCCCCAACAATCGATGCTGTTGATGCAAGCCTGTCCGCTCTCTCATTACCGTAAACACCCGCATGCCCAGGACAGTAAATTAGTGGAAAAAATGTATTAAGCTTACAGCTAAAATATTTCAGATCGCATCCTAGAAAAGACAAATACAAGGTTTGATAGAATAATCAATCTGGAATATAAACTCGTCGTCAGTACAGCCAATATTAAGTCTTTTTATTTAATTATTTTTGCTTCTGTTTGTGCACTATGAACTCATGTGTAGTCAGGATTTCTAATAGCGAAAAACGTAATAACATAATTCTGTGGTTTTACAAAATACAAAAACTGACAATACACAGCAACGTTTCGACCAAAAGGCCTTTATCAAGCAAACGATACAACAAAAGTGACGAATGTCACAGAACACCATAATTTCGTTATTCGTTTTTAGTCACATATTTTCATAAAGGTGTTCAGCCGTTGTAATATCTTTGTAAAAGTCTAAATGTGGTGTTTTGTGACATTCGTCACTTTTGTTGTATCGTTTGCTTGATAAAGGCCTTTTGTCGAAACGTTGCTGTGTATTTTTGTTTGTATTTGTAAAACTACATTACTTTGTTATTACGTGTTTCACCATTCTACATAGTTTTACTGTAGTCTCCATCTATATTGACAGGACTTCTAATATGGCGTTTCTGACCTATTATTTCACCTCGCCATCCTGGCGAGCCTACCCTGACTACAGAGCAGTTGTGATTTAGATCTTCAAATAAAAGATCAGGGTCTCATGTAGTACGCGATAATTTTGTGTGGGGGTGGGGAGGGGGTGTTCTTAAATGCCAGAATTCCCATGGTACATTGTGACTAGAGAAGAATGTTATCAACTTGGCGATATCAGTCTTTTATTAAAGTTTGTCAAGTAATATGTGATTTCTGTATGTTATTGTTATTATAAGATGCGGTATTATTGTAGATCATATGTTATCATTATATATACATTTTTAATGCATTTTGTTGCTTCTTCTTCTTCTTTTGTCGTCACACTACCACCAGGTTGTTGCCCAGTGTAGTGGTTTCCTGTTTTTGTCTTGCGTTGTTCTGGTGGCTTGAGTGATTTTTATTTTTGATCTTTGACAGGATTCTACTATGCCATCTAACCATCTTTTTCGTGGTGTTCCTCACGTCTTCTTTTCTGATGTTCTATTCTCTCTTTATCCTGTTACGCCCTTGGCGTTTAGGGCAGCAACAAACGTACACAATTCTTCCCTGTTCATGGCATTCCTCTGTATTGTGTTCCAGCTATGATTCATTTCCTTCAGTTCTTGCTCTATCGTTCTCCTCCAGGTCGTCTTGGGTCTTCCACGCTTTCGCCTACCCCCTGGAGTCCATCTCAGTGCAGTTTTCGTGTCGGAGCCAGTCTCCATGCGCAACACATGTCCAATCCATCTCCAGCGTCGTCTTCGGATGATAGTGATGTTCTATTGCTATAAATTAATTAATAAAACAATATGAGAACAAGTAGCTTGCAGACGTCACCAAGTATTAACACTATGTTTGATGAGTCGTTCACGGGAAGAACGTAATCATTATCGATGTCACAGGGCCGTGCAGTGCTATGATGCAGAGAGGCGGTCGCATCAGGCGGTACCGTAGGGGTGGGGGGCATAAGCAGCGAAACCAAAATTACAATTGAAGGTTATTTTAAATTTTAAATAAAAAAATTAAGGGCGCCATTTCGAAGACTTGCATCATACCGAGAAAATATACCGCACTGCCCTAATCGATGACAGCGGTCACCAGAGGAAAGCAAAACAAAAGTATTGACAGAAATATCACTTTTTTCAATCTACGGGTCGCTGCCCTGAAAGAAAATAGCAACATGCTACCTTGTGGGTTTTGACTGGGGACAGCAAAAGGCTAACGGAGAGCGAACCCAGTAATCGCTGGCTGAAATCAAACACGCCGCCGAAGGATAAGCACCTGAGCTCTAATAGGTACTGATGGCCGTGCACGTACATCCGTTCTTGATGTTTGGCTGCTTATATATCACAATCGAATGATAAAAACGGCTTAAGAACGATGGCGAGAGAAAGATAGAGAGAGAGAGAATAATAATTGCAAATATAGATATGTAAAAATAAGAATTAGTTCTGAGGTATTCAAGAAAACAATCGCTAAACTCAGTGGCGGCTCGTGATCATTTCTGTTGGTGGGGCCAGACAGATATTTTCGGAAAAATCATGGTTTCGGTTAGGATATATTTTAATGTATAAAATAATAAATACAGTTACACCTTATTTTTGGTGGGTCCGGCCCCACTGGCCCTTAATGACGAGCCGCCACTGGTTGAACTGTCTCAGTGACAGATGAGGTAGGATAGTATTTACAAGTGACGGTGTAGAAAATATTATAAAACACTCATGAGAAACTGTCATTAATAGTGAAATTTTTTTTTTCCCGATCCAGAAGCACTTAAGCTTTTCAGCTCTTCGGCTCGGTGCCATGGACATCGTAACCCTTCGGTTCGGTGCCACGAACACCGTGAATCTGGGGAATCTGTGGCTTTTTCTGCCTGCTCACGGAATTGAACCCGTACACACAGAGGGGCTAGTCACCCACAGTCCAACGCGCTACGAACACGCTGGACACGCGGGCGAATAGTGAAATAAATCTGGGTATTTCTGAGTATGTTACACAACCACGAGAAAATGAGACTGTACCAATATGGCCGCTAAAAGTGAGCAATTGGCTGAGGATAAATATATCATGCATATTTATGTCCCCGTCTGAATATCACGTGCGTATCGATGATGTTGGGAAAATACAAGGGGTCATAGGCTCCGCAAGGATAATAGACGAATCACAAAGTACAATAATCAGAACTGGCGGAAAGTCAAACTTTTGAAACATTCGAAATGAGTCCTAGTGGTGTATGTGTAAGTAAGGTTTGTGTGTTTTATCGTTTCTTCTGTCAGAGAAGGAGTTTATATCAGGATTCTAGTGACCTTGGCGAATGATATAGTACAGTGGCGGCTCGTGATAATTTTTGTTAGTGGGGCCAGACAGATATTTCGGAAAAATCATGGTTTTGGGCTGCTGTATTTTAATTTATAAAATACTAAATACACGTTATACATTATTTTTGGTGGGGCCAGGCCCCACTGGCCCTTAGTGACGAGCCGCCACTGATATAGTACATTCAATATTCGCCTGTGTTCTGTACAGCTTGATTTCCAAGAGAAATGCATTAAGTCAATGAGTGTTTCTGACATCAGTATCAATGGCGGCTCGTGATCGTTTTTGTTTGGTAGGGCCAGGCACATTTTCAGGGAAAATCATGGCTATTGGTTAGGTTATATTTTAATAAATTAAGTAATTAATACACGTTACACATTATTTTTGGTCTGGCCCGGCCGCTCCGGCCCTTAAGGACGAGCCGCCACTGATCAGTATACAACTGACATTGTTGAAGTAAACGATCGTCATTCTTCGGAATTATGTTACAACAGCACATCTCTGAGCCAGCAGTATTGAAAATTCTGAACATATGGTATCTAAGCAGAGAATGACAGAGAGGAGATTATAGTAGAGGGAGTGTAATAGCTAGCCAGTCTCCCCCACCCCAGGTGGTAGCTTACAGGTCAAACAGGTAGTTTAGATAGATAAATCTGCATCTGCTCATTATAAGCAGATAGCAACGCTAATACGAGACATTGACGTAGGTTAGAAAAAACATAGTAGAGACAAGATGGCCGCCTAAGTGAGAACCATGTCACTGTCGATTCTTTTACCCAAAAGCTATTCTCGGTCAGGTGATGTAATCCTTGTATTCAACTCTCATGTATTAAAGACCTTATTGCATCCGTTAGTTCACGACTAGTTTGTCAACATTTAACGTTGTAAAGTGCATTCATTGTGTGTCAAACAGAATGGACTGGTCTTTAGTTACAATATGATAGCAACATGTAATCAGCCTCAGACCACGGAAATCAGACTACCAAGCTCTAATGTATCCATGGTATAGAACGCCATACCATTGAAAGACCAGTGTCACTGCTGAACTAACCACCACCCTCAGCTCTTAGGATCCTCAACGAAAGGTACCCCACCCGCACTACCAAGACGTACCCTATCCGTACTATCATGAGGTACCCCAAAGAAACCCTTACACTACTTCAGGATGAAAGAGAAAAGAAGTAGAAAAATTCAAATATTTGGGCAGCTGTGTAACTATATATATACCGTTGTTCGCCGGTCTGCCCAGCGTGTTCGAGCGCGTTGGACTACCGGTGACTATCTCTGAGTGTCGTCGATTCTCGGAATGGATGTAAAAGCACATTCACCAGATTTAAAGTGTTACATGGCATCTAACCCGAAATGACACGATGTTATGACAGGAGCGAAGAGGAAAAGTGCAAATTGGGATCGGAAATATATATACCCGTTGTTCAAGTCGAACTGGATGCCTGAGAGGCAGAGTGAGAGGTGTGTTTAATCAGCGAGCCACGGAACCATCAGTATGCATACTCTTCGATATCTGTTGGGGGAGACTGAGCACCTATGGGTCTGCCGGAGTGCAATGACGTTAGTTTAGTAACCAATAACCAATAACTATATATGAGGAATGTAGGAAAAGAAAGTAACGCAAGAATTGGAATAGCAACTGCAACATTCAAATCATTAGACAACATATGGAGATCATCAGCTTACATGACACATATTAAAATCAATATATACAAATCAAGTAGAATATCTAGAATAGAGTAGAAGATACAAATCAAGGTAGGCGTTCAGTCATTCGCATTGCTAATCAAGACAAGAATTGCTATTCAAGTGATGAACAGTTTTGTGTTGCTACATTCGCGACGGCCATATGCATATTATGCGGTGCAGGTTGCTTTTTTGTGGCGGTACCCGGCTGTTTCATTCTGGAATTAGTTCACACAGGAAACTTTTCACAGGTGATAGCATTTCGTGTGATATTCATTGCCACAGGAACGGAGCAATTATGGGGTGACCCGTTGCAGTGAAGTTGGAACCGTACTTATGAACTTATGAATAAGTAGGCGTTCAGTCCTACTGTATGGATCAGAAACATGGAAAACAGTACTAAGACAGACAGTCGCATAAGTGGCTTGAATTGTAGATGTCTCAGAAGAATAACCCGAAATTGCTGGGAGCAGAGAATAGCAAATAATGAGATACCCGGAGAACAGGCATCAATAATATCAACGAGGATGATAAATGTGGGAAATTGGAGTGGTTGGGACATATATTAAGAATGCAGAGGACCAGACACTCACATGTGGCTTTGAAATGATGGAATCCGGGAGGTAAGAGGGGTAGGGGCGACCTTAAGAGACATGGAGACGAACTGTAGACAGAGAAAGAGAAGATGCGGGAAAGACCTGGAATGAACTAATCTGACTTGCTCAAGACAGATCTGGTTGAAGGAAATTTGTTAATGCCTTATGCTTCAAGGGGAGTTAAGAGAAGAAGAAGATTATAACCTGATGTACCTCAATCGAAACTTGGTTTGTTGACAGAAATGTTGGTAGATCTAATTCATAGAATCCCAAACTTTTTCGGCCCACCGTCCAATTTGCACAACATAAACTTTGTAACGCCCCCTTCCACATCATAACAGTTTGCCAACTCCCCCACCCACATATATACATGCTCTATTTTCTCTTTGACATAGAAAATTGATATATATTTCTGTCATACATGGTCAATTTTCAAATGATTATATACATGAAATAGAAAATTTATGAAAAAATGGATCGTATAAGACGGGCATAAGATGAATTTCAATGCAGCATTCAAATTTTAAATGATTATTCAATCTCAAAATCACGAAAATAATTAACGTTAAAATATTTATTATTAATTTGTTGTTTAAGGAGCTACCGACCCTAATCGCCTGAACACTCCCCAATTCTTCTGAACCCATTATCGCCCCCTAGAGCGCTTCAGCGCCCACTGGGAGGTATCCCCACTTGGTGGAAAACGCTGATATAATTAAACCCACTTGTAGAAGACGGAAAACTGGATGAGAGATAGAGGCTAGAGTACAAAAAGCAAATGCTGTAAACTACCAGCTAGCCCCGCTGTTAAGGCACCCAAAAATTTCACAGGCAGCTAAGCAACAGATGATCAACAGTATTTTTATACCTACTTTGTGTTAACAGAGCCAAACATGGACATTGAGCAAAGCGCAGTCACAAAAATAACTACATGTGAAATGCGTTGCCTGCGAAAAGTTACCAACAACACAAGAAAAGACAGAATCACCAACATCAGCATAAGAAAGAAAGTTGGCACAACACCGTGCTTGAATTACATAGATAAACAAAGAATGAAGTGGTTTGGCCACTTAATAAGAATGCATCCAAACTCCACAGTATACAGAGTCTTCTACAACAGAACATCGGGAAAGAAGGCAAGAGGAAGACCACGGAAAAGATGGTTAGATGGCGTAGCAGAATCCTGTGAAAGAGCAAAGATAACAATCACACAAGCCACCAGAACAGCGCAAGACAAAAACAGAAAACCACGACACTGGGCAACAACCCGGTAGCAGTGTGACGACAAAAGAAGAAAGAAGAAGAAGTTGAAGCTTTTCGCATCATTATTGATAGTTTGGCCAGATTGGAATAACTGTTTTATTTTGTTGCAACTACAACTACTGTATATAACATTACACAAACCACTGTTATTCTCTCTAGTTGCAACTCTGAATGGGTGGGGGCTTGTAAAGTTTATAACTAACACAAACCATTGTTCTTCTCTCTAGTTACAACTCTGAATGGGTGGGAGCTTGTAAAGTTTATAACTAACACAAACCATTGTTCTTCTCTCTAGTTACAACTCTGAATGGGTGGGAGCTTGTAAAGTTTATAGCTAACACAAACCATTGTTCTTCTCTCTAGTTACAACTCTGAATGGGTGGGAGCTTGTAAAATGTAGCATTGGACAATTTATAAGAAGCTACCTCAACATAAAAGTTGCGCTAGACATTTGGTTAGAATTGATTGATTGATATGACCAAGACTAGTGAGAGCATTTCGATTAACTCCTTGTGGATCAAATGCCACACTATGTGGCTTTGGGTTGGACGACTTTTTACCAGGAGTCACACTAAAAGCGTTTTTATTCTAAAATCAAATGGCTTGTAAAACCCTGACTTTTGTCCTGGTTCACTAAGAATTAATAACCATGTGCCCCATCTCTTCCCGCACAGGAAGATCCAGAGCCAATCATAAACTTATGGGCCTGTGGACTCACGTAAAAATTGTGGGAAATCAGACCACAACTACACCACGTGACCTCGCATTCCAGTATTGGTGTATATAGACGAATTCATTTTAAAATCAACACAAATAAAAAAAACCTCTTGGATTCTCCGAAAGGAGTTAATTCTTATTTGTCCTGTTTGTTGGCCTACACGCTCTTATATAACCAATAAAAGGTTCGGCTTAGGTCGAAAGGACCGTGCCTCGGCTTAAAGAGGCTTTAATCCTCTACTAAACAAACAACAAACAAAATCAACATAAAATGCTAAATCAAAGTTAAATTATGCAACAAGTTAAGTTTAACAATAAGGAATACCAATATTATGAACATTTTTCACCAATAAATAACCATAGACGCACAGAATTGAGTAAAATTGCAAAAAAGCTTGCAGTGTTCTATCAAACATATACAAATTCCAGCAACCTGACTGAATCTAGGTCAGGAGTTTCCCTGCCAGATGTCAGGCCTAGTTATTTAGAGTTGACTGCGGAAGATCTCATCAGCGATGCATGAGCTTGATATTACTAGCTAGGACACCCTCTCTCCTTGTAATTTTGAAGATAGGGGAAAATGTAGAAATGTGGTTTCTTTACTTGAAGATAGTGAAAAATGTTGTAGAAATGTGGTTTCTTTACTTGGTATTGATGATCGTTGTCCGAACAGATTTTTATTTTTTATTTTACTCATATCGAGTTTCAGCTGCGAGTTGTTCTTTTCTTCCTGCCTAATGTTATCACGATGCCTTTCTTTAATCGTCCATCTCCGATAAGACTAGGAAATCTATCTGACCTACATTGAGATCAGGTGTCACTGGCAACTATCCGTATCGTTCCACAAGTGAATATATTACTTTTATATCGTGAGACGAGCAACATATCTCGACTCCACAGAGACACCCATTTGATATCCATCTATGGTATACATCTCATATACTTTAGTTAACCTGTTGCCTTGCAGGGCGGCTGGAGACAGACCAAGGCTGACGGAGAGCGAACCCAGTAAACGCTGGGTAAAACCGGATACATCGCCGAAGGATAAGCACCAGAGCTTCAAATGGCGCTAAAGATGTGGCGAAACACACCCATGCTAAGGCTACATAAATCAAATTTCCAAATGAGTAAGAATTTATGGGGAAATCTGGTACATCAGTCTAAGCGGTGATCGCAAGAGAGATATACTCTAGTTGTTACTTGTTTACTGAACCGATACTTAGTTGTTACTTGCTTACTGAACCGATACTTAGTTGTTACTTGCTTACTGAACCGATACTTAGTTGTTACTTGCTTACTGAACCGATACTTAGTTGTTACTTGCTTACTGAACCGATACTTAGTTGTTACTTGCTTACTGAACCGATACTTAGTTGTTACTTGCTTACTGAACCGATACTTAGTTGCTACTTGCTTACTGAACCGATACTTAGTTGTTACTTGCTTACTGAACCGATACTTAGTTGTTACTTGCTTACTGAACCGATACTTTAGTTGTTACTTGCTTACTGAACCGATACTTAGTTGTTACTTGCTTACTGAACCGATACTTAGTTGTTATTTGCTTACTGAACCGATACTTAGTTGCTACTTGCTCACTGAACCGATACTTAGTTGTTACTTGCTTGACTGAACTGACATCATAAAAATTGCCCTAACTCTCTCTCTCTCTCTCTCTCTCTCTCTCTCTCTCTCTCTCGTGCCCATCCCAAATTGCCTGTATACGAGAAGATTACCAAAATTACTTCCTATCATTGTCTGTAGACAAGAAAATGCCAGTCACGGACGAGTAAACAGAACATCGCGGAAAACATATGACGCTCATGCTATATGTTGTTTTCCTTCTTTCGTCACACTGTTGCTGGGTTGTTGCTCAGTGTTGTGGTTTTCTGTTTTTATCTTGCGCTGCTGTTGTGGCTTTGGTGATTGTTATTTTTGTTTTATGACAGTATTTTGCTATGCTATCTGTCCATCTTTTTCGTGGTCTTCCTCTCTTCTTATTTCCTGATGTTCTGTTATAGAAGACTCTGAATACAGTGGAGTTTGGTTGCATTCTTATTAATTAGCCGCACCACTTTCTTCTTTGTTTCTCAATATAATTCAAGCAGGGTTCTGTCCCAACTTTCTTTCTTATTCTAATGTTAGTGGCTCTGTTTTTTCTGGTGTTATTTGTAATTTTTCGTATGCATCGCATTTCACATGTAGCTATCGCCCGAGTGGTTACCGGGACCCAAATTTGGGGTGTAAATAGAACCACTGTTACCTGCCACGCATGTCGTGAGAGGCGACTAAGGAGATTTGGATGAAATCGGATGCACATGTCCTAAACGTGTAGAAGTCTATGCGTTTAGGGGCCTACCAAACCAATGTGCAACGTATACATGTTCTTGGCAAAGATCAAACATATCACAAAGAGTGATTAAAATTGGTCGTAAAGAACGAACGCAAAGAAGAAGAAGGAGACATGTAGCTATTTTTTGCGACTGCTTGGCTCATTATATCGCTGTATCCGCCTAGTGAATGGAAACTTTTAACATAGCATGTTGATTAATCCAATAGCTCATATTCATAATGTATTATATTACTACACTTCAACGACAGTGAAAGCTCTTCCATATACTGGTTATGTATATATTTCGTTAATTAGACTATTGTGAAATATACATTTATGACCACTCCCCGTCTCTTCTATATTTAGTTACAACAGCAACATGGCGAGATCAATAGTGTTCTTTGTGTTTGCCGTAAGCGTCGCACGTAGCCGTGCCCAGCATGCAACACGAAAATATTCTCTTCCTGTACATAATGCGACTTTTTATTTTAAAAGTGTGCCCGCCTGCCCAGCGTGTTCATAGCACGTTGGACGAACGACAGGTGACAAGCCACCCTGTGAGTGTGGCTCATTTCGCGGCTGGCAGAAAAAATCTACAGATTCACGGTGTTCGTGGCACCGAACCGAAGGGTTACGATGTCCATGACACCGAGCCGAAGAGCTGAAAGCTCAAGTGCTTCTGGATCGGATAAAAAATTAAAGTGCTAAAGTGGATTAGTTATTGTTATGAACTGACGTCTGGCATCGATATGTTCATGTTCCATAAATGTTGAAGGATATAATAATGATGATGGTTCTGTAACTCCTAGTTAAACAATTCTGATTTAGTCAATCAAGTGTTCAGTCCTGTTGGTCTAACGGGTGATTTCTAACTCCTTAAATGTTGATTCAACATCAAATGCCGCATCAGCATTCAGTAGATAGTTATTGAACAAGCAAATAAATAATAATAATAATTCCTCTCGTACCGTTATACGTTACATAAGGGCCTGCAAGTAATTTCTCCATACCGCTATATCCTGGGCAACTCACTCAATTTCCCCAAGGAACTGAGACCGATATGTCTTGCCTCTCTCAGCAAAGTTCGTTTCAGGGTCTCCTTAGGTTGTCCTCTCTTTCTTGAATCCTTTGCATCCCACTCAATGCCTGCTTTGATATTCGTTGATCATTTCTCCTCAAGGTGTGCCAACATATCTCCATCTTCTCTTTCTTATAACAGTTGTCACTAGTGGTTGACCAGATATTTCTATGATTTCATCACTTCTTCTGAATTCGTTCCATTTTATATTCATTATTTTTCGTAGACATCTATTTTCAAATGCATTCAACTTGTTTCTATATCTTTAGTCATTTTCCAACTCTCGCTGCATATGTTAGGATTGATACAACATTTGAATTGAAAATTCGTAATTTAGTTTTAATACTATATAACTTGCAGTTCCATGTTTTATTTAGACTTTTAAAAGCTTATGTTGCTTTGACAATTCGTATCATAATTTCTTTTTTAACATTTCTGTGCAATCAAAATTGCTACCTAAATAGGGAACTGCTTGTTATTTTTATCATTTTAGATTCTATGGTGATATCTGCATTACTTGCCAATTAGTCTTCATTATTTTATTTTTTCATAGCTTATCTGCAGTCCAACTTTTGATGCTATAGACGACAAGTTGTCTGTTTTTCTTTGCATATCTTGGTTGTTTTTACTTAACAAGGCAATATCATATGCAAAATCTAAATCTTCTAGTTGAATATTTTTTACCCAAATCGATGCCAGTTTCGCTCCTGCAACATTTTCGCATCACCCAGTCAATGGCCACTCCAAACAATAGCGTAGATAGAATACAGCCTTGCTTTACTCCGGTTTCAACCATAAACCAGTCGCTTTGTCCACCATCAGTGGGAACTGCACACTGTGAACCATCGTAGAGGCTCTTAATAATGTTTATTATTTTGTCTGGTATACCGTAGCATCTCAGAATATTCCACAGGGAGATTCTGTGTAGACTATCAGAGGCTTTTTAAAATCGATTAAATTTAGTATGAGTGGTTGTTGCTTCTCAATATGATCCTCCAAAATTAGTCGTAGGGTAATTATTTGGTCTAAGCAGCTTCTCCAGGTCTAAAACCAGCTTGTTCTTCTCTCAGGGTTGTGTTCACTGCTCCTTTGATTCTCCCTTAACAATTGGGATATTGGTTTCATCATTTATGATCGTGCAACATCCTATTTAAGTGCATGAATTTGTATCATTTGCATCTTAAGTTGGAAATATTCATTTTTCTAAAGCAGAGCATATGATAATCTAATAAAATTCTAAATGATTATATATTTTTAGATATTCAATTCATTTGACTGATCACCCTCATTTCCTACTTGCCATTTTTTAGAATGTTCAATTGTCCATCTTAAGTCCCAAACTATGGATAAATATTTAATTAACCCAACATTCTAAATGAAGACAATTAGTATTTTAAATATCTATGCAGTTCATGATATTTTGCTTTTAACTTATGATTGCTTTGCAAATGTACATAATTTTTTTCTGATTATTTTGTCTAATCAAATATCATTGCTGCTTAATTTTATATTTTGATTCTATTATATCTCTTACTTGACAATGTTTATTATTTATTTTTTTATATGCTTACTACAGTCAATTCTTTGATGTGCTATAGAGACCAAGTTGATCATTTTTCTTGATATTTGTTGTTTTTCTTAAAAATGAATATCATTGAAATCTAAATTTCTGTTTTGAATATTTTCCAAACGATGTTTGCTTCAACATTTTCGCAAATGTAAAGCTTTAAAGACTAATAAGGTTTCAGATAAATCACACTTGCTTTTTCTTCTTTTAACTAAACAATTTGTAATCTGTGTGAACTGCACACTTGACCATCAGTAGAGTACGGATAATAAATTATTCATTTGTTGAAACCACATATCTGAAATTCCACAGGAGATTCCAACCTATCAACATTCTATTTTCTTAATGCAGTGGTTGTATGTTGCTCAATATGATCCTCAAAATTATCGAGAAAAACCTCAAAACCTGCCAGTGGTTATGGTTTAAGAGAATGATTTTGCAGAAAATCTTGGTCATTACTGATAATAATGTGACCCCTTTCCAGTTGTTGCAATCTTTGAGATCACCTTTTTGGGGGATCTTAACAATTATTCCCTTTTTCCATTGATCTGAGACAGTTTCTTCTTCCCATACTTTATTAAATAGTTCTTGCACCTGGCTAATAGTTGTATCATCAGCCGCTTTGAACATTTCTGCAGTAATGTTGTCGTCACCCGCTGCCTTATTGTTATCAAGGAACGGATTGACCTCAGCTACACTTCATTGGTAGAGAGTTGTTTCTTGCCTCTTCGTCAAATTTGAGTTGTACTGGTGGACCAACCTTATCCACCTTCACTTTCCCGAGGCGGTATTGCTCAAGTCTGCCTGTTCTGTAAGTATCGCGAACATGCACTGTCCACGATACAACGTAACGACATTCACTTCCTCTTCTGCGTTCGCCCGCTGTGAATTCAGGCGTTAGCCATGACGCCTGTTATGGCGCTTCTGACTGATTTATGCGTGAAGGCCTGCCTCTACCATTTGACTGGTGTCACCTGCCATGCAGGTCTTTAGAAGTAGCGACACTCACTCATACCGCGTCCTGTCATTGTGGACATTCTTCTGAAGCATTAACTGTAAGTTGGATACAATAATAGCCGTCAATTGCAAGCGATGATGATAACAATATAGACGTGTGCTTCTGCACCTCTCTGGTGTGTGCGGAGTGTGTGTAAAGTTCAATCCTAGAACAGAATCCCTACCACAGGTGGGCATACATGATCAAGTTAGAATGTGCGTGTTGTGATTCTGTATTTTCGAGCAGCTCGTTTTCTCTGTGCTCAATCATACGATTATTCTCAGCTATGCGGGTTCCTCTTTGTTGTTAAGGCCACATTTGGCGATCTTGCGCGAGGATTCCCAGCACGTGTTGTCTATATCGAAGCATTTCAGAGACACAGAGTATCTTTAAAGCTTTTTTCTGTCCACCACTGCCCCCTTCAAGTTCGCATACATCAACTGTTTTGGGATGCGTTTATCAGGCATTCGAACAACGTGACCGACCCATCTCACGTGGGTCTTCTGCAACAGAGTGTTGATGCTTGGGATATTTGCTACTGCTGGATACAATAATAGCCACAGTAAACGGAGTCTCAAGTAGCAATTGGAGACTAGAAGTAACGGCCTTACCCTTCGTACTTTTTTTTTTTTCGTCCGCTTTCAACTCAGACGAAGTTCCATCTCTGAAACTGATTTTTGCGTGAAAATGTGTTTTTCCAATTTCTTACAATGGCAGCAGCGTGCACATTGTAAATTACTTTACACTGGCAGCCGTGTGCTCAATGTACTCGTAATTAGTATTCCTCGCCATACAGGCAGATTTTCTCCGACTTCAGAGTACTCACGTTATCGTCCTGAGTAAGACCAGCGGACTCGAACAAATGCCGGACAGTAGGTTCGAACCCGAGCTATGAGGCGTCTCACAGCTAGCAGGCCGAGCTACTATCAACTACTCTAAGCAGTCCCCCAACACCCTTCGTACTCACACTGAAGGTAGTTGTCCTGTATGATCAGTTCTACTCTAAAACGACCCTATCTCCGTTGCTATCTACCACAGCCTGATTTCTCTCCACAACGCACAGGCCCAGATGTTTATACAACATCATCACTATCCGCTATTTCCCTTGTAACTAACTAGTAATGTAACTAGTAATGTAACTAGTAATGTAACTAATAATGTAACTAATAATGTAACTAGTAATGTAACTAATAATGTAACCAATATTGCACAATTTATCCTGTCCCCACGAAAGATGATGCCATAAAAAATGATTGATTGATTGATAGGACCATCATCATTGCATTTCGGTGAGTAACCATTGTTCTCCGATCTCTTTCTTACACAGGAAGAGCTCGGCTGCAGTGCACGAACTCCGTAGCAGCGGCGAGGGTCCCCGATGTAATTTTGAAGATGGTGAAGATATTTAATATGATGAAGATGCTATATATTAAGAAACAATCATAACAATCTTAGTACTTACATTACTTTCACGCATCGTCAGTAAAAATATCAGATTTGCTTGTGAAGGTGCACAGTCTAACTTTTGTAGATCATGTCTTCACTTTGAATGCCTACGTGGGTCTCTGTGGCTAAGTGGTTAAGCCTTTGCCATGTGAATCAAAGGTTGTGGGTTTGAATCTGGACCGTGCCGTTCTGTTCACAAGTGCAGTTTTTTCCAGAGACCCTAGGATTGTTGCTGGAGCTACAGAGTTCGTGCTTTGTACAATGCTCTCGACAGGTGACGTGCCATTTCTACATAGAGGGGCCGAGCCGTATGGGGGAAAACCCGTTGCAATGAAGTCAATCATTCGGCTTTAAAACCTCTTTTATTACGCACGTCATTTTTAGTGTTGCAGACATACACGTTCACTAGCTTTAATTACTGCTCACACATATCCTTATAGTTGCAAGTTATGATCGTTACAGCTGGACATGTTGCTGACATACACGTTCACCAGCATGAATTACTGCTCACAACATATCCTTATAGTTGCAAGTTATGATCGTTACAGTTAGACATGTTGCAGACATACACGTTCACCAGCATGAATTCTGCTCACACATATCCTTATAGTTGCAAGTTATGATCGTTACAGTTAGACATGTTGCGACATACAGTTCACAGCATGAATTACTGCTCACCACATATACTTATAGTTGCAAGTTATGATCGTTACAGTTAGACATGTTGCAGACAACGTTCACCAGCATGAATTCTGCTCACACATATCTATAGTTGCAAGTTATGATCATTACAGCTGGACATGTTGCGTGACATACAGCTCACCAGCATGAATTACTGCACACCATATCCTTATAGTGCAAGTTATGATCGTTCAGTTAGACATGTTGCAGCACACGTTCACTAGCATGAATTACTGCTCAGCCACATATACTTATGAGTTGCAGTTATGATCGTTACAGTGTGACTGGCTCACGTTCACTACATGAATTACTGCTCACCACATATTTATATCAAGTTATGATCGTGTTAGACATTTGCAGACACGTTCCCAGCTGAATTACTGCTCACCCATATCTTATGCACACTGACATTTGTGACACGATCACCAAGAATTAGCACCATCCTTATGTAAGTTACTATTACTCGACACCGTTCACCGATAATACTCCACCATACTTATGCGTTGATCTTACACTGACATGTTGCTGCATACGCTCCAGGAATTACTGCGCACCCTATCCTATAGTGCGTTGTTTACAGTTAGACATGTTGCGACACGTTCCGATGAATTCTGTCACCATATCTTATAGTCAGTTATGACGTCGCTGGACATGTTGTGACTCACGCTCACAGCATGAATTATGCACCATATCAGGCGTTTATCCAGTTAATTGACCGTTCCGCATTCCTACATACTTATAGTTGCAGTTGATCTGCTGGATATTTAACTTTGCGGAAGATATTCTGATGAAGGCCTATTAGATGATCGATTTAAACCAGTCTGTTACATTTGTTTCCTTAGCCTAGTCCCAAATCAGCACTATGAGGTAGGGATGAGTACTCAGGGATTCTTACATTTGTACAGTTTCAGTATAAGATACGTACAGTGGCGGCTCGTAGTAATGTTTCTTGGTGGGGCCAGACACAAATTTTCGGGAAAATCATGGTTTTTGAGTATTTACTATATTTGTCTATTCCGGGAAGTTATTCCCTTTCGGTTTTGTTGGGGCCGGGCCCCATTGGCCCTTAATGACGAGCCGCCCCTGGATACGTATATTCTTGTGTGGCAATTCTATCCGATTTGTACAGAGAGCTCCTTATTCCAGCACATTTTCCTTTTGTTCCGTTTCATCGGCATCGTTTTACTCTTTGTTTTCGCTTAATTGTGTCACTGTTGAACGGTGATTGATCTGTTAAGGAGGACCCCAACATGGGTGCACCTGCTCCATCGCACCGGCGAGAATCCTGAACCGAGAATCCCCTCTCCCTGTTAAATAAATGCGAAGAAGGCTTGTTAGTAATGTTCATGATTTCTACCGGCCTACATCCAATTTCATCGTGGTTAAAACACGACTCACAAACATTTTATTTCTATAAACAATATTTCTAGTGTTGTATTGATCATATTACCATTTCATGTGAAAGGAAAAGGACAAACTCCGCGAATTTGACAGCGCTTGGTTTTAATCTTGATTAGAAACAAATAATATTGATATCTCTTTATTGTGTCGTCACACTGCTACCTACCAGGTCGTAGACAAGATCATATCCCCTTTATTGTGTCGTCACACTGCTACCTACCAGGGTTGTAGACAATATCATATTATAATATTATTGACATAATTGCTATGAAAATTCAAAATATTTATTCATACGGCATCTATACAGTTTGCTTACCAATAGACATCTTACCTTCCCAATTACTTCCAATTGTGAATAGATTTTCAGCGACGGAAACACAATTCCAGAAAGTCTTTGACAATATCTTTGCCCTGCTTAAAATCTCTGCACACTAGATTCTTCGTATACAATATGCTGAGCTAGCACACAAAAGCAGAGATTTTACATCTTACTCTTACAATAACACTGTCCACAAATTCTAACCACTATGACACAATTTATCCGGTCACCTCCAAAGAAGAAACAATTTAGCGAGAAACAACCATGCACACGATTTTCGTTCACATCACCAGGAATGTCCATCAGGTCATTTTGTTATGGTCAGCTGTAGCTGTGCAATATTTGCGTTGTCTTATCCATTTCCGACAGAGATCTCAAGAAAACCGCATGAATTTAAAATGGAGAAGAGAGAGAGTGATGCAGGAAAATAGAATTGGCGAACTGTACAGAAAAATCGATCATCGGAGCTGTGTATATGTTGGTTGGGGAGGGGGAGGACAAGAGAGAATGCTTGGCACTGACTTCGATCAACAACTGGTTGATGCTTTCTATGGTTCGTCGAATGGACATATTTTTAAAATTGCGAATGGGTGTTGGTGAACTACATTTACAAGCGGAAAATCATAAATATGAGGTTATTCAATTTTAAAAATTATAAACTTGCAATGGTATTTCTTTGAAAACTGGTTACAATTTAATTTCTTAAGAAATGTCATGTATTACATCCGATATAATACAACTAAACACGAAAATCTACATACTTACGAGTTGGATAATAGATAGCAAATATTAATTTCTGCAAGTAGCGAGTTGCATCATTGAATTATAATAAATCAACATTTAACTCAAGATAGATTCATCATAATTTAAATGACAATATAAAAATATGTGTTGACACAGACAGATCAGTCGACCCAACATAAAACATGAGAAGAAAATACTAAACGTTATATCACCTTTGACAGTTGTTAACTTGCAGTATTGAATTACAGAAATTATTCGTTCTAAATGCCCAGTTTTCTTCTCGTGCTTATGCAATGCTGAAACAAATTGCTAACCTAAACGGTGGCATATTTCCAAATGTTTTAATGTATATCCCATACATATCCACACACCAATCATATAAACACACATACGTACCTTATACAGAACTATTTTGTAGGGACATTAGTAATGGACTTGTAGCGACATAAATTAAAAGTATATATTTAGATGTTTACGGCAATCATTTGAGCAGTAATAAAGCTTCCTACCCAGTTGACACCGACGGATTCTAACTTCTGGCAAAATAGTATAATAATAGTAGAAATTTAATACAGTCGAAGTTCCTACGGAAGATATTGAATTCATTGACACTGGCATCTCAAGAGGCGTCGCTAGTGCCAAGTTTTCCTTAGATTCATCAACTGCATTGAGAATGGGTTGGTACAGGATTGTTGCATTGAAAAAAACGTTCCTGTATAATCAACATGCCTTGGAATAAAAGCAAGCTAAAGAGAACTCTCCAGCTTCGTCACACGATGCTAGCTAAATCCTGCTATGGATGCTACATCAAAGAATAACTATCACCATCAGTATATAGGATTAGTTTGTGTTATTAGAAATGATCGATGACATACAGTAGACAGTACATAAAATTGCATAGTGGTGTGAATAAGTCACTTTACAAATCTATTCAATTGATGCATTCATACTGTATCGCTCGCACACCTCCATAGTGAAAGCCTGATCTCCCATCAAATATTGCAGTAGAGAGACATTGAAATGAAACAGTTTGACTGTGGTATAGTAGCACGTGAACATCACAGCAGAACATCTGCTGCAAATGTGCCAAGCAGTGGCGGCTCGTGATCGTTTTTGTTGGTGGGACCAGACATAAATTTTCGGGAAAATCATGGCTTTGGGTTATATTTTAATTTATTAAATAATAAATACACGTTACACATTATTTTTGGTGGGGCCCGGCTCCTCTGGCTCTTAATGACGAGCCGCCACTGGTGCCAAGTATGTGAGAAACTTACACAACGTATATCGTCATCCTTGCTACTATTCTGGACTGAGATTTGTGGAAATTTTGGAAATAGTGTCAGACTGATCCGTGTTTTTGTTGAATATTTTGTATTTGAATGAGAAAAAGAAAAGTAAGAAAATGACATGCGGTATTGCATGTAAACATAAAGATCCAAATCGGAGACCGAATTCTAAAACAAATGTAAAAATAACTAGAAAGTATAATATCAAAAGATGACAAATCAAAAGTGGAAATCGAAAACTGATACAGCAAGGCCAGCAAATTTATTTACTAAATGGAAAAGTGGGTGTCTATAACAGCAGAAATAGAATTCACCTAGAACAGTGGTTCTCAACCTTCCTAATGCCGTGACCCTTTAATACAGTTCCACATGTTGTGGTGAACGACCGTGTACTCGTATGTATGCGTAGCTACATGCGGGCGGCCCGCCTAGAGACGGATGAGAAGCGGTGTCTCGGTTCCTAAGACCATCGAAAATATGTTTTCCGATGGTCTTAGGCGACCCATGTGAAAGGGTCGTTCGACCCCAAAGGGGTTCGCGACCCACAGGTTCAGAACCACTGATCTAGAATCTAGATGCAACATGTCAAATGGTTTTGTCATATAATACGACTGCCTTGAAAGAGTACACAACAATAAGATACACAGAATAACACAGGAGGAGATGACGGTCAAACAAATTCTGAACTAATGGAATTGCAGAGTCGACGAACAAGGGGGGCGTCTCTAGCACCCTATACTTCACCTGGACACCGCAAGGGTACAAAATGCGCAAGATTAACAGAGCTTCTTCATCTTCTTCGGTACTTGTCTACAATTTCACCGCAGGAAAAGGGAAACCTCGCTGACCTAAGTGACGTCAGTCCGCCATCAGTGTTTGCGGACGTGGAGGAGAACCGGGTTCAAAGGTCACGGATGTGTTGTTTATTGTGTAATTTGTATGTAAATAAGCAGTGGTTTAATTGAATTGGGAGCCCTGAAAAGGACTGTATGTGAGAATGTGAGGTGGAAGGAGGCAGGATGGGACTAGGAGTGTTACTATGGGGGCCAGAAACTTATGGTATCAGCAATAATAGCTACGAAGGGTCTAAATTTCTGGATTTAGTCCGGTGACGCCACATAAACTCACACACTCAGGGAATGACGGGATTTTACGTCAATAACATAAATAATGGGGAACCTCTGCGCTATATTTAGAACAATGCTCGCAAACAGTCTATATTTAGAACAGAGCCAACTATAAACTACTGGGCCTTCGGGCTCAGGTAAGAATTGTGGGAAATCAGACCCCAACTACACCACGTGACCTCGCATTCCAGTATTGGTGTATATAGACGAATTCATTTTAAAATCAACACAAAATGCTAACGCGAAGTCATATTATGCAACAAGTTAAGTGTAACAATAAGGAATATCAATGTTATAAATATTTTCACCAATAAATAACCATAGACTCACAGAATTGAGTAAAATTGCAAAAAAGTGTGCAGTGTTCTATCAAACATCTGTGATTTCCAGATCCCTTTTCTTATCTAGGTCAGGGAATACCCGGCTAGTTGTCTGGCCTGTGCTAGAGCCTGGCTGTGATTTAGAATGACCCAGTTTTTGCGGTGAAATTGTAGACAAGTACCTCTTCTTCTTCTGCGTTCGCCCGCTCTGAATTCGGGCGTTAGCCATGACGCTTCTGATTTTTGCATGAAAGCCTACTTGACCGTTTGAATATTGTCCCTCGCCATGCAGGCGAGTCTTCGCTGAGCTCAGTGGTACTTGAAGTTTAGATCTTCAAGTGTGATCTTTTCAGGAAACATGTAGTCTGAACCACTTGCTGTGAATCCTCGTACCCTCGAAACTTTTAAGGCAAGTGACAATTAGTGAAGTGCGTCTTCTCTATCGAGCACAGATGAGATTACACCATTGTAATGGAAACGTAGACAATGGTGAATACAATTAACCAGGAACAACTAACAGCATAATTTCGTTAATTGCGGTCAACTAAGTCAAAATATAAAAACATGAAATAAAGTGGTTTTACCAAGTAAAAACACCGACCAGTCTAAATTGACGTTTCGACCAAAAGACATAAGGATGCAAGGGATAAAAGAAACAATTATTTTGTGGTTTGGAAATTTGGAAATTGTGTATTTATATAAATTTATATAAGGGCCAAGGAGCTCTAGTTCTGCCCGCAAGATAACTCGTGTAGAGCCTTGAATGTTTAGGGAAACCTGACTGACAGACCTGAAGCTGACTGCCCAGTTTGTGGTCTACAGTAAACTTAGCACATGACCAGAGATCTCTGAAGAAGAATGTTGGAGATATGCCAAATTGCGCTCTTCCTGCACGTGCCTTGAGGTAAATGTCAGAACTTATGTAGGTTTTTATCTTTACCAAACTGAACAACGAAGCCCACCAACATATCATTCTTAGATTTCCTGGCCATGTCTTTGAATCTATTTGTGGCTGAATGTCATTTTGCTTTCCTTTCGTCTACATCATAGATTCCCAAACTTGTTCCGCCCACCGCCCACTTTGCACAACATTAACTTCTTGCTAACACACGCCCACTTTTGCACAACATTAACTTTGTAACGCCCTCCATATTATAACAGTTTGCCAACGCTCCCCGACACCCACATATATACATGCTCTATTTTTTCTTTGACATAGAAAATTGATATATATATTTCTGTCATACATGGTCAATTTTCAAATGATTATATACACGAAATAGAAAATTGACGAAAAAATGGATCGTGTAAGACGGGCATAAGATTAATTTAAATGCAGAATTCAAATTGTAAATGATTAATCAATCGCAAAATCACGAAAATAATTTATTTTAAAACATTTATTACTAATTTCTTCTTTGAGGAGCCACCGACCCCTAATAGCCTGGTCACCCCCTCCCAATTCTTCTGCTGAACCCACTATCGCCCCTCTAGAACGCTTCAGCGATACCACCCACTTTGGGAAACGCTGGTCTACATGATCATCATCCTGCTGCATTTTCTTTCATGTTTTCCATCACACACTTGTTACTGTCTTCTTTTCCATCCATGCATTTTCTACTGTTTTATTCCATTCTGGTGACTGTACTAAAGCGAGTATAAATATTCATGTTTTTGCCCTTCTGACACCACAGTACGTGCAAGGTAATGTCATTGTCATGTGTATGCACATGAAATATTCTTCCTGTGTAAGAAAGAGATCGGAGCACTTATGGTTACTCACCGAAGTGCTATGTTAATGGTCCAATCAAATCAATCAATCAATCTTGGAATATTCAAGTATTTTTTAGATATTCTGTGTCTGGTAGTCTGCCACTTCATATTTAGGATACCACAAAATATGTTATCACTTTCCGGTACCCCAGCACATTCAAACATGCAAATGAATGCCAGGTCTCTGACGTCATCTGTATCGCCTGGTCTGGATGTCAATCCTGCTGAACGATCATCATTTATGATGGCGAGACTTGTGCTTAACCACAGCCAGGCCAGCGCAGCACAGGCCAGACAACTGCGGGCATTCCTGACCTAGATAAGAAAAGGGATCTGGAAAATACAGATGTTTGATTGAACACTGCACGCTTTTTTGCAATTTTACTCAATTCTGTGAGTCATAGTTATTTATTGATGAAAATATTTATAATATTGATATTCCTTATTGTTAAACTTAACTTGTTGCATAATATGACTTCGCGTTAGCATTTTGTGTTGATTTTAAAATGAATTCGTCTATATACACCAATACTGGAATGTGAGGTCACGTGGTGTAGTTGGGGTCTGATTTCAAATTCTACCTGAGCCCGAAGGCCCAGTAGTTTATAGTTGGCTCTGGCCAGGCTCTAGCACAGGCTAGACAACTGGCCAGGTATTCCCTGACCTAGATAAGAAAAGGGGCTGACTATATTCTTAAGATCTCTTTACGAAATCCATTACTGTACAGACATACATTTAATGACAAACATCGTAAATGGATTATAGATAATAACAAACTTGAGATATGGTCATAAATGAATTTTATTTTAATCAAATGATCATGGTTTTATTCATATTTGGTTTTATTCATATTTAACACAGCTTTAAGAAAATTCAATGTAGAAGCTCAAAATGATTAACAAAGTATTGCAGAACAATAGTTGCATTATAATGTAATATGTACAAAATACATTTCTAACAGACACAGAAGTTGCTTTAACTGTGGCACACTTTGTTGTTCTTTTATAAATGTCCATCTTACTTAGATCATTGATATGTAATGATAAATATTGTAAACAATTGACTATAAACAATTACTAGTGAAGTTTGAAGTACCCTTCCAAGTTTATACATTTATGGACATTTGAAGCACATACAGCAAATTATATTAGATGAACTGAAAACAAAAACGCCTGTCATGCAAACATTACAAATTAGCTTATACACATTGTTTCTTATAGTTTGCCTTGAGATATTTGATGTGTAAACTGAAGGTTGTTGCAAAGTGTTAATTGATGAAACTTAATGTGAAAATTTGGCCAATTTTCTCTTGTTAGAAGAACTGACTGTTTTATCATTATGCATTTTTCTGTAATTGTTTAAGAATACATTAGACAGTGGGGATAATGCTTTTGAAATAATGCTTGCCTTTGGACATCCATTAGCACACATACCACTAAATTCATCAGCACAATGTTTCACATGAAATCTGCTGTTTCTTGACTTCCTATGAACCTCAAAGCTGCAATATTGTACTCACTGAAAATTGCAAGAGCCAGTGAAACTTTCTGCCTCTATACTTGAGGGGCAAAGAGCTTTACTAGTTAAAGTTGGTGCCAACTTCACAATACTCAGACGCTCATTGTGATACAGTTTTTTCAAATGGAAAAAGAAGCACTTGCTACTTGGCTAGAATTAGTACAATTTGAGATTGATGTTTTATTCAGAAGTAACTCGGTTGTGGCAGGATATGATAATGTCTGCTCTGCATCTTTCTGGTTCAGCCAATTTCTCCACAGACATTTCAACAGATGCACTGAGTCATACAATAAAAAGATTTTTTTTCCAGCAATTCCAGGATTTTCTATATATGTACTGTTGTTTTGTAGAAGGTTATTATAAACTTTATGGTTAACTGAGTTGTTGTCTGCAAGTACTGCCAGAACTGTGAAACCGCACTTTTGTACACTGTTGATGATCTGAAGCAATTTTGTGCCAAGATCCTCTGATGTCATCCTGTACATAGGCGACAGCTCGACAACTTCTCGATAACTTCCAAACACTGTGGAAATCAGAAAAGCCTGTGGGGACTGCCTAGAGTAGTTGATAGTTGCTCGGCCTACTAGCTGTGAGACGCCTCATAGCTCGGGTTCGAACCTACTGTCCGGCATTTGTTCGAGTCCCTGGTCTTACTCAGGACGATAACGTGAGTACCTCTGAAGTCGGAGAAAATCTGCCTGTATGGCGAGGGAATACTAATTACGAGTACATTGAGCACACGGCTGCCATTGTAAAGTAATTTACAATGTCACGCAGCTGCCATTGTAAGAAATTGGAAAACGATTTTCACGCAAAAATCAGTTTCAGAGATGAAGCGACTTCGTCTGAGTTGAAAGCGACGAAAAAAAAAAAAAGCCTGTACTGTTGTTGCTGATTGCATAGAGTTTTCAGCCCTACCAAGTAACCTACCACCTGAGTATGTTACAGCTGATTTGACATGAATTTCATCCATTTGTACTGCCACAATCTTTTCCAACTCAGAAAGTCTGCACTCTTTAAATTTCATGTATGTAGAAATGCTGCCATCATCATTAGACAATGAATAATGAGAAGTTAAATTTTTTAATGTAGATGGATGTGGGAGACATAATAAGAGAGATTTTCTGATAAATCTATAGCATGCAGGAGATTTCAAGAAAACCATATAGGAAAAGCATAATGTACAACTACTGTAGTGTCTTCTGTATTTGTCCTTATTTACAAGTTGTACCTGCTCTAAGATAAATGTTAGTTGTTTTTCATGTATGTGTGTATTAGTATCTTCAGATGATAATATTAATTCTCTAACAATTTCTAAATTACTACATGCTTCTTCTAATAAATCACTAATACTCTTTATGTATGGAGAAGTAGCAAGATCAGTATCTTTGTAGTGGATCAGTAAATTTTCCAGCTGTGACCACCACTCAAGTTTACTGTTAGTTAAAATCCAATCAAGATATTTACCAGACACTTGTTTATTTTCTACACAAACTTGTATACTGGAGCTTGGGTATGGCTTAACAGTACAGTAGCGTCAACCTTTAACGAGATCATTAATAACGAAAATCGAAGTAAGCGGCATTTTTATAAAATCTCCGAATGTATTCCTTCCGTATTATTATATATCAAATCGCATATAACCCTACATCTTGCCTTACGAGCTGGTTATAACGATAGATAACAAAGTTGGCAAAAATGATCGATTGTGTGCAGGCTGGTAGTGACGCAGAAATGAAAGAAATGGAGTTTGGGAAAGGAACATGTGTGCTTTGTGTTGGGGTTAGAAGAATGACCGTGCCGTGATGTATGTACAGAAAAGCTGTAGGCTTTCAAACCGCACATTCGCTGAGGAAAACAGCGTAGGCCTACAGTTGTAACAATTTTCCAAAATGACAAAATTTTCAGTTTGATCGCTGCTACAATAAATGGAATTGTGAAGCCGACATGCTGGTAAAAAGTAAATTTAAGCAGCCATGTTGTTTTAGACACGTGACATCACAATCTACCGGCACAGAACACGTTTAACAAGAAATCAAGGACAACAGGGTCAATATTTGAACATAGGGTGTGCAACTGGATTAGACAATTCATGTTGCCGGGAAGAAGTATCGGACGTATTGTGGACAAATGCTTGGCTCAACCACATCTCATAGATTTTAGAGTTATTTCATTGTTCTTCCTACATCCAAACACGATAGAAGTTAGTGTAGAACAGATTAAGTAAAAGTATTAGTCTATATGCCAGCGAGAGTTGGAAAAAGACTAAAGATATAGAAAGCAAGTTGAGTGCATTTGAAAATAGATGTCTGCGAAAATAATGAATATAAAATGGAACGAATTCGGGAAAATGATGAAATCAGAGAAATGTCTGGTCAACCACTAGTGACGTTATAAGAAAGAGAAGATGGAGATATGTTGGACACACCTTGAGGAGAAATGATCAACGAATATCAAAGCAGGCATTGAAGTGGGATGCAAAGGGTTCAAGAAAGAGAGGTCGACCTAAGGAGACCCTGAAACGAACTTTGCTGAGAGGGCAAAAATATCGGTCAGTTCATGGATGAGATTGAGCGAGTTGCCCAGGATAGAGTGGTATGTGGAAATTACTTGCAGGCCCTATGTAACGTATAACGATACGAGAGGAATTATTATTAGTCTATTTGGGGAAATTAACTCCTCGTTAAGCCGAAACACCCCCTTCCAACCTAAGAACAAATCTTTTGGTGTAATATGAAGGCGTGTAGGCCAACTAACATTGAAAATAATTAACTCTTTATATGAAATTCGCTATAATTATCTATCAAAATTATTTATTTGTTCCTAGTGATTGAAACTTCCTAGCCGAGGTCTCACAGTGTCCCCTACGACCCTTATGCCTTACGGGTTATGGGCTTTATTATTATAAGCCGAGGTACGCATGAATTAATTCTTTGCAAAAAAATTCAGTCTGTAAACTATAATCAAAATGTTGTAATATCAAGGTAACTATATTCAGACTGCGAGTACACCTGCTGCCTTGCATGGCTGGGACAGCCAAAGGCTGACGGATAGTGAACCAGTAAACGCTGGCTGAAACCGGACAGGTCGCCGAAGGAAAAGCACCAGAGCTCCAAATGGCGCTGAATGATGTGGCGTAAAAACGTTCTTGGCAAGGTTGTTTATATATCACAATGAATGATCAAATGGCCAAAATAACAATCGCGAGAGATCTGCGAGTACAATTCTTAGTTAATAATCAATGCACGACAGACGACGTTAGTGTCGAATATAAGCAAACTGGCTAATACTACAAAAAATAAAGATAAAATTGAAGTATTTTGAACAAATAAAGAGACAGGAAGGGCTGGAGAAGACCATCGTGGAAAGAGGCATCTCGGCAAAGAGAAGAGGAAGGTCACGGAGAAGATGGATTCAGGATGTAACTGATGGTTTGAACATGACGGCTGCATCTGGCCTATGAGAGAAATAAATTTCGAAGACTGTTGGGGTGGCAAAGTTCTGCTCAGTACAAGCTACTTGATGATGTAGAATAAAAAACGCAAATTGGTGTGCTATCGTGCGTTAGATAATTGTCTCGATCGTTGACATAATTATAGAATATTGTTCTAGTGTTTGATGATTATAGAATATTGTTCTAGTGTTTGATGATTATAGAATATTGTTCTAGTGTTTGATGATTATAGAATATTGTTCTAGTGTTTGATGATTATAGAATATTGTTCTAGTGTTTGATAATTATAGAATATTGTTCTAGTGTTTGATAATTATAGAATATTGTTCTAGTGTTTGATAATTATAGAATATTGTTCTAGTGTTTGATAATTATAGAATATTGTTCTAGTGTTTGATAATTATAGAATATTGTTCTAGTGTTTGATAATTATAGAATACTGTTCTAGTGTTTGATAATTATAGAATATTGTTCTAGTGTTTGATAATTATAGAATATTGTTCTAGTGTTTGATAATTATAGAATATTGTTCTAGTGTTTGATGATTATAGAATATTGTTCTAGTGTTTGATGATTATAGAATATTGTTCTAGTGTTTGATAATTATAGAATATTGTTCTAGTGTTTGATAATTATAGAATATTGTTCTAGTGTTTGATGATTATAGAATATTGTTCTAGTGTTTGATAATTATAGAATATTGTTCTAGTGTTTGATAATTATAGAATATTGTTCTAGTGTTTGATGATTATAGAATATTGTCTCTATGTTGATGATTATAGAATATTGTTCTAGTGTTGATAAGTATAGAATATTGTTCTAGTGTTTGATAATTATAGAATATTGTTCTAGTGTTTGATAATTATAGAAATGTCTAGTGTTTGAAATATGAAATTGTTCTAGTTTTGATAATTATAGAATATTGTTCAGTGTTGATAATATAGAATATTGTTCTAGTGTTTGATAATTATAGAATATTGTTCTATGTTGATGATTATAGAATATTGTTCTAGTGTTTGATGTGATGACAAACACCAGGAGATCGTTTGCAAGAAATAAAGACTTGCTTACTTCCTTATACCTCTCCGCTTCTCGTGGAGCATAGGGCCTCAACAGTTGTTTGCCACTTTTCTCAGTCTCTGGCTGTTTTCGTTATGGTCTCCCAGGAACGTCGAACACTCTTCAGTTCTTCAAGACGACTTCATCTCTAGGTCTGTTTAAGGTGTTCTGTTTTTCGTTTTCCTTGCGGGTCCCACTCAATTGCTTGTCTAGTGACACTCGACTGTTTCTTCCGTAGGGTATGCCCGACCCATCGCAATTTTCTCCTCTTAAGCAGGGTTATCATGGGTTCCTGTCCGGTTCTTATCCACGGGTCTGTGTTTGCAACTCTATCGTGCTATTCAGTCTGAGAATCCGTTGACAAAGGTCTGAATCTTATTTGTATTTAACTTGGTGACTCTCTACGTTTCCGAGACATACTTCTTCTTCTTCAAACACTCAATATCGACCACTTGTTACGCCCGAGTGGTTACCGGGGCCCAAATTTGGGGTGTAAAGAATAAAACTCTGTTACTGCCATGCATGTCGTAAAAGGCGAATAAGGAGGTTTGGCTGAAATCGGATGCATGTGTCCGCTAGGGATTGCTAACCTGAAACAAATGCTTGCAGAAAACGGATGCACCAGGCCGTAAGGCGCATAACATGGTACGACCCCTCACAATAAGGAATGGGATAACGGATTCTACGGTCGCCAATCTGCCTCGGAGATTTAGCCACGCAGTAAGAATGTCAGACCTAACATCACGAGGGTGACCAAAACTTACTGCGGGAAGAGGTCGACACAAACGGGGAAGCAGAAATCATAGAATTATATCCTACAGAATTGCCGCCAGTAAGCAGACTTGAGAAGAAAGAGGTGGCCCACTTACACAGCGTCAAGATCAAACTGTATGGGTGGCTGATAATCTGAGGCAGACGGCTGCCTTTATTAGAGAATCAGAAATCCCAATCTAGTGAGAACGCAGAAGAAGAAGACCACTTGTTAACCACTCTGTGTGATCTGAGCCTAAGAGCGATTATATGGTGTGCCAGTTATGCGCCTACAAGTAGGCCAGCACATACGATTTCTGCGACGCTTTTTATTTACTAGGTAACTTCCTAGGTCCCTACCTCAGTTTAGACCGGTCTAGAAATGAAGACATCAAGAAAATATTTGTTACAACATTAGTACTGAACTTCATCAAGAAACAACAAGATTACAAAAATTTTTGTGTTTGAGACCCCAACAAGCATTTGGTTATTCAGACTAGCAACAACAGACATGCCGCGCCTCAAAGAGCAATGTTACTCCGATACAGTGGATACAAACCAAAAGGTTGTCTACGCAAAAGGTGGACCTCAGAGATAACAGAGGTGATGACGAAAGACATTGTTTATAAAATGCACACAAAAGCCATTCTAGAAATCTCTTCTTATACCTGATGATGTGAGACAAAACAGGATTGGAAAAAGATTAAAAAATTAAGAAAAGAGAAAACAGATCAGGTAGTGTTAATGTCACTGAATGAAAATCTTGAAAAGAATCAAATAGTCTCCCACTGAAAGAATTGTTACACATTATGAAGCACAGATACTGTTTGTGTGTATCTTGGTTGTGTTAGAAAATAGTTACAACACATTGTGTTAAGACAACATACACAGACATTTTATTAAGTTTAGTTTAGTCGTCAGATCACCATCATCACTGCACTCGAACCAATTAGCCCATAAGTGCTCCGATTCCCCCACCCGAGTATTTTCCTCAGCGTGTGGCGACTAACGACACCGGTTCTTTGTTTGTTTACTATTCTTCTGTGGCTACCAGCATAGCGTTTTTGTCTAACTACACCACACTTGACTTGGAGTTTTTGCAGTCTGGTTAGTGTTGTACAGGGTGTTCAACTTAAAAGCAGCCTATGAATGGAGCTAATCTGGCATATATGTATGGAAATGAGAAGGTTCAGTTATGACGTAGTATAGGTCAAGGTTGTGTGATGGTGTGTAATTGTAGTGCGGGAAGGGGCGATGAACAAATGTGACGTAGAACGAGTTAGTCAGAACCGGTTTAAATAGTAAATAAACACAACGCGATAGGTTATCTGGCAACTTTCGATTTGTCAATGTGGCTGCAATTATCTTGAACACCCTGTAGATTCGCCACTATTACATGAATCATGTACACGACCTCTCTTAATTAAGGAATTTATAATATAATATAGTGTTATTAAGTAAAACTGTACAATTTAACAAATAATTGGATCAAATCAGGACAGAATTGAAAGGTAAAACAGTATTTAATTTGATTACAAATATCAACTCTTCAAAGTGTTCTGTAGTATATGCAGCTTCATCTGTGGTTTTTCTATTTGAGAATGGATATTGTTTGACAATGTATCTGAGGTATTTGAATGTAGTATCATTTTCTAAAACAGTGAATTTTACTAGTTTTCTTAGCATTTCACTCAGACATTACATACACATCAAATAATAATAATTCCTCTCATACCGTTATACGTTATATAGGGCCTGCAAGTAATTTCTCCATACCGCTCTATCCTGGGCAACTCGCTCAATCTCCTCCATGGAACTGAGTCCGATATTTCCTGCCTCTCTCAGCGAAGTTCGTTTCAGGGTCTCCTTGGGTCGACCTCTCTTTCTTGAACCCTTTGCATCCCACATACACATCAAATACTACATGTAAAACTTGGTGATAATATTTGTATTTTTCACAACAATTTCAAAAACCTGTTTTCTTATGAAATTCTCCATTTTCATGTCATGAACACCACTGACATGCTGAAAGGATAGGATTTGATCTGTATGGAGGTGACACTACAGGGTTTCCATAACACACTGTTCTATGATAATTTTCTTCTGCGTTCTCACTAGATTGGGATTTCGGATTCTCGAATAAAGGCAGCCGTCTGCCTCAGATTATCAGCCACCAATACAGTTTGTCTTCTGCGTTCTACTAGAATGGGATTTCGATTCTCTAATAAAGGCAGCCGTCTGCCTCAGATTATCAGCCACTCCATAAAGTGTGTCTTGGACGCTAGTGTAATTGAGCCACCTCTTTCTTCTCAAGTCTGCATACTGGGGCAGTTCTGTAGGATATAATTCCTATGATTTCTGCTTCCCATTTGTGCCGACCTCCTCCAGCAGTAAGTTTTGGTCACTCTCATGATGGTAGGTCTGACATTCTTACTGCGTGGCTAAATCCCGAGACATATTGGCGACCGTAGAATCCATTATCCCAATTCTCATTGTGAGGGGTCACTGCACCATGTTATGCGCCTTTTGGCCTGGTGCATCCGTTTTCTGCAAGCATTTGTTTTGGGTTAGCAATCCCTAGAGGACACGTTCATCCGATTTCAGCCAAACCTCCTTATTCGCCTCTTACGACATGTGTGGCAGGTATCCGTGGTTCTATTCTTTACACCCCAAATTTGGGCCCGGTAACCACTCGGGCGTTATGATAATTTAGTCATCAACAAGGGTGTGATCTTGAGACAAGGAATTTGGCACAAAATGTGCATGAATAGGCACGTAAACCTTGCGAGGACGGATGTGTGCGTGTGTATAATTAGCTTGCTATAAGAACTATATACCAGGCATACTCTTCAGTATCTACTGAAATAGACAGCACATGTGAGTCTTCCCAGTATGCAGAAATTCTGTTAGGTAACTATCTTTTGATATGATATAGACAAATTATCATGAATAACACCACTAAATATAATGAAAAAAATAAAAATCGTGGCATATCCTAAAGGACATAGCCATCATCCACATTAAAACATAATGAGCTGATGATAAAACTCCAACCTTTCAATAACCAACAACAAGATTAGAAATTATTCAAACAGAGAGAAAGAAAACCCCACAAGAAGCTTCCTTCCAACAACCCATGAGTGACTAAATGAATAGATATTGTCATGATATATAGAGAGTAACAGCTTTGTATATCAACATGGGGTGTCACCATCTGCAAGAGATATCATTATATACAACAGTGTTAACACCAACTTACAAAGCAAACCTTAGATAACAGATAACAACCATTATCCAACAATGTTATTCAATATGAATTAACCAATGGAATACATTTAAAAACATGAATTAACCGCAGTAATACATTTATAAAAATGAATTAACCACTGTAATACATTTATAAACATCAATTAACCACTGTAATACATTTATAAACATGAATTAACCACTGTAATACATTTATAAACATGAATTAACCACTGTAATACATTTATAAACATGAATTAACCACTGTAATACATTTATAAACATGAATTAACCACTGTAATACATTTATAAACATGAATTAACCACTGTAATACATTTATAAACATGAATTAACCACTGTAATACATTTATAAACATGAATTAACCACTGTAATACATTTATAAACACGAATGAATCACCCATTATTAAAATATCATCAACTTGTTATGATGAAATATAAACAAATCATGGAGTATGGCAGTGTTATAAAGGACAGCCATGACAATGTAGATATATCAAACACAAGGTCTGATCAAGAATTAACACATGAAAATACACAATAACAACAGAAAAACAATACAGCATAAGTATCACATATGGTGACGGGGACTGCTAGAGTAGCTGATGTAGCTCGACCTGCTAGCTGTGAGACGCCTCATAGCTCGGGTTCGAACCTACTGTCGGCATTTGTTCGAGTCTCCTGGTCTTACTCAGGACGATAACATGAGTACCTCTGAAGTCGGAGAAAATCTGCCTGTATGGCGAGGGAATACTAATTACCAGTACATTGAGCACACGGCTGCCAGTGTAAAGTAATTTACAATGTGCACGCTGCTGCCATTGTAAGAAATGGGAAAAACAGATTTTCACACAAAAATCAGTTTCAGAGATGGAACTTTGCCTGAGTTGAAAGCGACGAGGAAAAAACAAAAAGAAAACATGGTGACTAGACTACATTTCTGTTCTAACCTTGTGTTGTCCTCTGTTGCTAGTCTATTTCTTCTTTCTTATACTTCAAGTTATTGCTTTGTGATCAATGTCTATACATAAGTTTGGAATGACCCTTGCAGTTATTACAGACAATTTTTTTTATCAGTTATCAGTTATATGATGACTATCATCATAGCACTCTGGACAAGTCCATAGGTGCTCCAATCTCCGCCTCAGCAAATCCAGCGGCCCAACACGCCAGTTCGATGTTGATTAATCAATCTCTTTGCATATTTAGTATGTTGTTCTTTCGGACTGCACCAATATTGACACCCATCTCTCTCAATCTGGTCAGCGAGTGGATTCACAGCCCTGAAACTCCTCTGTTCGGAAAGATTCTCTCAATGCGTGAAGAATGTCATTTCAATCCATGGCAGCTCCCTCTGTTATTGTAGCTAAGCCAGCCAATCTATCAGCCCGTTCATTTATACCAGGTATATGTGACTGTTGATGTTACATGCTGGTGTTAGTTATGAATACATGATATTGCTTATGTAATTCATGAAGTCTGCAGCCATTCTTGTTATTCTGACTTTTGTGTGATATCCAAAGTTCCCTAGGTATTCTTCCATTCCCATTCTGTCAGATTCTGTTCTAGAAATTAAAATCACCAATGGCAATGTAGTTTGTCTATATTTTGATTTTATTTATCATATTGTTGATGATGTCAACAAATCCTTCACATTCACAATAAATGTTCAGGTTGGAGGGGGTGTGAATTACAGGGAGCATAAATTTTAATGTTTGCGATGTTTTCCCAGTTTTCTCTTATAACTGTCATGATTCTTTCCTGCCTGTGTGGTGCCGGGCCCGCAAGGAAAGCAAAAATAGTACCACTGCAACCTACAAGGCATGTCATAAGAGGCGACTGATGTAGTACCTAGGAAATCTACCCTAGTAAATAAAAAGCATAGCAGAAATTGGATGTGTTGGCCTACTTGTAAGCGCATAACTGGTACAATGTACGATCACTCTTAGGTTCAGATCACATACAAATCACACAGAGTGGTTAACACGTGGTCAATATAGAGCGTTCTAAGCAGAAGATTATTCTCTCCGAGATATAATATGTGCTTAGTATAGACTTAACTATAGTTGGATCTATAATAAATTTGACGCAATGTTTATTTCTCTTCTAAACTCTTTTTATACCTAGAGGCAGGAGCGACTTGTCATTAAGGGCCAGTGAGGCCTGGCCCCACCAATAATCGAAAGGCAGAATAACTTCCCGGAATAGTAAATGATAAAAAAAAACATGATTTTCCGAAAATTTGTGTCTGGCCCCACCAAGTAAAATGCACACGAGCTGCCACTGCCTAGAGGTATATTGGGTAACACTGTGTTAAGGCAATATTTCTATTTTTCATTGACTGTCGGCACACAATGGGAATGTGGTCAACATCCCGCCTGCCTCCTTTACTTCCCAGTGCTTTTCCTGGTACCCAATTAAGACTGAATCGACCTGACAGCTGTTAGGTCTGAAAAATATTCCACGCCCACGTGGAATTGAACCCGGACCACTGGCCTAAGAAGCGAGTTCACTAACAACTACGCTACTGCAGCTCTCTGATGCCATCTTTTGGCCTTTAGTTATTTCCCACCCCAGAGTAGATGTATGTAAAACTTAGATGCAATTTCATCCAAGGAAAACTGAAATTGATTCAGGTTAGAGGCTGACCGAAATACACCTCCAACGCGCTAGCGCCATCTTGACCAGATAAAACACATCGAGAGGCTTGGAATGTAGAACTTGGACTGGTAATTGAAGATATACATACACTACTTAAAAGATCATGTAATTCACTGCACTCAGACCTAATGGTAAACATTACTGTGAGATCAACAGTTTAACAGACAATGATGTGAAGAAGTTGGCTAGTGAGTTCAAAGCAAGCATACAAAATGGTATCATAAAGGAGACATGGCTCTATAGCTTCTTATTACCACTGATGAAGCTTAACCAACCAACAACCAATAACAGCATACAATTAAAAGAGATCAGGTACTAGAGCAAGGAAGACCAAGAAAAGATGGATAGACAATATCAAGACCACACTAAATAAACACGGATATAACACAACAAAGACCCTGAAACGAACTTTGCTGAGAGAGGCAGGAATTATCGTCTCAGTTCCATGGAGGAGATTGAGAGAGTTGCCCAGGATAGAGCGGTATGGAGAAATTACTTGCAGGCATATGTATGATAATGCCACACAGACAAACATAGACATTCCTGATGAAAATTTGGTGGTCATCATCACCGTGATGGACGAGCATCATAGCGACGAGAGGAATTAATTATTTTTATTATAACACAACAAGGACGACTAATCTGGCCCTGGAACACAAATTAAAGCTCCCACCCCTATGTTTAACAGCAAGAGTGGACAACCAATTCCATCATCCACCTGGGGAAAGACAAAAGATAAAAGCCCAACAAAAATTATGCCCACATCAAAGGTTATAGAATTATCACAATACAGAATACAATAGGCAAACTCCTAGAGAAAATAGTGATAAGTAGAAATGTCTGGGATTTGGAAAGGTATTTCCATGTACACTAAGGATGCCCATCTGCCCAGTGTGTTCGTAGCACGTTGGACTACGGGTGACAAGCTCCCTGGGAGCGCCGGTCCAATTCCGCGGGCTGAAAAGCCACAGGTTCACCAGATTCACGGTGTTCGTTGCACCAAACCGAAGGGTTACGATGTCCATGGCACCGAGCCAAGAGCTGAAAGCTCAAGTGCTTCTGGATCGGTAAAAAAAAAAACACACTAAGGATACATTATGCAATGCTGCTTTTTTTTACATATGAGCATTTTAGTAACTTTTAAGTAACTGTAACTATTCATTACTTTCCTATTTGTTACTTTTGCAACAAATATTGATTACTTAATCATTGTTTACCATTTGTAATAATACTCAATAAGTTATTTAGTAAAAATTCAATGTAATATAGTAAGAACTAAAAGCTTTTTCTAGGCATTGATTACGTTCAGTAGTTTGCCAATGCTTTCTGAACGGGTGGTGCCATCGTCCTTTTGTAAAAATCCACGCGAAACAATTTGCAACCAAACTGTACGCAGAAGGATTCGAACTCAGAACGTCGGGTTAATAGACCGAGTCACTATCCCTTAAGCCACAGATGCCACCATAGTAAGAACTACATCAATCAAATTAAATAACATTATAAGATATATCATTTTATATAAAATATAGTATAATATAAAATGTATACAATACTATAGAATAATGTCATCAAAATTAAATAAATTACAACTATTGAAGTAAAGATACGATCTTCTAACTAACATAGTAAAGACCTCTTCAATCCAGAAGTAACCAGACGTGACACTGAATAGGGATTCGATAAAGATCAATCCAGAACCGAGCTGTGACACTGAATATGATTCAGTAAGAGACCTCTTCAATCCAGAGTAACCACAGCTGTGACACTGATTGTGTTCGAGAAGACTTCAATCAGAAGTAACCACAGAGCTGTAACTGAATAGATCAATGACCAGTACTATCCCTAAGCCACAGATGCACCTAGTAAGAACTACATCAATCAAATTAAATAACATTATAAGAGTATATCATTTTATATAAAATATAAGTATAATATAAAATGTATACAATACTAACTAGAATAATGTCATAATTTCAAATAAATTAGCCAACTCATTAGATACAGATACCGATCTTCTAACTAAAACATAGTAAAAGACCTCTTTCAATCCAGAAGTAACCACAGAGCTGTGACACTGAATAGTGATTGAGTAACAGACCCTTCAATCCAGAAGTAACCACAGAGCTGTGACACTGAATAGGTGATTCGAGTAACAGACCTCTTTCAATCCAGAAGTAACCACAGAGCTGTGACACTGAATAGTGATTCGAGTAAAGACTCTTTCAATCCAGAAGTAACCACAGAGCTGTGACACTGATAGTGAATAAGAGACTCTTTCAATCGATTAGAGCTGTGAAGTAAATTGAGAGACTTCTTTCAATCCAGAAGTAACCACAGAGCTGTGACACTGAATAGGTGATTCGAGTAACAGACCTCTTTCAATCCAGAAGTAACCACAGAGCTGTGACACTGAATAGGTGATTCGAGTAACAGACCTCTTTCAATCCAGAAGTAACCACAGAGCTGTGACACTGAATAGGTGATTCGAGTAACAGACCTCTTTCAATCCAGAAGTAACCACAGAGCTGTGACACTGAATAGGTGATTCGAGTAAAGACCTCTTTCAATCCAGAAGTAACCACAGAGCTGTGACACTGAATAGGTGATTCGCAACTTCACTGACAAACTACAAAATCTAATGTGGGAGTGACAGTTTCTATCCCAATTTTCCCGCTCTAAAATCTGAGACAGGTCCTCGAGATGGGATTTTATCCTGAAGTAAAGTCTCTTTCAATCTACTTGTTTGATTAGACTGTGCTAAAACTGCAGCAGCACACTGTTCTACACCTCTTTTCTGAAAGTTCATCTGTCATTGGTGACTGCCATGTGTGTGTATTTATGCCTTCAAACTTCAAATCTTGCTTACAAACATAATCGCATTTGGGGTAGAAGGGATGAGGGGTGTCTTTCAATCAGTCTAATCCCAGAGATCAGTTCTCCATAAAGAAGATTCTTGGAAATTTGGTCATCTACCATTCGCAAGATGTTGCCCAAGCTATATGACACATCTCTGCTTTTTTCTCCGATCCAGAAGCACTTGAGCTTTCAACTCTTCGGCTCGGTCATCGACATTGCCATGGACATCGTAACCCTTCGGTTCGGTGCCACGAACACCGTGAATCTGGGAACCTGTGGCTTTTCTACCAGCCCTCGGAATTGAACCTGCACTCACAGAGGGCTAGTTACCCACAGTCCAACTTCGCTACGAACACGCTGGGCAGGCAGGTCCACATCTCTGCTTTAAAAGAGACTACATGTTGGGAGAACTTCTCTCTCAGACACTTGTTTGTCATGTCATGATATGCCAAGGAAACAATTAATGCATCTTGTGTGGAAAGAATGAAACATAGCTAGTAATGAATATTAACAATAAGATGTATTCAAAAACCAAAGTTACTATTTGTACATCACTAACAGCAAGTAATAAATATGACAATAATAAGTATTTCAGAAACAAATAGTTACTCTACTCGCATCACTACTTCATATCAGCTAAAACATAGTTATACTACACTGCAGTAGTTTCTTTTCGTTGGATGTTAAGAACAGTATCAGGTTTTGCAGGTACTAAGTAAATTACTATTTTGCAGTACCGTGTATACTGCAGAAATTACTGATTAGAAGTAATGAGTACACTGCAGAAATTATTGATTCGCTAGACTATTGAAAGCCACTAGTACTTGAGATGCTAATCTGTCTATTGATATGGGAAGGAAAAGGGTAAAGAAACCCTTTCATACCTCGTATATAGGTCAATACAGTGTTAGGCCTGTATTTTTCGTTGACCGTCAGCACACAATGGGTGATGTGGTCAGCATCACGCCGGCCACCTTTACTTTCTCAGAGCATGTCTGGTACCCAGTTGAGGCTGGGTTGACTTGAGAGCTGTCGTGGTCTGGAAAAATTCCAGCGCATTGTGGGAGCTGAACCCAGACCACCAGCCTTGCGAAGCGAGTTCACTAACAACTACGCTACAGCGGCTTTCTTCTATTGATATGACAGAAGTATAATTGGTAAGTGAACATCAAGAAGTGGATACCATCAGGACAAGAGACAAAATATGTCTGGAAATCCACTGAAGTCAATCTTTCATGTAAGACCTAAGTAAAGTAACTAATATATTTGAAAGGTACTCAGTACTTTTGGTACCAGGTGGTATTCGAGTATCGGATAGTGACCATTTGAACTTCACTAATATGATGTCTCAAAGGATTTTATGTGTGTTTGGAAACTTGTGCTGTAATCAATTTTAAGGATGTATACAAAAGAGTTTCTTGCAGACACCTCATAAACATGCTTATGCTGCTGAGCTCCCTATTGGTCAGACAGTTTTCTTCAGCACTGTTTGAAAGGAAGGTGGTGCTTAAGTGTAGTGTTTGGTCGTCTGCACCATTTAAAATCTCCTTGTTCTGCCCCACAGGACTGCCCACTGTCTGTTCCTTGTATTATTCAGTGCATACATAGGTGTTAATTAAGAAAACAACAACTAACTGGCGGGAGCAGAACACTGTGGCTTGCAGATAATGTTTTGCTATATGTGCAGGTAAAAGATCTGACTGTGATCGCCAGTGAACAGCCAGAGACCAGGAAAAGTGAAGTGGAGACCAAATGTTGACACCCTATGCTCCACAAGGAGCAGAGAGAAATAAGCCAAGTAAGCAATAATAATAGCTTACAGTGTCCTTTCTAAGACCGTGCTTGAACTATATAGCGAAACAGAGAATGAAGTGGTTTGGCCACTTAGTAAGAATGCGAACAGACCAAACTGTCTATGAAGCTTTCCACAACAGAATATCAGGAAGGAAGGCGAGAGGAAGACCGAGGAAAAGGTGGATAGATAACGTAGTTGAATTCTGCCAGGGGACTAAGAAAACCATCACACAAGTCACCAGAGAAGCGCAAAGACAAATACATAAAACCACGACACTGGGTTAACAACCTGGTAACAGTGTGCTGACAAAAGAAGAAGAAGAAGTGTCCTTTCTGCATTAAGAGTCCTGTTGGACGAGGAAATTCTATTCTGTCTCTTCTCATACAGCTATATTATGTAATGTTGGTTGCTAGAGTAGAATACGAATGTGTTATCCTCGCAGTTAGACATATGTACACAAATAAGCTGGAGAGAATTCAAAACGAGGCCAAAAGCATTATCTTGAGTCACACCAAAGACACACCCAGTGTGGTATTGAGATATCTCCTGGACTTGCCAACTATGCAAGAATGTACATTACAATAAGTGCAGATACATCCAATTCATTACATAAGGAACGAAGTCGATCAAAAGGTTACAGACAGATGAGAGACATAATCATGGATAGGATGTCCGCTCATGAACGTCACTGTGTGACGCACTGCTATGTGAAAGTGCAGACACTGATCCCAGGGATGAATTCACTTTAATCTTCTTTCTTTCCTTTAATCCTGTTTTGCCACACAGCATCAGGATAAGCAGAGATTTATAGAACAGGCTTTTGTGTGTGATTTATAAAGTGTTTTTCATCATCTGTTATCTCCGAGGTCCACCTATAGCGTGGACGACTTTTTGCTTTGTATCCACTGTATCGAGTAACATTGTTCTTTCTTTTCTTCCTCTTTGCTTTCTTCACAATTTTAATCCTCTTGTGACATGTTTCATCTTTGCCAGAATGTATACATTGCACATTGGCTTTGGCCCTAAATGCATAGACTTCTCAGTTATCAGAGGGCTATCATAAGCCTCGACATGTCCATGGTGCTCTGATTCTCAGCAACCAGCAGCATCCATCGTCAACACACCAGTCCGATGTTTATTAATCAGTCTCTTTGCATATTTGGTATGCCGTTCTTTAAGGGCTGTACCAACCTTGACACCACAGACTTCTACACGTTTAGGACACATGCATCCGATTTCAGCCAAACCTCCTTAGTCGCCGCTTATAACATGCGTGGCAGGTAACAGTGGTTCTATTCATTACACCTCAAATTTGGGCCCCAGTAACCACTTGGACGAACCTCCAACTGACAATAGCTATTTTTGAGTATATTCAAGTTGAGGTACGAGATTGTACACAGAAGAAGATACCATGAAACATCTAATAATGGTGGTAAGAATGAAACAGAAGTCAGAAAGAAAAGAGTAAGAAAGTAATGGTCAGAAATAGATTTAGCAAACATTTAAAAAATCTTATGTAACTTCCCCACACACAATAACTTAAACATGAAATCAAGTGATATATGCATTCTTCATTACTACATGGTGCAGAAACATGAACAAAACAAGCATTTTAAAATACATGATTAAAGCTCCTGATATTTGTACATACATCTAATCTATCTTGAAATTATAACAAATTTAGTCTAATTTTATGACTTTAAAAATGTGAACAGACAACACTTGCCAAGTCCCTGACTCATTTCTTATCTGAAGGTCTAACATTTAAATTTTACAATGAGTATTAAATTGTCTTGTAACCACTCAAACATTACAAGAGGCCACAGAATGAATGCAACTACTAAAACTTTACAAAGGGGTAATAGATTGTTGTACTACAACTAATTAAAATTTACAAAGGAGTCATAGATTGTTGTACTACAACTAATTAAAATTTACAAAGGAGTCATAGATTGTTGTACTGCAACTAATAAAACTTTACAAATGGGTCATAGATTGCTTGAAAACAATAAAACCTACAATGTTATATCATACTTTCCCTAATGAAATCCAACAGCTTAACTTCTTGTGACTCAAACTCACACTACGTGGCTTGGGGTTGGACGTTTTTTCCAGTGAAAAATCGTGGCATATCCCAAAGGACGTAGCCATCAACCACAGTAGCTACACTAAAAGGTGTTTTTTATTCTAAAAACAAATGGCTTGTAAAAAAAAAACGTGGCTTTTGCCCTGGTCCACTAAGAGTTAACATCAAGTGTGTTATAATGATTTTATTACATATTCATATTAGAGATTGTTCTGCTGTTATTTCTCACATTCTTCACTGCATTCAACATTCTTCTTAGAATATATGTATAGCAGCAGATAATTAACTTATTGCAACAAATCTCACAAATAAACGATCAATTTGATTTAGAATGGTAACCAAAGATAACTGTTAGCAAAAGATGGAAATGGGATAAAGAAAATTAAAAGAAGAACAAATATGGCCTTACAAAAAAAGTAAACAACTAAATACAGTGTGGAACGGAACTGATAAGAAAACAAAGATTAGAATACTAAGAGCATGCATATTCCCAGTGGCAACGTATGGGTGCGAAGCATGGACATTTAACAAGAACATGGAAAAACATATATGTGCTTTTGAATATAAGTGTTACAGAAGAGTCCTCCATATATCATGGACAGAGAAGAAAACAAATAGATCTATCCAGAAAGAACTCGAAAAATAAAAGAAACTGGCTGATGCTACAAATAAGAAAGATTGAAGTATTGTGGACATATACAGAGTTGGAGAAGACCATCATGGAAGGAGGTATCCCGGCAAAGAGGAGAAGAGGGAGACTACAGAGAAGATGAATTCAGGATGTAACTGATGGTTTTAGTATGACGGCTGCAGAGGTGGGACATAAGAGAGAAAATTATGTACTGCTATTAGTTATACCGCATGTTTTCTCTTGTTCTTTTACTTCACATAATTATATATTTCATTATTTGTTGTCAATACAATGTATGGTTTATTTCTTTATTTTCATTATTTTCTGTTCATCCTTTCCTTGTACCGTTTATTTTGATCAAGAATATTTTACTTTTTTTATCAATTATGTCAAACTATACTTCCCTGCATATTGTTTTACGTTTCCATATTTCACAACTTTTATGATTTTCATGCTATGCATTTGTTTTGTTTGTAAATTGTTTCTCTGTGTAGTCAATCATTAGTGTCTTTGTTCCAACATAAAGCTGTTACTTATTATTGTAAATTGCTTCTCTGTGTAGTCAATCGTTAGTATCTTTGTTCCAACATAAAACTGTTACTTATTATTGTAAATTGTTTCTCTGTGTAGTCGATCGTTAGTGTCTTTGTCCCAACATAAAACTGTTACTTATTATTGTAAATTGTTTCTCTGTGTAGTCAATCGTTAGTATCTTTGTTCCAACATAAAACTGTTACTTATTATTGTAAATTATTTCTCTGTGAAGTTGATTGTTAGTATCTTTGATCGCTAACATAAAGCTGTTACTTATTACTGCTTGCAATGTGCCATCTGTCAGTGTAAGTTTCTGATTTTAGTTTCAACTAACTGTTACATACAGCAACACTGTTAATGTTTCAGAAAGAATACCTAGAAATTTTCTGGTAAAATACAATAGGTAACTAAGTGCTTTTGAAATAAACAAATTGTGAATCACTGGAGACTATCATTAAAATACAAAGATAAAGGTGGAGTGGGCATGTATGTAGTATGCCCGTAGGGCATTAGATAGGACAGTTCTTCAATGAACAGCGGATGGGAAAAGAAGGCCTGGGAATCCAAAGGAAACATGGAGAAGAACTGTGGAAAGTGAGTTGTGCCCTGACATGGGAAACAGTAGAAAGACGGTAGAACGGCAACAATGGAAATCTCTTGTGGAAGCCTTGTGTGTCAATTGGGACACAATGATGATATAGATAAAACAACAACAATATTAATTGCACGCTTCCAACACAAAGTAGGAACAATCTTAACTTTTTCCATAGTTATTATTAGCAGTTGGTAGATTTAAACTTCTCTTCATTTCTTCACGCTTGATTTGAGTGTATGCTACCACACCTGTTGGAAGAAAGAAGTATATTTCACTCAAAGAAGTTGATACATTGATTTGCTTCTTCAAACGCTCCATATCGACCACTTGTTAACACTCTGTGTGATTTGTATGTGATCTGAGCCTAAGAGCGATTGTATGTTGTGCCAGTTATGCATCTACAAGTAGGCCAGCAATTGATTTCTGTGATGCTTTTATTTACTAGGTAGCTTCCTAGGTTCTACATTAGTCGCCTCTTACGACACGCCTTGTAGGTTGAAGTGGTACTATTCTTTGCTTCCCTTGCGAGCCCTGGCACAACACGGGCGGATACATTGACTTTGAAAGTATTACTACGATAGTACATAGAAGACACAATATATTATAATGGCTTTAACAATTAATTGATTATTGGACAAATCTCATAGCACTTCAGGCAGACCTACACATAGGTGCTTAGTCTCCCCCAGCAGATGTTGATGGGTATATATGCACATGCTGAGAGAGATACTAAGGAGATTAAAGCCCTTATGGACTAATTGGTTTTTGTTGTGTAGCAATGATGATCATACGACTAAACTAAAACTGGGAATTTACTGCAACCTTTATTAACAGCTGCCCATTGCAAGCGATTTTAACAATAGCCTCAGTGTTGCACTTTTCTGGCGTGTGGAGAGGTGAAACACAATCCCCTACAATAGGTGGGGCATAGATGTTCAAGGTTAGACATGTAGGTATTGTGTATTTTGTCTTTTCACATAGCTCGTTTTCTCTGTGTCTCAACAGTACCACAATTCTCAGCTATGCAAATTCTCTTGCTGTTGCAGCGAGACATTTGGCGATCTTGCGCAACGTTTTCTGCAAGCATTTGTTTCGGGTTAGCATTCCCAGCGACACATGCATCCGATTTCAGTCAATCCTCCTTATTCGCCTCTTACGATATGCGCGGCAGGTAACAGTGGTTCTATTCTTTACACCCCAAATTTGGGCCCCAATAACCACTCGGGCGATTTGGCAATCTTGCGCAAGGGATTCCCAGCATGTGACATCTATATCTAAGCATTTTAGAGACACTTTATGAGTCTTTAACACCTTTTTTTGTCCACCAACCAATCGTCTGCCCCCATCAAGCTCACTATAAATCAACTGTTCGGGATCTGTTTATCAGGCATCCGAGCAACATGACCAGACCATCTCATCTGGGCTTTCTGCAACATGGTGTTGACGCTTGAAATCTTGGCTATTATGAGGAATTTGGTATCTGGAACTTTGATCTGCCATTTTATTTTGAGTAGTCTGTATACACAACTTGTGTGTGCAGCCTTATACAACATAAAACACTACACTATTTGTGTAAATCTCTGAAGAATGTTTACTGGCCCCTGCTTTCTATCAAACATTTACTTGTCCAAACATCTTACCTCCAACAGTAGTAATAATACCCAACATCTTACCTCCAACAGTAGTAATAATACCCAACATCTTACCTCCAACAGTAGTAATAATACCCAACATCTTACCTCCAACAGTAGTAATAATACTCAACATCTTACCTCCAACAGTAGTAATAATACCCAACATCTTACCTCCAACAGTAGTAATAATACCCAACATCTTACCTCCAACAGTAGTAATAATACTCAACATCTTACCTCCAACAGTAGTAATAATACCCAACAGTTGTAAGATTTGAACGGGATCTTTAAAAAGTAGATAACCTCCCAGTAATGTCATACAAAACTTCAGATGACCAATCATATTATATCTTTCAGACTGTTAAGAAAAATGTCTAAGTGTATTCATATTTTACCACTTATTAATAAACACAGTTTTTTTAACAGTATTTTCAGAAATAGTCAATAGTGATTAACAAGCAGTCAGCAGGATAATACGAGGGTGAGCTGAAATCTTCTTCTTCTTATTTGCGTTCGTTCTTCACAACCAATTTTAATCACTTTTTGTGATATGTTTGGTCTTTGCCAAGAACGTGTATATGTTGCACATTGGTTTGGTAGGCTCCTAAATGCATAGACTTCTACACATTTAGGACATGTGCATCTGATTTCAGCCAAACCTCCTTAGTCGCCTCCTACGACATGCGTGGCAGGTAACAGTGGTTCTATTATTTACACCGCAAATTTGGGCCCGAACCACTCGGGCGGTGGTGAGCTGAAATGTTTTCCCTCCATCGTTATATTTTTAGTATCATCAGACATACTTCGTTAAATAAACATCAGACATACTTTGATAAATCTGACTCTCTACAGTCACAATATATATTTATAAACAAAGGGATCTCTGAGTTGTAGAGGTTAGATGCTCATCTCTCATGCCAAATGTACCAGGTTCGCTCCTCATGGAGCCATCTGGATATTTGTCAAAGATCCCTGATCTCAGTGTAGGTGAGATCAAGTTCCTAGTCCTATCGGAGACGGACTATAAATGTAGGTCCCGTGTTCAAATTGAGCACATAAAAGAACCCTTTATTCAAAATAAAAAAGGCAGTTCAAAATCAAGAAGAGTAGGCTGGAAAGCTGATGCCCAAGCAAAATTCATTAGATAAAATTCCTACAAAAATATCTTCACCCTCTTCAAAATTACATTGGGGACCTCCGGTGCTATGAGATCTTATTGTGTTAGAAAGAGTTCAAAGCACACATGGTCACTCACCGAAGTGCAATGATGATGGTCCTATCAATCAATTATAAAATGCCAAAATGGTATGTCTTCAAAGTAGTAGATTATCAAATTTTCCATATTTATTTCCAAAGATACTAAGTCTAAATACTTGTACAATACTACTATTAAACCTTGTTTCCAGTAGAACATAGAACTGTAACTATACCTATCTCATCATCAACAAGTAGCTTGTCCCTTCCGAACTTGGCTCCTGATAGCAGTCCTGAAAACTCTTTGTTCTGTGCAAGTTGGCCGGCGTCAGCAGAAGTCATTCTCAGATCATCAATGACATCTTGCACCCATCATCTTCTAGGTATTCCTCTCATTCTTCTTCCAGGCACCATTCCCTCCAAAATTATTTTCTCTAGGCACTCATGTCCTTTGATGTGTCCGAAATATTTAATTTTCCTTGTTTTTATTATTTTTAATAGCCAACTCTTTAATATCAAGCTGTTGCAGAACAGAAGCGTTTGTTAATTTCTCTGTCCATGATATAGTAAGTACTCTTCTGTAGCATTTGCATTCAAAGGCATTAATGATCTTCTCTGCCGTTTTGTCAATGTTCCATGTCTCACAACCATATGTTACCAAGGAAAAACGAGGCTCTTAAACATGTGATTTTTGTTCTTATGTCAGTTCCCTTCCATAGGTTAGTTAGTTCTGTTAGTTATTGCAAAGCAATGCTCAGCCTTCTTTAAATTCTTTTATAGCATTCCGTCATTTGTCAGCAATGCCCCAAGGTATTCAAAGTTGTCAACTCTTTCTATTTTGTGGCCGTTGACACATATATTTCTCGTTTAGGGGCCTACCAAACCAATGTGCAACGTATACATGTTCTTGGCAAAGATCAAACATATCACAAAGAGTGATTAAAATTGGTCGTAAGAACGAACGCAAAGAAGAAGCAGAAGACACATATATTAGCCACCAATTCTGTTTTATCAGTTGTAAATATCTTCGTTTTCATTGTATTGAGATAAATGTTTTGATCTTTGACCTAACTATATTTTCACCTGTCTACTTTATATTTTCAGCTGTCTTCTGCTCTCTCCACTTGGCACTTATCGTTCTGACCTCTGACTCTAAAGTTGCCTGTCAGGTATTTTTTTAAGAGTCCCCACTACTTTCTTTCCGTGGATTTCAATCAAGTGTATGTCTAGCTATGGTTGTTTACTGAAGGTATGTTCAATTCATCACAATTGTCTCTCTTTAATCTCCAGTTGTATTGGTTTCTCCATCCTCTTTCCCATTTTTGTATACATCACTTCTGACTATCTTGTGTGAAGTAAAAAGGGTATAAAACCGAAGGATTGACTTCATTGCACTGGGTTTTACCCCATATGGCTCGGCCCCTCTCCAGAGAAATGACACGCCACCTGGTGAGAGTATTGCACAAAGCACAAACTCTGCAGCTCCGGCAACAATCCTAGGGTGTCTGGAAAAAATGCACTCATGAACAGAATGGCGCAGTCTGGAATCGAACTCATGACCTATGGAAAGCAATGTCTTAACCACTTAGCCCCCTAAATGTTATGAAGTTTGTAACATAAACATCTGTTGGTGAATGTTTGCAGTTTTAATACAATATTCTTGGTTATATGCTATGACTTAGTTATAGAATAGAACAGACTTTACATTTGTTGAACTGTCTAAACTTATATTTCAGAGAGAAAACCGTCAAGTTCCATACTGGATGAAGAGAGTTGAAAGCAAACCTCGCCTGAGTGGTTACCGGGATCCAAATTTGGGGTGTAAAGAATAGAACCACTGTTACCTGCCACGCATGTTGTAAGAGGTGACGAAGGAGGTTTGGATGAAATCGGATGCATGTGTCCGCTAGGAATGCTAACCCGAAACAAATGCTTGCAGAAATGGATGCACCAGGCCGTAAGGCGCATAACATGGTGCAACGACCTCTCACAATGAGGAATGGGATAACGGATTCTGCGGTCGCCAATCTGCCTTGGAGATTTAGCCACGCAGTAAGAATGTCAGACCTACCATCGCGAGGGTGGCAAAAACTTACTACGGGAAGAGGTCAGCACAAACGGGGAAGCAGAAATCATGGGAATTGTGTCCTACAAAGCTGCCCCCAGTATGTAGACTTGGGAAGAAAGAGGTGGCCCGCTTGCACCAGCGTCCAAGACAAACTGTATGGTGTGGCTGATAATCTGAGGCAGATGTCTGCCTTTATTAGAGAATCCTAAATTCCAATCTAGTGAGAATGCAGAAGAAGAAAGCAAACCTAGCTTTGCTAATGCTAATATTGACATTTTGATGTGTTCCTCCATCATTGTTGATATTACTGTTCAACTATATAAGATTGTGTTTTCCTTGAACTATTTGGTTATCAGTCCTAATGGGATTATTTTGTTTCTTATGTTTTCTTATGTTTTTAACTGCTTCCGCTGTTATTCTCCGTCTTTTCCTGCATATCCTGTTGTTTATGTGCTACAAGGCATAGATCCTCTGCAAAATCAAGATCTTTCAGCTTGTTTAGGAAATGCTTATTGTATTCTTCTCTGTTCACCCTCTGTTGTCTCATGACCCAGTCCATAATGTTGAGGAAGAATGTTGGAGCAGTAGACATCCCTATCTGAAGCTGGTTTGAATTTCAAAAGTTTGTGACAATTTACCTTTGTGAATTACTTTACAAGTGTTATCTCTAAATAATGTTTGTACAATTGGTAAAATCGAGGGTAGACAAGACAGAGAAATTTTGGATAGCCTAACTTCTTGTCACGGTAGAGCATCAACATTTGAGTTGATAGCAAACACCAACGACAGAGATCTGTGGAGATTCATGATCGCCTATGTCAGCCGGCACGGCACCTGATGATGATGGTGATAATTGTTATACATTTCTATGGTATCCCATAATGTCTAACTATTTTTCATATCACTGTGTGTTCTGTACTGTTGAATGCTTTTTCACAATCCCCCATGTTCATATATGAAGTTGTTTGATATACGCTTGACTGCTGCACTATGAATGCTTCTACACTGCATGGAATATATTATATTTTCAGTTGACATAAAAGGATACGTTACAGGTGAAGTATTTCCAATGATCCAAAATATGGACAGATTGACACTGAATGCAATACATGCTGATATAAACACTGCAACCTGTGATAGAAGATAAACTATACCATTATGTTAGATATTTTGTATGCAGCACATACACATATACAAACACCATGTTATTGGTATCGATTTCAAATGGTTCATAGTATTTGGACAAATATTGTATGTTCAAAATCAATCATCATCATCATGATTCCTGCCTGGTGGTAAAGACAAATCATGGAACTTCCAAATTTCTTGCCCCCTGAATTATTTATCAGTTCTATTGTTGACTTGCTGTACTGCAATTAATCAAGTGTCATGCCTGCTGGCGTAGACGATCATGTCTCTTCACAGCTCTCTCACCCTGGTGGAGTTAATATGTCTTGACGCCGATCTTTTGTCAAACCACAATGTCAGACAGTCAAACATCTTCTCCCTCTGTCTTCCATGATCTCTACTCCCCTGTACTTTACCCATTGTCATCAAATGTTTCAAAATTCCTCTTCGCATTATATGCCCTTGATTGTCTGACTTTTATTCTTTTGATCAGGTTTAGTTGTGTGCAGGCATCTTTAAAAACTTCATTATTTCTTTTCTCCAGTGGATTTTCAGCTCTCTCCTGTAACACCAGATCTGTGTACTTATATGATGTTAAATTAACTAGTAACATTTATCTTTCTAGTTGACTATCTATTATCAATCTAACAATCCTTCTCTCATAATATGATATATCCAACCAAACCCCATACATCGACCACTTGTCAACCACTCTGTGTGATTTGTATGTGATCTGAGCCTAAGAGCGATTGTACGTTGTGCCAGTTATGTGCCCACAAGTAGGCCAGCACATCCGATTTCTGTGCTGCTTTTTATTTACTAGGGTAGCATCCCTAGGGCTTACATCAGTCACCTCTTATGACATACATTGTAGGTTGCAGCGGTACTATTCTTTGCTTTCCTTGCGGGCCCCGGCACCACGGGCGTTCTGATCTATTTGATAAACTTTATGTTTTTGATTTACTCAACACTTCCAAGTTTTAGTCAACAAAACTGCAGGCTCAATATTGCTGGGTTTCCTTTCTGTGATTTACCACACGGAGGGTTTTGGTTTGTGGTCTAACCCAGAGAGTGTTTGTGTTATTAGTCATATTTCTCCTGCCTCTTTTTTGTTTAATAGTGTGAAGAGTAATGTTATTGATCACTTTTCAGTATTGATCTGCACCATCCACTGTTCTGCCCATGTTGATATGTTGTTTGTAGTCTTATATGTTTGCTTATTAGCGATAGTTATGTCTTCTTCTACACCATCTGCTAAGTCATAGCATATAGGCAGCTCTCATCCTGTGAGTTCTTATGAGTCATTGATAAACATGAAGAACAGGGGTGGGAGACAATACTGATCTCTAAGGGACCCTATGTTTTAGAGGTAAATTTTTACTATTGAGGCCTTCCATAGTGATTCTGTAAATTCATCATCATCATCAGGATTCCACAAATCTCTGTCGTTGGTGTTTGCTATCAACTCAGATGCTGAGTCTTGTGCATTGAAGTCAGGCCCCCAACATTTTCTGCTGTCTTCCCTGTCTCTCTACCTCGATTTACCGGTTGTCACAATGTGTTCTAAACCTCCCCTCCTCATCACATGCCCAAAAATGATGACTGCCTCTTTCTTATATTGATGATAAGGTTTCTCTGTGTCTTGATCTCATTCAGCACCTCAACATTAGTCATTTTAGCAGTCCATGGGATTCTCATCATTCTTCTATAAAACCACATTTCTGTGGCCCTCAGAGATTTAAAAATTACTGGATCCATTTCATCATGTTGCCATTTATTACTCCTTTGTAGTTTTACTATTAGCCCATATTTCCATACTCTATCAAAGACTTTTTGGAGGTCTATCCAGAGGATACAGACTTTGCTAGAAGGCATCTTCATCAACCTGTGATGTATATGTTATTTGTTCTTCTGTGCTGTTGTACTCGCTAAACCATGCTTGTTCTGGCACTAGTAGTTTCTCAAGTTCTAGATCCTATTTCAGTCTTCTGTTGATCATTTTCTCACAGACACAGCTGGGCTTACCTGTCTGTAGCTTGTGACCTTCTTGAGGTCTTTCCCTTTCTACACAAGTACCTTTCTCCATATCTGTAGCACTCTGCCTGCCATCTAATTGTAGTTTTAAATTGATGTAAAATGGGGTTTTTCTATTTTGCTAAATCATACCAGTAGCACATCTGCACAAACATGTAACATACTGGACAAACATGTGACATACTGCACAAACATGTGACATACTGGACAGACATGTCACATACTGGATAATATGCATGCAATCTATTTGCTAGTAAAGATGCCTTAATGGTACTGGCTAGAAATAAGGATAAATAAACAATATATACATCTTTCTTCTTCTTTTTCTTTGCGTTTGTTCTTTACAACCAATTTTTATCACTCTTTGTGATATGTTTGATCTTTGCCAAGAATGTGTATATGTTGCACATTGGTTTGGTAGGCCCCTAAATGCATAGACTTCTACAAATTTAGGACACATGCATCCAATTTCAGCCAAACCTCCTTAGTCACCTCTTACGACATGTGTGGCAGGTAACAGTGGTTCTATTCTTTACACCCCAAATTTGGGCCCGGCAACCACTCGGGCGATACATCTTTCTGACATTTATCCTAATAGTGCAATGATCCTCTTGTCTTGAACATGTGTCTATAGTATAGTTAAATTTGTAATGACTAGCAGGCAATCTGATGGCATGGAATGGGCACAATGAACTTTACTTTAGTTGTATCAATGGACAGCACAAAGAGTTCCCTTGACCCCTAGTGCTAGGGCAGTTCTATTCTAGTTCCTGTCCGGGGCAGATTCAACTCTACAATGCTATGTACAACATAAATACTACATGGCACTGGGATAAAGTGCAAGAGCCCAAATGCTGCTGGATTATTGAAGAAGAAAAAGACGGCACTATAAGCAAACCAACAAAAGCTTGACCTCTTTCATCCGATAGTGAAGGGTATGAATGCTGAACAATACTTGCAGAAGCCCCTGCTGACTAATACCACATTTGATGACCAATTTCTCCAGTCTTATTATACATGATTGCTGATGACCGAGTCACCATCATAGAATAGATGATGCTGGAGTGACCATATTATGTCACCCCCAATAAAAATCAAATATTTTGTTCTATATGCATATTCAAAGTCAGCATAGCAGCTTGTTTATTACTGTGAACCTTTGTATGTCCAAGGGCATATATTCTAAAGAGAATCTGGAGACCTCAGGCTGCTATAGTTACCATCTAGTCATACCATTAGTCAATCGTTTGAAGTTTGTGCAGCGTAGATTGAGAGGCTGACGCAATAACCATATCATGACCATCATCAAGATAAAATATTAACTTTATAAATCATCATCATTGGCCTCTTTGTCTCAGGAGACAATAGGTCTTGCGTCACGTAGTATGTTCTTGCGCTGAATCACGTTCTTGTGGATGTAATGGCCTATTCTGGAGTGGCAAATCTTGCCACAGTTGCTGCAGGTAAAACTGGAGACTAGAGCTGATACATAGGATGTTCTCTCTGCCCTCTGTGCTAACTTTATAAATACAACCCTACAATGTCAAGCACATACTTAAGCAGACAATGGTTCTATACTTACCAGTGCTTCTAAAGGCCAGTTAAAAAACACACCATGAAAGGCATCAAGAGGTTCAAAGAATGGAATCACAAATAACAGAAGAAAAGCTGACAATGGAGCTTGATAGTACAACAACTGCATGGAGTTTACTTGAAGCTCATGCTGTTTTTCTCCAACCCACTGAAACAATAAATCGAAACATGAGAATACACATTAATTTCACAATTAACAAATTCATGGAGAAAAATAACATTAACAAAACTATCTGAAAGTTCAATTCTTCTACTTCGAACGCTCCATATTGACCACTTGTTAACCACTTTGTGTAATTTGTATGTGATCTGAGCCTAAGAACGATTGTACGTTGTGCCAGTTAAGCACCTATAAGTAGGCCAGCACATCCAGTTTCTGCAATGCTTTTTGTTTACTAGGGTAGCTTCCCTAGGCCCCTACCTCGGTCGCCTCTTACGATATGCCTTGTGGGTCACAGTGGTACTATTCTTGCTTCCCTTGTGAGCCCCAGGACCACATGGGCGACAAAACTATCTGAAAGTCCATTTAAAATGAGCACAAATATTCATATATTTGTATCTGATCTTTCATAGCAGTTTTATCACTTTCAGTCCTTGTTTGAAAATTGACAGGTGGTGATTCTTTCATATCTAGACAACAGTTTCTAGTCTTGAAAAAGTAATGGTGATACCACTCAACACTCCATATGTAATGCTTTCTTTATGTTATAACATATACAAATGACATCAGCCAAATCATCATATGTTGGTAAGTTTCCTGGTTAGGCCATTTTGGAAGGGGTCCGGTATTCTCGCCGCCAGGTGGAGGTGGAACTTCACAATATGAGCATCCACTTGATGCTTTCCATTTGATTTTGATATTATTATACATATTATGTTGCACTGGTATGTTATTTATGTGCTCCATGAATTCAATTTTAACATACAATTGTGTTACGTTAGTCTTTCTTGATCATTTTGCCGTTTCCAGTATGACTGCAAGGTAGCAGTTGTTTGATGTCAGAATAGTCTCTTCTAGAAAATCTGTCTATCAGAACTAACGAGTTTAACCTACACCGTCTGTAGATTTCCTTCTTCTAGATCGACTGTCAGCCAAGACAATCATGCTCCTCCTTTACTGATTTTCAGCAGGGTTTATATCAGTTTTATCAAGTTGGGTTTTCTGTGCATTTCCTTGGTGGAAATGTTCAACATATCCGCTGCTGATGGGCCCAGTGTTTCTGATCCTAATGGGGGTATATGCTCTGTCAGGGAGTTTCTCTAGGGCTCTTCACTCATAGTATATAGTTTGGCCCTGTATATTCAAGGGGACTGGTTAGCTTAAAATGTTATGCAGCCCGCGTGCCCAGCGTGTTCGTAGCACGTTGGACTACGGATGACTAATCCTCTGTAAGTGCGGGTTCAACTCGCGGACTGGCAGAAAAGCTACAGGTTCCCCAGATTTATGGTGTTCGTGGCACCGAGCCGAAGGGTTACGATGTCCATGACACCGAGCCGAAGAGCTTTCAGCTCAAGCGCTTCTGGATCGGGGAAAAAAAATGTTATGCAACATCAGCTATTCTTTGTCAGAGTCGAGTTTGCTGTAGTAGGGAGCACCATGTGCACTTACGGTAGATTTGCTTTACCAATTTTAAAATTTCACAAACATTTTTTCCATTTAGTAATAACCTGATATGTCAACCCTTGCTACACATTCCGGACACATAAAGATGCTCTGTTAAGGACAATACTAGAACAGTTAGGCAAGAGGAAGACTATGCTTCAAGTGAAACATCAGGTGGTGGGCAAATAATAGTGCTAGAATGTACCACCATGAGAAGAAACGACAAATGTTAAAGATTCTCTGGTCAACTATTGATGCAGAGATTTAACATAATCTGACATGCCTTCCTCCATGTCGGTACACATTTGACATGTCTTCCTTCATGTCCGTACACATTTGACATGTCTTCCTTCATGTCCGTACACATTTGACATGTCTTCCTTCATGTCGGTACACATTTGACATGTCTTCCTTCATGTCGGTATACATTTGACATATCTTCCTTCATGTCGGTACACATTTGACCTATGATCTAAGTCGCACTCATACATATATCATTTCATAATTTGCCTTGAAATGTCATTGTATATTTCTGTACATGACCAACAACCAAATAATAGAAACAAAAGTACAAGCATACTATACCACTTGATATAGTGATGTGACCAAGACTCCAGCCGTTGCAAAAACAATCCCAGTCAGATTAAATCTGACATCATACCACGAGTTGAGAAAAACACCAAGAATAATAGGAAGCTGAAACGAGAATACAGAATTCAAATTTTAGGTTTGAGTTACTTATTTCCCAGACTTCTTTGAACACTCCATATCGACCACTTGTCAACCAGTCTGTGTGATTTGTATGTGATCTGAGTCTAAGAGTGATTGTACGTTGTGCCAGTTATGCGCCTACAAGTAGGCCAGCACATCCGATTTCTGCACTGCTTTTTATTTACTAGGGTATTTCCCTCTATTGAACCTCAAATTGGGTTCGGGATTTCAGACCCCATAAGACAAGAGCCCAAGAAAACTGTTTTTCAAATTTTATCAAGAAAGGTAACTAATCGTGTCACACACTTAGAATGTGAGAGAGACTATCCCAATCCCCCCATGTGGACACCAGATGTTAAATGAAACGAAGTGGGAGACCAAGATGAAATCCTCATGGACATCACCAGTTGATGGCAGGCATGCTTGTTTGTAGGTGAGGGTAATTAAAGACTACAGAAAATGCTGTGATTCTCAAGGTATGGTATATGACCTGCCAGGACATGCTTAAGCTCAAGTGAGGAAAGACTAAGCGTAATCTAAGCTAAGGGTTTGCGTTATCATATCTCAGTTGTCTTCTACCATATGTAGGTTATTGGTACGGCATCTGTGATGCTCCAAGGTGATGGTTATCAGCTACAGGAACCTATTGCCAAGTGTATGATTTCATATCTACAGGACATGCTGAATGTAAGGTGTAGGGTTTATCACTCAGGACTCTAATATCTGAGGCATATTACATAGCTCCACTGTGAAGCAGGTTGAGGGTTCACATACTAAGGATATGCTCTAATTGTAGGGATTTTTCATAGCTAAGGACATACAACCAGATGGATCATAACAGTTGATGGGATGCAGAAGGCATGCTGTGAATGCTCAAGGTGTATGGTTATCATAGCTACAGGATATGCTCGATTGCTCAAGGTGTATAGTTATCATAGCTACAGGACATGCTGTGATTGCTCAAGGTGTATGGTTTCATATCTACAGGATATGCTGTGATTGCTCAAGGTGATAGTTATCATAGCTACAGGACATGCTGTGATTGCTCAAGGTGTATGGTTATCATAGCTACAGGACATGCTCTAATTGCTCAAGGTGTATAGTTATCATAACTTTGAAGGCTCGAGACAAACTTGCAAAATTGTATGGTTTGTTCAACGCAGCCCTTGGAAAAAAAGACCGTTCAACAAGCATTTGTCAGGATAGTCTGCCTTTCAAAAGTGAATCCAGTACCCTGTGGTAATCCTGGACATAATACACTGGTGATACAGAAAGCAAGCCCTCATGCAAAAATCAGTCAGAAGTGCCATATTAGGTGCAATGCCCATCTGCCCAGCGTGTTCGTAGCACGTTGGACTACGGGTGACTATCCCTCTGTGTGTGCGGGTTCAATTCCGCAGGGATGGCAGAAAAAGCCACAGATTCCCCAATTTGCAGTGTTCATGGCACCGAACCAAGGGTTACGATGTCCATGGCACCGAGCCGAAGAGCTGAAAAGCTCAAGTGCTTCTGGATCGGGAAAAAAAAAAAAATTAGGTGCAATGACTACATTTGAATTTTTAGTGGGCGAACAAAACCAAAAATCCCAGAAGTGTGTGCAGGGTTGTTTGAGGACAGAGCACAGATGACTTGTCATTGAGTAGTTTTAGTAAGCTGGTAATTTACAGAAATCAGAAGCAATCAAGTCCATTAATACACTTGGTTATTGAACTTATAGCCCTTGGACAGACCCATAGGTTTTCAGTCTCTCCACTAACAGATGTCAAAGGATATGCATACTGATGTTTCCCGTGGCTCGTGTGTTAAACACACTCCTCTCTCTTCCCCTCAAGCATCCAGTTCTATTTGAAAAAAGTGTTAATTCTAAACTCCTTCAATCACTAGATAGATTCAACATCAGTATTCTTCTTCTTTCTTCTGTGTACTCACTAGATTGGGATTTCGGATTCTCTAATAAAGGCAACCATCTGTCTCAGATTATCAGCCACACCATACAGTTTGTCTTGGATGCTAGTGTAAGTGGTCCAGCTCTTTCTTCTCAAGTCTGCACACTGGGGGCAGCTCTGTAGGATATAATTCCTATGATTTCTGCTTCCCGTTTGTGCCGACCTCTTCCTGCAGTAAGTTTTGACCACCCTCGTGATGGCAGGTCTGACATTCTTACTCGCGTGCTAAATCTCCTAGGCAGATTGGCGGCCGTAGAATCCGTTATCCCATTCCTCATTGTGAGGGGTCGTTGCACCACAACATCAGTATTAGTGTCCTCATCCAACACTTGATCACTAAGAAACCAACAACATTCCCTTTATCTATCCTAAACTGCCAGACAATCTATGCTTTTGATGCAAGCCTGTCCGCTCTCTCTCACTGCTGCGAATACCTGCCTGCACAGGACAGTAGATCTATGTGAGTCTCTGAAAGTTGGATACTTCTATAGATGATACCCACTCATACCGCAGCCTGCCATTCTGGGTCTTGTGAAGCATCGACTGAGAGTCAGATAAAACAACAGCTCCAGTAAACAGAGTCCCAGAGAGCCACTGGAGGGCAGAAGTAATAACCTCAATCTCCATCCTCATACTAGAAGTAGTTGTTCTGTATGTTCTACTTTGCAATGACCCTAGCCAGAAAATCCACCATAGTCTTCTTCTTCTTTGCGTTCGCTCTTTACGACCAATTTTAATCACTCTTTGTGATATGTTTGATCTTTGCCAAGAACGTGTATACGTTGTGCTTTGGTAAGCCCCTAAACGCATAGACTTCTACACGTTTAGGACATGTGCATCAGATTTCAGCCAAACCTCCTTAGTGGCCTCTTACGACATGCGTGGCAGGTAACAGTGATTCTAGTCTTTACACCCCAAATTTGGGTCCCAGTAACCACTCGGGCGATCCACCTTAGTGATAAGGATATTTAACACAAATGTCAATTAAGTTCTTATGTACAGCTCGGAAACATGAAGAACTACTATCACCCAGGACATTGAAAACGCCTTCCAGGAAAGAAAGAAAGTAACAGCCATATTCTTTGACTGTCCCTGGCATTTGATACGGTATGGCACGATAGCCTAATGCTGAAAGTCCTACAAACAGGAGTCACCCACAACATGTTCTCCTGGATCAGAAACCTCCTCTCCCAAAGTACAGCCAGAGTAAAAATAGACAACCACCTCAGCAAGATGCAAAAATGAAGGAAGGAGTTCCACAGGGCAGTGTGATAGCACCAACGATATTCCTTATATACATAAATGACATCACCAAATGCTGTCATCCCCAGAAGGTCTCAAACAGCCTACATGCAGACGACTTCGCAATCTGGACAGCTGCAGAACACACTCAAAAACATCCTATCTACTACAAAAACAGTGGAAAAAGTGGAGAACTGGACAAAAAGCTGGGGCCTCAAAATTAACCACACAAAAACCACAGCAACTGTTTTTTCCCTCTCCCCACACAAGGAAAAAGTATTCATCAATTTAGAAAACGAAACAATACCCCAAACAGATACACCCACCTTCCTTGGAATCACCCTAGACAGCAGACTTACCTGGAAGCCAAACATAGACAAAATTCAAAGACAAGCCATACAAAGACTTGCTGTGATGAAGAAACTAGCTGGCACGTCCTGGGGCAAATTCAAAAATATTAAAGCAGGTCTACACGGAGAGTAGACCCATCATGGAATATGGCTCCAGCTCTTGGACAACAGCAGCCAAAACAAACACATAGAAACTAGACAAGGTACAAAACATGGGCCTAAGAATAACTCTGGGAGCAATGTAAAGCAGTCCTATCATAGAAATAGAAAAACGCAGAATAGAGCCTCTAGAACTCTGCAGAAAATTTAAAACACTCACCCAGTTTGAAAAACTAAAAGGCTAAAAGAACACCCTCTACACACAAAATTTCCCAAGAGAAAACAAAAACAGACTTGTAAGGAAAAGTCCCAACCATCTGGCCAGAGAATTTCATATGCAACATACAGACATCATAGAAATTGACCCAAAATGTGGGAACCATAATACCAGAGCCATGGACATGCTACCAAAACATGGCCCAAATACACCTAGAAGTCTCAGGAATAATCTCCAAAAAAATACAAACAAAGACAATACAAATACAAAGAGCCATTTCACTCCAAATGCTACAGAGCAATATCCCACCAGCACATGGCACATGGATGGCTCAGCTACAGATGCTACCAGAAAGGGGGGCAGCGGAATCTACATCACTCACCCTCAAAGAAACACAGAAACACACTCTCTGGCAGCAGGAGAAACATGCACCAACTTTAGAGCAGAGGCAACAGCCCTTCTTGCAGCCATACAGATTCTCAACGACCAGCAAGTGTCAGAAAAAATATTGCAATCTTTAGCGATTCAAGATCCATTCTCCAGCTATCCATGTCCCAGACAAGACAAGCTCATTCAGGACATACGGCAAAATATCAGCTTGTTGTCAAAAAAATCCGACCTGGTCTTACAGTGGAAACCAGCTCACTGTGGCATACCAGGAAACGAAAAGGCTGACAAACTCGCAAGGGCTGGGGGAGCCTAACACAACACCACCCAACACAAAGTTTTACAAAAGCAAAGACTCTCCTGAAACAATCCAGGATAATGATCTGGAGAAAAACAAATGGGGGATACAACCCAGAGCACGACAGTATAAATACACTAAACAGAAAAGAACAGACCACAGTCTTCAGACTTAGAACGGGACACTGCAGTCTCAGAGCACACCTCCACAGAATGGGTCTTAGGGACTCGGCAGCCTGCACCTGTAGAGCACCAAAGCAGTCCCCAGAGCACATCCTGCAAGACTGCCCTAGTCTGGTAGTGAGAGATTGGAGATCTGGCCAACAGAAACAACACTACAAGACAAACTATGGGAAACCGGTGAAGACCTCAAGCGCACCGCCCTGTTTATGACACATACCGGAGTAGTCGCATAGCAAAAGTTGATCGCAGAAGAAGAACTACTACCAAAATAAAAGGAGATGGTTTTCATAAAAAATGACCCAATTGGTGCATTTGCAGAATAGAAGTGACCTGAAATTGTATGACAACGGACAAGGTTACTTACTAATGAGGAACTTATGCAAAGAATCAAACACTAACACCAGTGAAAAAAGAACATGAGAAAAGACATTGGTATTGGATTGAACATACATAAATATGGCAAATGTTTATGACCTGTACTTCAGGGGGAGCTGAAAGATGTATTATTATTAGTTATATTATCACCATTATCGGTACTTCATATTCATATTATATACTAAATAATATAATAAATAATGAATTATTATACTTACTAGAGTTAGTTTTACGTTCAGTGAGAAACTTCTGCCATAGAAATAGGTCTGGATCATAATGATACAAGGTGTAGTCATAGTCTTTATTAGTTGGTAAGTACCAACAGTATTTGATTCAAGTGAAAGATTTGTAAACACAACGAATCCACAGAATGATAGGGCTAGAGGCAACATTGACAACAATGGTAGACTTTTTGGTTGAAAAAGGTTTGCTTGGCGACAGATTAAAAGTCCCAAAGATGTAATCACGAAATGTATGCAAGTCAATGTAATATTTGGAAAATTATATTTAGTATAGATCCATTTATTAAGCAAAACAATGATGATAGAACTGACAATATTTGTCACAGCTCCAAAGCAAACAAATTTTTCCTTAGGGGTAACCATTTTGTTTACAGCGTCGTTTCCATAACAGGAAGTAGAAATAAAATTGTTTGTATTTCTCAGACAGCAGGTTATCTATGAAAAGGCAATTCAGTTAACGAAGATTCACTTTTACGAAGATTCACGTTTACGACACATTGTCAAGTTAAAGATAACAACGTGTACCCGTCAGCTACGCGTGCATCGTGTCTCGAAGTACGATTCAATTGTCGGGCTATAGTTTCTTCGTCGAAAGCGACATCATGCTGAAGCGAAATCTGTTTGTATCCAAACAAATGTGTATAGTTTTTTCGTCTTTACAAGCGGTTGTTTTACTGTAACAACTTGAGTTTGCGCTTGTCTTTCTTGACATTCAGTTCATCCCCAAGTCTTTTCAAAAGATTATGCACCTTTGCGTAATGTTGTTTTTCAAATAAGTTGGTCATATTTAGTTTTTCCCATTTATTGGGACTGAAAGAAATGTTTTTCGTTGAGGCTTTGCATACATCCGTGTGTCTGACCAGTGGTCTGCCTTGTAGCCTCTTTCAATCCAAAAGTTCACAGACCAACACCTGTTGGGGTATGCGGCTATTGTCCTTAATTATTTTTTTTCCCGATCCAAAAGCACTTGAGCTTTCAGCTCTTCGGCTCGGTGCCATGGACATCGTAACCCTTCGGTTCGGTGCCCCGAACACCATAAATCTGGAGAACATGTGGCTTTTCTGCCAGCCCGCGGAATTAAACCGCACTCACGGGGGCTTGTCACCCGTCGTCCAACGCGCTACGAACACACTGGGCAGGCGGGCATTGTCCTTACTTCTCACATGCCCTTGGGGGTCTCTAGTGTAGAGGTTAGGTGCTCTCCTCTCGTTCCAAAGTTACCCGGCTCGTTCCCTCGTGGAGTTATCTGGATATTTTTCTAGAGATCCCTGATCTCAGTGTAGGTGAGATCGAGTTCCTCAGACGGTCGATAAAACGTAGGTCCGTGTTCAATATGAGTACGTGCAGTCGATGATAGGACTAGGAACAATCTCACCTACATTTAGCGAGACCAAAGATCTCGGACATTGTTCCGTTCTGTCCACACGGAGAACGAACCGAGTACCTTTATATGAAACGTTTTGATATTCTTCTTCAGCGATCTGATTCATACGCTTTTTTTCTCTCGTCCGCTTTCAACTCAGACGAAGTTTCAATCTAGAAACTGATTTTTGCGTAAAATCTGTTTTTCCAATTTCTTACAATGGCAGCAGCGTGCATTGTAAATTACTTTACACTGGCAGCCGTGTGCTCAATGTACTCGTAATTAGTATTCCCTCGCCATACAGGCAGATTTTCTCCGACTTCAGAGGTACTCACGTTATCGTCCTGAGTAAGACCAGGGACTCGAACAAATGCCGGACAGTAGGTTCGAACCCGAGCTATGAGGCGTCTCACAGCTAGCAGGCCGAGCTACTATCAACTACTCTAGGCAGTCCCCGATCATACGCTTAATCCACCGTGGACTTTCAGCTTTAGGTCTAGAAGGTGAACCAAACAAGAATAAAGACTCAATCATTTATTACATCAAAGTGGTGAACAATTCATTCAGATATATGAAGGTTGCAAAAGCCTGTTCTTCCCAGTGTCACATTTTATGAACACATCGTTAACAGACTTGGTAGGTGACGATATTTTAGTATACAGTTGATTCACCGTATATTCTTCTTCTTCGGACGCTCCATATTGACCACTTGTTAACTGTGATTTGTAGACGATCTGAGCCTAAGATGTGAATGTACGTTGTTCGTGTTATTCGTTATTCGCCTACAAGTAGGGCAGCACATTCGATTTCTGTGATGCTTTTTATTTACTAGGGTAGCTTCCCTAGGTTCTACATCGGTGGCCTCTTACGATATGCCTTGTAGATCGCAGTTGTACCCTTTGTGTCCCTTTGCTTCCCTTGCGGGCCCCGGAACTACACGAGCGAACGATTCACCATATATTAGAAGCTCCATCCAATGTTTCCACACATGCATAAGTCATGCTGTGATGTACATGGCATCGTCATCTTTCCCGGTTTTATATGTTTCAATATCTGCCTATCCAATGTGAAGATACTTCTGAGGTATTTGAATTCTCTCACCTGCATTTGTGTTTGGTCATTTATTTGTATGCTGATATCTTTATGTTCTCTGTTTATAGTCATTACTTCTGTCTTTTGAATGTTGATCTTCATGTTGTATTTGAGGCAACTATCGTTGAGTAAGTTTATGTGTTCTTGAAGCTGTTCAATATTATTATGGAATAGACCACAGCCAACTCTAGATTAGTTTATAGTTGGCTCTGGATAGACACTTGTCGTCAGCAAAGCGCAGTTCATTTTGTTGGTCGACGTCCAGTGATGTTTCGTCTATTTTACTAGAATCCAGCAAGCCGACAACATTACACACCAACTTACCCCAATCTTGAAACACCCAGCAATTCCGGTAGAGACTAAAAGATAGATTATAAATGCAATCTTCATACCAACACTGTGTGTGCTACTAGTGCCAACATGGGCACTGACAAAAGAACAAGAAATGAAAATTACCACATGTGAAATGAGATGTTTGAGGAAAACAGTAAATAAAACAAGAAGAGACCATATAATAAATGAGAAAATTAGAAGAACAGTCGGGACAACACCTGCTATTAGATTCATTGAAAAACAGAGACTCAAATGGTTTGGCCACTTGGTGAGAATGAACCCTAATACACAAGTTGCAAGATCGATAGCGTACAACCTGAAAATTAAATCATCAAGAGGAAGAGGCAGACCAAGAAAAAGTTGGGTTGATGGAGTTACAGACATCTTAATGTACCGAAAGAACGTGTAAATGTCATCGTCAGCATCAGGTGCCATGCCAGCTGCCGTAGGCGATCATGGATCTCCACAAATCGCTGTCTTTGGTGTTTGCTATTAACTCAGATATTGACTCTCTACCGTTCCATGAAGTTAGGCTATCCAAAGTGTTCTCTGTCTGTCTTCCTCTGTCTCGTCTACCCTCGATTTACCGGTTGTCACAATGTGTTCTAAACCTCCACTCCTCATCACATGCCCGAAAAATGATGACTGCCTCTTTCTTATATTGATGATAAGCTTTCTCTGTGTCTTGATCTCATTCAACACCTCAACATTAGTGATTTTAGCAGTCCATGGGATTCTCATCATTCTTCTGTAAAACCACATCTCTGTGACCCTCATAGATTTTTCGATATGTTCGTTCACTGTCTATGGCTCGCATACGTATGTCAGTATTAGTTCTATGTAGCACTGAATAACTCGCATTCTGATCGGAATTGACAATGACGTTATCAGTTATTTGAGGACTATCATCATAGCACTCCGGACATGTCCATAGGTATTCCGATCTCCGCCTCAGCAAATTCAGCAGCGTCCAGAGGCCCAACACGCCAGTTCGATGTTGATTAATCAATCTCTTTGCATATTTAGTATGTCGTTCTTTTCGAGCTGCACCAATATTGACACCCATCTCTTTAAATCTGGTCAGTGAGTGGGATTCACAGCCCTGAAACTCCTCTGTCCATACTTGTCCTTACTGTACTACATACAGACCTTGATCCTTTTCTTTGGATCTAATTACAAGTACCTCTAAAATCAGAGAAAGGCTCACCTGAATGGTGTGGGAATTCATGATAAGAAAAGCAAGCCTTCACTCAAAATCCAGTCCGAGGCGTCATGACTTTTCCTGAATTCAAAACGGTAAAAAAACAACACATTAATTTAGCGAATAAAACTCGGTACGAAATGACGACGAAGTTGGGATTGATCAAATCAAGTCAGCATACATCAAATACAGGCTTTGAACGTTTGTATCCTGCTCTAGTCTAACGCGTGAGAATTTACACATACTTGTTTACTGCGGTTGAAATAATTCAGCATTGCGTTTTAGTGTGTCTCGAACTTAGTTGGTGTGTGCTGACTTTATCATTAATACATATTATTGGATCATCCTGTGATGAGACGGTGAAAGATAAAACTATTCGGATTAACAAAAATATGGATGAGAATGATCAGAATGTCATGTCTCCAATTGAAGGAGAGGTTACAGCGGCACACGGATCACTATCACGTAAGTTTAAATTTATTAGTCACTAGATTAGTTTTAAGTTAGCATTATAGATGTATTCTATTATATCTTTTTCGTGTTAACGTTCATTCTGTATTTTACATAGATGATAGTAGTGTTGATAGCCATCATTATGATCCATTGAAGTAACGTCATATTCAGATATTAAGCCAATGCCATGGCAATAACCCAATAGCTTGCCATTATTGGGATAATTCATCAGTTACTGTTAGTAACTTACTAACTCTAACAAATCTGAGTTACCTAGTCAGATTTAATTTCATAGGTCTAAAGCCAAAGTTGACCAACAATTCTAACAATCTGAATCATGCATGACTTCATTCATTACACTGGGTTTCCCCACATGGCTCCGTCATTGTCGACAGAAATGTCAGGTCATCTGCCAAGAGTGTAAGTGTTGCTGTCACTGTTGTACACTTAGTACGAATTCCTTAGCTCTACCAACAATCCTAGGGACTATGTATCTCATGAAAAAATGCACATGTGACTTGTTCCAGATTCGAACCCACAATCTTAAGAACCACGAGAACTACAGGCAAACGTCTTCTTAAACGTCTTCAAAATAGAGTTGAATCTGTTCTATATGAATATTATGTTCTTAGTCATCGTATGGATGATATTACTGTTACGCCATGCATTTTTGGACAGTCAATAGAGTAAAGTAAGAGTTGTTGACAAAGTTGATACTAATCATACTGCTCTCTTACTCTATATATCATATAATATATGTCATGATGTTCTGACTTATTCATCTTTCAGTTTCATCATGTAATTTAGTAAAAAGTATATTGAAATTTATAATGAAATTATTCTAGTCATTACCAATATTAATATAGTAGTAATATATATTCAGAAATACTGTATAAATTATTTAGCAGAATCTGGGAGACCGAAGAAATACCATCAAACTGGAGAGAAGGATACCTGGTGAAGCTACCAAAGAAAGGGACCTTCAGAAGTGTGAAAACTATAGGGGAATAATGCTGTTGTCAGTACCTGGGGAAAATACTAAGCAGAGTCATCCTGGAGAGACTGAGAGATGCCATCGATATAAAGCTAAGAGATGAACAGGCAGGCTTCCGACCAAATAGATCCTGTGCTGACCAGATAGCCACATTACGTATAATAATAGAGCAAAGTATTGAATGGAAATCCCCACTTTATATCGGATTTGTTGATTATGAGAAGGCTTTTGACAGTATTGATAGGGAAACCCTTTGGAAATTAATGAGGCATTATGGAATCCACAAAAATTATTAACCTAATAAAAGCAACATATACAGATATGAAATGTAGAGTTCTTCATGGAGGTAAACTAACAGATACTTTCTGAATAGAAACAGGAGTGCGTCAGGGATGTCTTCTATCACCTTTGTTGTTCTTACTGACAATAGACTGGATTATGAAGACCACAGTAACTAACACCAGAAATGGAATCCAATGGACTCTGACAGAGCAACTAGATGATCTGGACTTCGCTGATGATATAGCCCTTCTGTCACATACACAAAATCAGATGCAGGATAAGCTAAACACATTGAATCAAAGGTCCCAGCAACTAGGGCTGAACATTCATAAGGGAAAGACAAAGATATTGAGAATTAACCAAACGACAACTCGATCTCCCTGGGGAAATCCCACTTCAAGAGGTAGAATCATACACATATTTGGGCAGCAACGTAGACAAAGAGGGTGGAACAGATAGAGATGTTAAAATAAGAATACAGAAGGCAAGAGGAGCTTTCATTGCACTGGGAAACATTTGGAAGTCCAAAGAAATCAAATCTAGAACAAAAATTTGGATATTTAACTCTAATGTTAAAGCAGTTCTACTGTATGGGTCAGAAACATGGAGAACAACTAAAACAATAGCGCATAAATTGCAAACATTCATCAACTGGTGTCTCGCAGAATAGAGGGAATAAGATGGTATGATAGGGTCACAAATGAGGAGCTTATGGAGAGAACAAGACAGATTCCAGTGAACGAACAGGTTAAAAAGACGCTGGCGCTGGATAGGACACACTTTGCGAAAACCGGAGGGAATATAACAAGAAGGGTCCTTGCCTGGAACCCGCAGGGACAGCGAAAGAAGGGAGGCCGAGAAATACATGGAGACGAGATTTGGAGTCGGAGATCAACAATATAAAGAAGAGCTGGAGGGAGCTGCAGGAGATAGCTAGAGATAGGAAGACTTGGCATGAGTTGGTTGAGGGCCTATGCCCCAACCGGGTAAAAAGGCAAAGAGAGAGAGAATATATATTAATATATATATAATATATAGTATTATATATATATTTTTTTCTTCTACGAATTCAGGCAATCGGATCGCCTAATTATGGTACCTCTGTTAGATTTTTGCGTGTAGGCTAGCTTTTCTTATCACCAGTGTTCCTTGCTATTCAGTCGAGCTGTTGTCTCACTTCAGAGGTATTTGTAATTTAGATCCCCAAGTAAAGGATCAGGAAGCCTGTATTCTAACCGCATGCCCAAGTCCTCTGTGAGTGCGGGTTCAACTCTGCAGACTGGCAGAAAAGCCACAGGTTCCCCAGATTTATGGTGTTCGTGGCACCGAACCGAAGGGTTACGATGTCCATGACACTGGGCCGAAGAGCTTTCAGCTCAAGTGCCTATGGATCGGGAAAAAACCGCATGCCCACCAACAAATTTTTAGCTTCATTTCTTCTTTCTGTCGTTCTTTACGACCAACTTTAATCACTCTGGTGATATGTTTGATCTATGCCAAGAACGTGTATACGTTGCACATTGGTTTGGTAGGTCCATAAACGCATAGACTTCTACACGTTTAGGACATGTACATCCGATTTCAGCCAAACCTCCTTAGTCGCCTCTTACGACATGCATGGCAGGTAACAGTGGTTCTATTCTTTACACCCTAAATTTGGCCCCGGTAACCACTCTGGCGTTTAGCTTCATTAAGTTAGTCTCTAACCCAGTAATTAGCACCACATGGTTCCTAGCGAACCGTGTTATCAACTTTACTATTATTGCCCCTAGTATAGGTATTTTTTTTTTTTTTTTTTCTCGTCCGCTTTCAACTCAGACGAAGTTTCATCTCTGAAACTGATTTTGCGTGAAAATCCGTTTTTCCAATTTCTTACACTGGCAGCAGCGTGCACATTGTAAATTACTTTACACTGGCAGCCGTGTGTTCAATGTACTCGTAATTAGTATTCCCTCACCATACAGGCAGATTTTCTCCGACTTCAGAGGTACTCACGTTATCGTCCTGAGTAAGACCAGGGACTCGAACAAATGCCGGACAGTAGGTTCGAACCCGAGCTATGAGGCTTCTCACAGCTAGCAGGCCGAGCTACTATCAACTACTCTAGGCAATCCCCTAGTATAGGTATATGATATAATATTGAATAATAATAATTATGATATTAAAAATATATATGATATATAAAAATATGATATAATAATAATTTACTATGAACTAAAGCTGCTTCTAATATAATTATAATTGCAACAGATTTACAAGTAAAATAATCCATGGGGTCACACCAGATGTTAGACAAATACATTCTGCATTGTTTCCATGTTGAGGTTCTTCCGAAAAATTTGCGGGGCCCTTGATCTCAGGGTAGGTGAAGTCACTGAGTTAGGCGTCTAGTCCTATCAAAGATGGACAAAAGCATGAGATCCTGTGTACATGTAAACGATCCATTGACTGTTGAACATTGAAATAGAGTATGAAGTATGTGCCACTTTCCAGGCAAAATGTGAAATATATCCATTCTTGATTCTACTAATCTACAACCATGAACAACTTAGGGAGCGAACCCACATTTTGTAAAAAATATGTGGCGAAATAAAATGGACTGAATCATTGAGGTGTTGACAATGCAGCACTTTTCTTAGATTGCCTGAAAATTATAGAGAGTGGCTTATACATTTTATTATGCTAGAGAAAATGAGGATAAGTATTATGACCTTGTTACTGGTAACTTCGCGCCAGGATTTTTATTCCTGATAACCAGCAATTGAACACCCCCAAATGAACTTCAATATACATTATTTGTACCGTCTATCGTAGTTCTTTGTATGATGTGGGGAGACTTGCAAAGGAAGGAAACATTGATTCATTTCTTCATCAAATCTTGAAATGCACTGTTTAAAGTGTTTAGTTGTTAGCTTTGTCGAAAGTTAATGGCAGGCATTAAATGTCTAAAAATAATGAGAATTGGGACTTCAGTTGCTAAGCAGAAGAGCGAAAGTGAATCTTCCCCCCTCCCTCACACCATTCAAGTTGGCTGACCAGGGTTAGGAGAAATAGGGTAATATTTTAGTTATCTCACACACACATCAACCAGGGGCCTACAAATATATACATTATCCTTTAGAATCAAAAGTATTACAATTGAAATTTATCACTCAGTTCAAATAACCAAAAAATGTCAGCTCATCCCTAAGGTAGTAACAAATCTGTTCACATCATCATTATTTTTTCCCATCTTCTAGCATGGTTTTATGTTAGTGATGACATATCATGATATGTAATTTACTGGTAATTGACAATTTAAGAAAATATATGTCAAAAAAATGGTGTCGTTCAAATTATGTGATGGGACATTTGTGCAGTAAATTAGATGATAAAAGCCAGTCACAAAATCAACGCTAACAAAGATCATACCCCATTGTTAAGTGGGAGTTCTGATAACAGTCTGTATCACTGCAGTCTGACTACGCAAATAGGAATCGATGAGTGAATACAAAACCAGTCCCAAAATGGCTGTGATGAAAATTGTTGTGTCTGACTCTCCTGTGTCTTGCCAGGGCCGTAAGGTGAGCAAAGAATAGTAACACTTGCAACCTACAAGGCATGTAAGAGGTGACTGAGGTAGTGGCCTCGGGACACTACCCTAGTAAATAAAAAAAAACGTCATAGAAATTGGATGTGCACTTGTAGGCGCATAACTGGCACAATGTACAATCTCTCTTAGGCTCAGATCACATACATATCACAAAGAGTGGTTTAACAAATGGTTGATATGGGGCATTCGAAGAAGTTGTGTCTTGACTGAAATGTGCATATATCACTGTGAAATTATCCAGTGATTTGAGGAGTTCAAATTTATACATACAAACACAACTGGAAGCCTGAGAGGCAGAATGAGGAGTGTGTTTAGTCAGCAAGCTATAGGAACCATCAAAATGTATACCCTTTTACATTTGCTGGGTCAAACTGAGCACCTAAAGGTCTGGCCGAAGTGGTATGATGTCGGTTCAGTAACCAATAACCAAAGTTATATTAAAAGATTTGTTTTCTTTATTTTATTCTGTTCTATATTGCCTTCTTTCAGCACTTTTATCCCTGAGTTTTGAGGCTATTGGAAGATGGTTTGAGGCTCACCATCGTCGTGCTCACAGTCTTCACTCTCATTCGCATCATTCCTTGGATAGTTCATCTACTGATTCTGATGAGGAAGAGGAGGAAGATCAGTTTGATGAGGAAGATGAGTCGCTGCTTTTACGATTGGATCCTAAAGAGTGGAAGGTTAATCTTTTTGTTAAAACTTGAAATGTTTGTTCATTCATATAATTTTTCACCATTCAACATAGATTCATCAGTATAATTTTCTCTGGAGCTGTAAGTTTTCATCAGCTGTTCATTTTCTCATTCAGCATTTCTGCTGCACCATTTTCTGCATTCTCTATCAAGGGTAATGTTTTAATAGTTTGAAATTGTCTTATAAATTTAGATTCATTATTTCCTTTAGGGTATAATCACAACTGTGGTTTACTTGTCATATTTACCTGTACCATCCATGACATTTCTCACTTCATTCTTGAGCCCTTGATATGTAAGTTTTGATGAAGATCATGGTGTATTGATGCACTGGTGAGATATGCCTTGGCCACATCTATTGTAAAACTTTCTCTGCCAGAGATTTCTGTGGGGTTACCTCACCCATAGTTTACAGTGTAATCACAGTAGACTCCAGGGTCTTGTTTTTGGCTACAGATACCCACCATTTGCTACAGAATTGTTAATATAAACAAGAAGCCCCAGAGCTAATAATTGGACCAATTAAAAAGGTAATTAACCCTTTCACTGCTACATACTCTCTGAAGAATTGTCACCATGTGCTGAATACTTTCACTACGTACACTCCACCCTGTGCTGAATACTTTTTTCCTCCAAATACAAGAGATTTGTCAAGTGGTGTAGCCTATGTTTTTAACATAAATAATATACATGTAAACATGTCTTTAGCAGTGAATGGAAAAACATCTATACACATCCTTGGAAGCGAAAGGGTTAGGAAGTAAAAATGGCTTGGTTTGCAAGCATTTCTTTTTTGTAATGACATTTTTAGCAACCCTTGTCCATCCTCAAAAATAGTTTTTTTAAATGCCATGTATATTCTGATTTTACTGGAGCTATGCTGCTATTGAGCCTCTGTAGCTCAAGCGGTAGTGAGCTCGATCACAAACCCAAATGTACCTGGTTCAAACCCCACGGTGGGCAAGTTTGGAAGCAAATTCGTTTCCGTGGGATTTTTACAAAAGGTAAAAATAGACCTCAACCGTTCAGAAAACAATGGCAAACTACTGAACGTATAAGTGTTGCCTAGAAAAATAAACTCGTTTACTGTGATTGATGGCTACGTCCTGTAAAGGATATGCCACGATTTTGATTTCATGCTGCTATTTATTCTATCTGTATGTTAATAGTGTGCCTAAGTATTCCAATCTATTCTTGTAACTGTTATTGTGAGTACACACAGTGTGTATTGTTCTAACAGAAATAATGTCTGTTTGTGCATATGTTTACATGCATATACATATGAAAAACTGAAGTGCTAGGAGAATTCATTCTGAGATTAATGTTGTATATGTGACATACATGTCTGTCTATGTGGCATACATAGAGGTCTTTGTGGCCTGAGGTTGGGTGAAGGAGTGCTCGTTTCTCGCTCCAAAGGTGTATAGTTCGTTCCCCACTTCTAGCAATCAGGATATTTTTCTAGAGATCCCCGATCTCAATGTAGGTGAAATCATGATCCCAGTCCTATTGGAGAATGGTGATAAAATGTAGGTTCAATGTTCAAATTAAGCACGTAAAATAACCTTTGGCAGTTGAAAATCAATAAAAGCAGTCCTGCATTGGCTGAAATCAGATGCACATGTCCTAAACGTGTAGAAGTCTGCGTTTAGAGGCCTATCAAACCAATGTGCAATGTATACACGTTCTTGGCAAAGACCAAACATATCACAAAGAGTGATTAACATTGGTCGTGAAGAATGAATGCAAAGAAAGTAGTTTTGCAAAATTCACCACTGACTACAAATTTTCACCATCTTCTAAATTACATCAGGGGCCCTTGCCAGTGCTAGAGTTTGCGTATAGCCACTGAGATCTTCCTGTGTAAGAAAGAGATCAGAGCACACATGGTTATTCACCAAAGTGCAATGATGATGGTCCTATCATTCAACCAATGCTACATATCACTTTTTTGCCTTATAGTTGATACACACCCGTCCTACTGTTCTGTCCACATTTACTATACTTGATGTACATTTTCAGCAATGTGCGACATTGTTTTTCATATTGTTTTATGCAATTATTTTGCAGAAACAAGACCATTATGCTGTTCTTGGATTGAGCAAACTTAGATACAGAGCATCGGATGATCAAATTAAGAGAGCATGTAAGTATATTTATTATTATCTAGATGTTTTATTCTATTTGTAATTACATTTTTGTCTTGCTAAAGAGAGAATGTATCATCCCTATTCATCTTCTAACCAGAGCTATGAGTTTTCATTTTAGAAGAGCTAATGTTAGTCTAGAAATTCTGCTTGTTTTCTGTTACTGGGATCATCAGGTGCCGTGCCGCTGGCGTAGGCGATCATGGATCTCCACAAATCTCTGTCGTTGGTGTTTGCTATCAACTCAGATGTTGACGCTATATCGTGCCATGAAGTCAGACTATCCAAAATTTTCTCTCTCTGTCACGTCTACCCTCGATTTTACCGGTTGTCACAATGTGTTCTAATCCTCCCCCTTTTCATCACATGCCCAAAAATGATGACTGCCTCTTTCTTATATTGATGATAAGCTTTCTCTGTCTTAATCTCATTCAATACCTCAACATTAGTCATTTTAGCAGTCCATGGGATTCTCATCATTCTTCTGTAAAACCACATTTCTGTTCGAAGAAGTAAATTCGTGGTGGACCATTTCGGTGGTTGTTCTAGTGGCTATTGTATTCAAGCAAGTTGGAACAGGTATTTCTACAAGGTACACTGCACCGCTGCAAACATATTTCCTATCGTCCTATTTGGTCAAGTGCAATACTAGTCGTCTTGTCTCCTCCTATCCCAGCTGAGAAATACGACATCTAGAGTGGTTGTTTTTAAAAGATATGCTTCTTATCAAACTCCTGATATCATCATCAAATAGATTATCCTGATCAGAACTTTGCCACCCCAACAGTCTTCCAGAATTTCTCCCTATCACAGGCCAGATGTTTCGCCTCCGCAGCCGTCATGTTCAACCCATCAGTCACATCCTTAATCCATTTCTCTCACGATAGTTCTTTTTGGCCATTTTGAGCATTATTATTGTAATATATAAACAGCCTTTGCCAAGAACGTTTTTACGATCACATCATTCGCGACATGTCCAGTTTCAGCCAGCGTTTACTGGGTTCACTCTCAATCAGCCTTTGGCTGTCCCCAGCCTACCTACAAGGCAGCAGGTTGAATCAACCTAACTGCTGATAAAATGGGGTAATATTGTCCAATAAGACAGAAAATCAGAATGGGTTACTGATGAGATTGTATGAACATTAAACTCTACATATAGTATCACATCTATTCATCAACTGGTGTCTGCGCAGAATAGAGGGAATAAGATGGTATGATAGGGACACAAATGAGGAACTTATGGAGAGAACAAGACAGATTCCAGTGAGCGAACAGGTTAAAAAGACGCTGGCGCTGGATAGGACACACTTTGCGAAAACCGAAGAGGAATATAACAAGAAGGGTCCTTGCCTGGAACCCGCAGGGGCAGCGAAAGAAGGGAGGCTGAGAAATACATGGAGCGAGATTTGGAGGCGGAGATCAACAATATAAAGAAGAGCTGGAGGGAGCTGCAGGAGATAGCTAGAGATAGGAAGACTTGGCATGAGTTGGTTGAGTCCAATAGCAGAAACCGGGGTAAAAGGAACAAAACAATAGTATCACATCTGCTGAGTTATACTGTAACATGATGTCAGATCTGATTGGTCATAGACGAGATTTATAGTTTAGAGCTGACTCGGGCCCAGCATATTTTTCCGATAGATTGTGTTAATATCTTTGCTATGAAGAATGTCTTGGTCATGGCTAACAAATGTTAATTGTGTTTTAACTAGATTTGTCCGTCTTTTATTCAGATAAACAGAAAGTTTTGACTCATCATCCTGACAAAAGGAAAGCAAGAGGAAAAACTGTGAAAGATGGAGATGATGATTATTTCACTTGCATTACCAAAGGTATACACATGTGCTTATTTTGTGGTGTTGTTTGTCCTGAATTTTATCAATTTTTCAGTGTTTGCAAATCATATTATTATATAAAGCAACTTTTTTTATGTATAATAACAACATGAATTGGTAAACAATTTAATTAATCTCAACTTTGCCATCACTGACAACCTCTTATTGGATGCACAACTTTTACAAGAGGATCTACATGGCTTTAACAACCATAGAGAGACCATCATGGAGAGTGAAGGAATAGCATGCTGACCACAACACCAGGATGGCTGTGTACAGAGTCTGCATGTTTAATACCTTACTTTATGTCAGCGAACCATAGACCATGTGCATATCACAGAAGAAACAAGATGAATGTTGTACCCAAAGGCCTGAATTGTATGCTTGAGATTTTCTAGAGTGACAGAGTAACAAACAGCAAAGTGTTGAAATATACTGGCATTTACATCATGTCACAATCGTTCATCAACACTGCATTGGATGGCACAGTCACTCATGTCAAAAGGACGGTGGCCAGATACATAAAGATATTTTGTATGGAGAGCTTGCTTCTGACAAAATACTGTGGGATGAAACTTCCTTCCTACAAAGAAATATGCAAACAAGACTCGAAGATGATTGACTTAATATACTAAACTGGAATGAGCTTGCCAGGGACATGTCCTGCTGAAAGAGGATTCAACACTGTCTGAGAACTAGCGAAACCAAACTCTTGACAACTAACAGATTTAAATGTGCTAGGAAAAAGTAGAAATTCATACATTTCCCCAATAAGTACTACATCCATTCTCTCTCTCTCTCTCTCTCTCTCTCTCTCTCTCTCATCATCATCAACAGAAATTATATTTTAAATATTTGTAGTAACTGACACAGATATGTATAGTGCAACCCACTTATGACGGTTTTACATATACCAACTTACTCAGCAGTTTTCTGGAAGTTGATTTTGCACCAGTTGCTTTATTGATTTATATTTTTTTATCAGGACATCTTTTGTCTGACTTTTGACCAGTCACATAATTCATCCAATATAGCTTTTTCGTTAAGTATAAATTGGATATAAACTTTATCAAAAGTGTTGACAACGCAACGGAAGAAATAAATTATACTTTAACAGATACATATTTTACACATTTCCTTCTTTGATCTGAGTTATAAGCATTTCAAGTCTTATTCATTCTTTGTTATCATTAACAAGTCCTTGAAGTGACACCTCAAGAAAATTTAGCTTTACAATCTTTCTTTTATATGAGCTCCTCTTCTTCTACTTTGCATTCATTCTTTCAACCAATTTTAATCACTCTTTGTGATATGTTTGATCTTTGCCAAGAACGTGTATACGTTGCACATTGGTTTGGTAGGCCCCTAAACGCATAGACTTCTACACGTTTAGGACATGTGCATCCGATTTCAGCCAAACCTCCTTAGTCGCCTCTTACGACTATGCGTGGTAGGTAACAGTGGTTCTATTCTTTACACCCCAAATTTGGGCCCAGGTAACCACTCGGGTGTGTTTATATGAGCAATTATCAATATTTTTAACCACAAGATTACAGTAGTCTTCTTCTTTGCGTTCGTTCTTTACAACAAATTTTAATCACTCTTTGCGATATGTTTGATCTTTGCCAAGAACGTGTATACGTTGCACATTGGTTTGGTAGGCCCCTAAACACGTAAGACTTCTACATGTTTAGGACACATGCATCCGATTTCAGCCATACCTCCTTAGTCGCCTCTTACGACATGCGTGGCAGGTAACAGTGGTTCTATTCTTTACACCCCAAATTTGGGCCCGGTAACCACTCAGGCGTGTTTATATGAGCAATGTCGTCAATATTTTTAACCACAAGATTACATTACTGTCATTTTGTATTGTCTCATTGCTTTGTATGTATTTAGTTGTTTCTTCATTGGTCAATTTCCCATGCCCAGCAATCTATACTCTCTCTTGATCATTCTTTTTCAGCCATTGTGATCATTCTTATTGTGATATATAAACAGCCTTTGCCAAGAACGTATTTTACGTCACATCTTCAGTACCATTTGGAGCTCTAGTGCTTGTCCTTCAGCGACGTGTCCAATTTATACCAGCGTTTACTGGGTTCTCTCTCCGTAAGCCTTTGATTGTCCCCAGCCGACCTACAAGGCAGCAGGCTAGCAATCTATACAAGGATGTTTGATGCTTCCATGAATCCAGTCATCAGCAGAGATTTTCTCATGTGTGCTCCTGTTTTGATTTTTTTTGGCTTTTGCTGTGGGTCCCCTCTGCTTTGTGAGGATTCACGTACTGACATCCCCATAATTGTTACCTGCCACGCATGTCGTAAGAGATGACTAAGGAGGTTGGGCGTGGGGCTAGCTACCCCACACCGTAAAAACACTAGATGGCTACAGAATGGAGAGCAAACCGAGTAAATGCTGGCTGAAACCGGACACATCGCGAAGGATAAGCACCAGAGCTCCAAATGGTGCTGAAGATGTGACGTAAAACACACCAATGCTAACGCTGCATGAATCAGATTTCCACATGAATAGAATCTATGGGGAGATCTGGTACATCGGTCTGGGCTGTGATCGCGAGAGAGAGAGAGCGAGAACCAACCTTACTGCACTCCTAGTAGACTCACATGCTATTAAAAGGGCTGTATTTTTATGGCTCCTGCAACATGCTAGTTAAATAAATTCCACATTCTGACCATCGTTGTCCTGTCCTACTCCAGCAATGTTTGTTTCCTTTAATCACAATCTATATGAATGATTTATTGCTGTTTCCTTATGTAACAGGCTGTCGCTCTGCAACTGCAGTATGTCTCCTTAATCCATCACCAATACCCTAACTATATATGCATTTGATGCAAGTCTCTCTACTTTCTCATTACCATGATCATCTTCATATTCAGGGGTCATTACATCCATGTAAGAACCTAGAGGTTGTATCTAACTTCATAATTTCTATAATTCTGAACCACTTTAGAACAAGTACATCTGGGCAGATGACGCTCATCAGCCCGGGAGGGCAGGTCGTCTACGGTCGCTGCCCTGAAAGACAATAGCAACCTGCTGCCTTGTATGTTTTGGCTGGGGACAGCAAAGGCTAGCGGAGAGCAAACCGTACACAAACGCTGGTTGAAACCGAGCACACCACCGAAGGATAAACACTTGAGCTCCAATTGGTACTGAAGGCTGTGCATGTACATCCCGTTCTGATGTTTGGATGTTTATATATCACAATAGAATGATAAAAACGGCTTAAGAACGATCTCGAGAGAGAGAGAGAACAAGAACATAAAATAAGGAAACATATTTGGTTAACCATCCATGTAACTGAACGTAGTTGTGCGACCCAGCAGCATTCAGTTTATTTGGTTTGTGCTACATTCTAACAATATCCCTGATACTAAAAACACTTGAATTACACATTTACAATTTCAGCTTATGAAGTTCTTGAAACAAGCAAAAAGAATGTCATTTGACAGTGTGGATCCTGAATTTGATGAGGATATTCCACCAGTTTCTCAGCTCTCTAAAGACAACTTTTTCACAGTATTCCGTCCTGCTTTTGAAAGAAATGCAAGGTGATTTATAATAACATAGTTTTTTGGTTATTAATTGTATGATAGCAGTTGTATATCATTTTTAACTTAGACCTAAATGTGTTTGGGAATTCTAACAGAAATAGGATCCATAAGGAGACAAAATATCAGTGGACTAGATGCTATGTACTTCTGCTTTGCATTCGTTCTTTACGACCAATTTTAATCACTCTTTGTGATATGTTTGATCTTTGCCAAGAACGTGTATACCTTTCACATTGGTTTGGCAGGCCCCTAAACACATAGACTTTTACATGTTTAGGACAAAGGCATCCGATTTCAGCCAAACCTCCGTAATCGCCTCTTATGACATGCTTGGCAGGTAACAGTGGTTCTATTCTTACACCCCAAATTTGGGCCCCGGTAACCACTCGGGCGGCTATGTACTTATACTTCAGACTCAATGCTTCGAAGAGAGCAACGCTCCAGCAAATGAAGCAGTAGATAATGTACCAAAGGATTACAACTTCAACATAACATATCAAATACTCTCTAAAGTCATCAATATGAAAACTAGGCCACACAGGTCAGCTAAAAATAACTCTTCCCAGATTGGACCAGATTATCATTTTCTGATTAAGCACAGAACACAACAGATTGAGAAACCATCTGTACCACAGAATCAAGCTCAACCTTGCAGATTTATATAACTGTGGTGCCCACTCTATGATGCATGAATACCAATTACAGATCTGCCTCACTACAATAGTGTGTGAAGATGCACATAACCATATAAGAAGCACATGGCCATATCTTGTCTGCATTTACACAAAAGCTTAGTCTCAAACTAAGATGTTAAGAGTCATTGAAAAGTCAACATAGAAGTTTGGGAGTTACTTTTTCTTCAAATATTAGAAACAAACATGTGAAACTTACTCGTGGAGAAGAAAGATTGACGGTTACTGAACAGTCATCGTTGCACTCTGGCAGATCCATAGGTGCCAGTCTCCCCCAGCAGATGCAGAAGGGTATGCATACTGATGGTTTCTGTGGCTCACTCTACCCTCAGGCAACCAATTCTATTTGTACAACGGGTAACTCCAAACTGTTTAAATCACAGGATATCCATTTTAGTGTTGTCATGCCCAGGACAGTAAATTCACATAAGCCTCTGGAGGTTCGAAACTTCAATAGACTGCATCCACTTATACCGAAACCTGCCCTTTTGGATCTTGTGAAGCACAGACTAAGAGTCAGATACAAAAACAGCTCCAGTGAATGGATTCCTAAAGCCCTTTAGAGATCTCTACAAACTGAGGCATACCACTGCTTTCTTTGAAAATATTCAAGTGTCTTAGAGAATAAAGAAGGTGAATAATGCAAGTCAAGTTGGGTTTAGAACCTTGCAGAAGATTCTGTTGGGAGAAACTGCACTCATCACCTACCGTTATTATGAAGAAGGTTATTAATTTAAATGTTATCAGTACTAGATCATGTGAAGGAAGATGTGTAGGTTTATCTTTGTGGCTTATTTTCGAATGTAACCATTTTGGTTGGAATAGAATGTATTGTTATTAATAGAGTATGTATGAGATTTTGAGATAACTTTAGCATACATTTGACTACATCAATACAGACAAATTAGTATTGTACTTTCACCTTTTTAAAAAGTTTCTACCATTGGTAACAGAAGTTACCACATGTCCATGAGCATAACTAGAGCCATAATCAGTATATTTTGTTATGGCTCATTCAGTTTTGGAAGGTAAAGTTCAATAAATAATATAAGTTATATTGAGAATAATTAAGAAAAATATTGTGAAGTTTTCTTGAGAATATTTTCATTACTACACATTATTTCTGTAGTTTATCATTTTAAAATAAATTATATTGTGATTGTGTTCTGATCATATTGTATTTTGCAAGTGATATTACTTCTCAATGTTGTAATGTTTACATCATACTTTTGCAGGTGGTCAATCAAAAAGAGAGTTCCCAAACTTGGTGATGAGAATACTTCATTTGATGAAGTCAACAACTTTATTCTTTTGGTATGTATTGTTAAATTATATATGTCATTTTATGTTTCTAATTTTTATGTCAAAATTGTTATACTTCTTTCAATTTCTTCTCCGAACGCTCCATATCGACCACTTGTTAACCACTCTGTGTGATTTGTATGTGATCTGGGTCTAAGAGCAATTGTAAGCTGTGCCAGTTATGGGCCCTTTAAGTAGACGAGCACATCCGATATCTGCAATGCTTTTTATTTACTAGTGTAGCTTCCCTAAGTCCCATATCAATCGCCTCTTACGACATGCCTTGTAGGTCGAAGTGGTACTATTCTTTGCAGCCCCCGGCACTACACTGGCCCTTTCAAATTAAAATTATATATAAATATTTAATTTGTCGTTTCAGGTATGAGTTTGACTCCTGGAGAGAATTTTCATATATGGATGAGGAAGAGAAAGAAAAAGGAGAAAAGTAAGCTAAATTTGTAACACTTTTTGCTAGAGTTTGTGACCATTTACATCTACTATAAAACTATTAATTTCTGGAGAAATATATCTTCTTCTTCGTTCACCGCTGTGAATTCAGGCATACCAGGACGCCTGTTATGGCACTTCTGACTGATTTTTGTGTGAAGGTCTGCTTTCATCATTGTCAGTGACACTCGCAAAAACTACACGGACCTCTGTGTGAGCTACAAAAGACAGTGAAGTTCATACAAGAGACAACATTGAATATATAGACAAATTTCAAACGAATGGAAGGAAGGAAGTGACACTTGCCATACAGTTGTGCTTTATCCTACTACAGAGGTATACAAAGATAAAATATGCATGCAAGACTTATCTGTAGGAGAGCATATCCAGGTTTGTGATGCAGAGCAAATAAGTTTGCAAATGATCTAATTCTTCTGACCTGATCAACAGTTTATCTTAATGTTGGTATGATCTGTTGATGTTGTACCTTCATCTTGAATACCTGAGAGGTATGTCATGTTTAGTTTTAAGAAATGTCTACAAACCCAAAACTGGCCCAAGATGTGTTCACTCTGAGAGATATTCTAATTCTATAGCTAGAGGATTGTGTGACAATATTACTACTCTTCATACGCCCGAGTGGTTACCGGGCCCAAATTTGGAGTGTAAAGAATAGAACCACTGTTACCTGCCACGCATGTCGTAAGGGCGACTAAGGAGGTTTGGCTGAAATCGGATGCATGTGTCCTAAACGTATAGAAGTCTATGCGTTTAGGGGCCTACCAAACCAATGTGCAACGTATACACGTTCTTGGCAAAGATCAAACATATCACAAAGAGTGATTACAATTGGTCGTAAAGAACGAGCAAGAAGAAGACTACTCTTCATAAATTTAGGTGAGTAAACCTGATCAAAATCCCCACTGCCTTGTGGGTCATCACAGTAATGCAGAGGGCTAGAGGAGTAAACCTTGACCAAAAATCTGGATGGAGGGACCCTAAGGCAGTTGGTGGTTAAGTGTGTATTCCTTGCCATCTTCTGGCATCTCCTGCAAACCCTGCTTGATTCCAAACATATAGACTTTGTCTTTCCTTTGGATGAAACAGTAGGGTAGAGAGGGGGTTTGTGCACAATGCGCACGGCACATTCTCCATATCAGCTGCCCAGGCTAGGCACAAGAGAGACAAATGAGCTGAACGTCAGAGAGAAAGCAAAACTCAGAAGTTGTCACAGTAAAACACTTGCCAATTGACCGTCTGTAAAGACGAAAAAGGCCATGTACATAAATTTAATGGAAATTATCAAATTTAGCCAAAGGGTGGAGGAAAATTTGCTACATAAATATATTAACGTAAGCACTAAATATAAATCATATATAATAATATAGTTTGCTAGGGCCAAAGGTGCATGAACATAAAGGGTTTTGGCAGCGTAGGGTCAGGGAGCTGCTACTGACCAAGGCCCTACTCAATCTTCACATGATGGCCCTGGAAACAGCCATAATTTACAATCAACTTAAAATGTCATTTATACTCTCTTAACATCTCTTACTGAGTTGCAGTCATAATTTATTTATGCTTAAAGGTTTGGAATGGCAGTTTTTGTCTGCTTGTGAAACAAAAGGCTGGCTATTCACAAATTCAGGTTTTTATTCTGGTAGAAATGACTTCCAAGTCAAAACAGTATTTTGAAGTTATAGTTGAATGTTGATAGTGTCCTGATGGTTTGAACATTACGGCTGCAGAGGCGGGGCATCTGGCCTATGGGAGAGAGAAATTCCGGAAGGCTTTTGGGGTGGCAAAGTTCTGCTCAGGACAAGCTATATGATGATGATAGTGTCCTAGCCTGAATTACCTAGTTTGAGTTTAAATTTTTAAATGATAATATTATTCTTTTATCTGCCACAGTCGCGATGAAAGAAGATGGATAGAGAAGCAGAATAAAACTGCCCGACAGAAGTTAAAAAAAGAGGAAGCTCTCAGGTTGCGTCAATTGGTTGGTAAGTGAAAATTGACAAGTCAGTTCAGGAGTATATTTACGCTCACATGTAAACAGTATAAAGTAAGCTGTTGGATATTGACATTTGATTAGGTTTCATCTCCATATCATCTTCCTCGAACGCTCCATATCAACCACTGTGTGATTTTGTGTTATCTGAGTCTAAGAGCGATTGTACGTTATGCCAGTTATGCGCCTACAAGTAGGCCAGCACATCTGATTTCTGTGATGCTTTTTATTGACTAGGTAGCTTCCTAGGGCCTACATCAGTCGCCAATTACGACATGCCTTGTAGTTCGCAGTGGTACTATTCTTTTCTTCCAATGCGGGCCACGTCACCACTCAGGTGATCTCATATCTAAGATCAGTAGTGCTCAATTTTCCTTGTCTTGTGCACATTGACACTGTTCTTCATCTCAACCTTGTGACCAGGCAATCAGTTAAGCGCTATTCTGATAACACGATAGCTCGTGTAAGTTCGTCTACTGCCCTTCACTAAGTTAATGTTTCCTTTCTACTTATTTTGTTGTCTTCCTCATGACCACCTACCCTTAACCTTTCTCTCCTGTATGGTTTTTCAGCAGTCATGTCTTTTTATGTGCTTAAAATATTTGATTCATCTCTTTTTAATCTTTGTAACAAAACCCTCCATCTTTTCCATTTATTTGCTACTGTGTCCATGAAATACAAGGAGGTCAGAAAGTAATGCACCACATTTTTTTCTCTGGTAATAATGAAGACAGGATCATGAAATTTTGCACACTTGCAGTATAACATGTGCTGATAGTGTGACCCAAATTTCACGTATTCTGATCAATAGAACGCATGCAACAAACCGCTGAAATGACGAGTGTCAACAATGTCCGTTACAAACAGAATTGTTATGAATTCTGGCTGCGGAGAAAGAAAATGTGGTGAACATTCATAAATGATTGTGTGCAGTCTACGGAAGTTGTGCAGTCGATAAGAGCACTGTCAGTCGTTGGGTTCAGAGAATTAAAGGTAAAGAAAATGGACATATGGGGCGAGGATTTACTGCGCTCTAAACGTTCTGCCATGGCTTTGAGTCTCGACATGTTGAACCGCACTGATGCCATTATTCGTGAGGATAGGCGTATCACCAGCCAACAATTGGCCTTGCAGCATTCAATACGCTGACAAAACTCAAGAGACGGTTCTGCAGAGTTCGTCCAAACAAGAAATCATCTTATTTGTTGCTCCAACATGACAATGCATGTCCTCACACAAGTCTGGCAACATGGGAAGCAATCAACAAACTTGTTTGGACTGTACTACCCCATCCACCATATAGCCCTGATCTGGCTCCATCTGATTTTCATCTGTTTGGTCCCTAAAAAATTCACTGCGTGGCACACGGTTTGACAACAACGAGGATGTGATTCGCGCAGTTAAGAAATAGCTACGTGAGCAAGACAAAACTTGGTACAGACTAGGCATAGATGGCCTTATTCCACGCTGGCATAAAGCCATAAACTTGGACGGAGATTGTGTGGGAAAAAAGGGTAGTATTAAGGATATGTTCAGCTAAAATCTGTGAAAATTTCACCACATTTTTTCCAATAGTTTTTTTCAAAAATTGTGGTGCATTACTTTCTGACCTCCTCTACATTCAATTCTTTAGTCACCCATCTCAAAGGTTGCAATTTTGTTGTTTGACTACCTGTTCAGTGTCCATGTTTTTGTACCATAGAAAAATTATGAATATATATAGTACCTGGTGACTCTTTATAATATTATTTATAAAGCCCCTTCTTTGGCTACTTCATGTTGTGAAAGGTGACTAAAATGGATTGTGTACATGGGACTAGCAATCATATCGAAAACAAACAGCAAGAGTAAGCACTTCAGTAGTGCAAGAGTATACTAATGTTTTATCAAGTAGACTAGCTATAATGCTGTTCACAAACGTTTTTATTTTTCTCTTGAAATAGATAATGCTTATTCCTGTGACTTAAGGATACAAAAATATCGAGATGAGGAAAAGGAAAGGAGAAATGCAGCTCGGAAAGCAAAACAAGATGTTGTTAGGCAGAGAGCTGAGGAAGAAGAAAGGGTAAGACATAAATAATACATGCTCAGTTCAGATTTGTGTTCTTATGTTCATTCATCAGGTGCCGTGCTGGCTTGCGTAGGTGATCATGGATCTCCACAAATCTCTGTCATTGGTGTTTGCTATCAACTCAGATGTTGAACTCTACCGTACCATGAAGTCAGGCTATCCCAAATTTTCTCTGTCTCGTCTATCCTCGATTTTACCGGTTGTCACAATGTGTTCTAAACTTCCCTCCTCATCACATGCCCGAAAATGATGACTGCCTCTTTCTTATATTGATGATAAGCTTTCTCTGTGTCTTGATCTCATTCAACACCTCAATATTAGTCAGTTTAGCAGTCCATGGAATTCTCATCATTCTTCTGTAAAACCAGATCTCTGTTGCCCTCTGAGATTTTTTGATCTGTGTATTCATTGTCCATGACTCGCCTCCGTATGCCAGTATTGGTTCTATGTAGCACTGAATAACTCGCATTCTGATCGGAATTGACAAGGACTTGTTGCAGATAATTCTTATTATGTTCATTAGCTATCACTAAAGATTTTCTGTGATTACATAAATAGAAACCCATTGTACAAGAATGTTTTGGGCACAAAACTCAAGCGTGGCATGTTGTGGATGTCAGAGACTGCAAGAATAATATACCAGGTGATTACAGTTGCATTCCTACCAAAGGAGAACGAATGGATTCCAATATATGAGAACATGGCGAACTACCACAATATAATTACTCTTGAAATGGAATGTAGAGATTGTTGCAATGAGAAAGCAGACCTCGAAATTAATCATCAGCTGGTAGTAGATAAGACCTAGGGCAATAATGTTGTATATACAGATGTGTCTATGTTTCATGGGGCAAAAACTGGCTATGGCTTTTTAGCTAGTGTGCTTGATAGGGTTGTCACTGAGCAGAATGTAACAAGGATGAATATCAAAGCTGTTCAATGGCTCCCTCAGACTCCATTTACAAGAGAATTTTTTGTAATAATTACACCAAATTCAGTACCCAAGATGGTGTGCTGAAAACAGATGTATCTGACCAAAAGAAGCAGCTACGGTACGGCAGACTCATTGTAAACTGCAGCATTGTATAACAAATATCTATTTAACAGCAAACAAATAATTAAAAAGCAGCTTAATTATAATTATTATTACTTCTGAAATCAGAGTAAGTCTCACCTGAATGGACACTAGTGGTAAGGGAAGCAAGCCTTCACGCAAAAATTAGTCAGATGTGCCATATTAGAAAAAGAAAAAAAAAGTAAAACATAATACTATTTATAGTTCAGGAAATACAAAAAAAATATTGCACTTGTTATCGGGAGTAGATGACTTCTGTGGTCTACAAAGCTAATTTCTAGTTGACTTTAACACTCAACAAACTTCCCACATTGTGTGTTTTATTAGTTGATTGACATATTTGTTACTTGATTGACATATTTGTTACACTTTATATCATTGCATTAACACTTAACCATCCAAAGGTTTTCAGGTTTTTTTTTGTTCTTTATGATGACCAGCTCCAATACTATCAACCATATCAGTTCCTTTACATTAACAATAGGCATGTTATATATGAGATTCAAGAATACTATTTTAAAAAAACAGTAGTCACAGAAACCAAAAACAAATTGTTCAAAACTAACTCGAGTCTCGGAAGGACTAGGGCTCCATGCAGGAGACAGATGACGCGCAGCAGCCAAACCCGCAAGGAAGCTGACATGCTGACGACCCTTTTCGGCCGCAGACAGATAGGCCATACCTTTGCGGAAGACACAGTCGAGTGTCACTAGACAGGTGCTCGAGTGGAACCCGCAGGGGAAATGAAAAAGAGGACGCCATAAGCAGACTTGGAGACGAGGTCTTACTGAGGAGCTGAAGAGTGCTCAATTGACCTGGGAGACCATAAAAAGAACAGCCAGAGACCGAGAAGAGTGGCGAACAACTGTTGAGACCCTATGCTCCACGAGGAGCGGAGAGGATTAATGATGATGATGATATATATATGTTTGGAAAGCAAATTGAATGGGCTATCGAGTTATGTGATTTTAACAGTGATGTGATCTACTTTTGGTGTTGCTAAATATATATTACAAATGGCAAGAAATGTGTACAGTCAAAAGAAGAAGAAAAAGTTTGAAATATATCATGAAAACGTTTAATGCCAATCATTTAGTATCTTCATTTTTACACAACATATCCAAAAATAAAGTTGTTTGGGCAATAAACAAGGCAGTAATCAGGAGATTTGTCATGTCTAAATATTTCATTGAAGAAAAAATAAATAAATAAGCCCTACAAGAGAAAATGATGCAGACCTTGTCTTGTAAGGAGGAACAGAAATCTAGCACTTATAGTTTGTTACATAAAGATTTCATAGATATATAATTTCTAAACATAGCAAGTAAAAGATATTGAACAAAAAATATGAGTACATGGTGATATTTGATAGACAAAATATGCAGGAAAAAGTTATCTTGTAAACAGACTCTGTGACCCAGGCACAGAATGTTCCATCTACTGATTAAAACAAAATGTTCATGTAACTTCTAATTAAAACAGAATTTGCTGTGGAATGTGTAGAGACAGTGTTTTTGCAACTATAGTTTCACAAATGTGATAAATGACAATTTATTTTATTTCCAGAAACAGCAGGAGATACTAGAGGAAGAGCGTAAGAAAAAAGAAAAGGAGGATGAGATCATACGAGCGCAGGTTTGTTTAAGTTTACTCATATTTGATCAGCACAAAACTTGACTATTGACTTCACTTTCTATTGATGAAGGTGTTTGAGTAAATATAACAATTCTATCATTTGTAGGTTTGTGGTCAGGGTTGTAACAGTATGCATGTTTATCTTTAAATAATATGTAGATTTCATTTTTCGTTTCTTCTTTGCGTTCATTCTTTGCGACCAATTTTAATCACTCTTTGTGATATGTTTGATCTTTGCCAAGAACGTGTATACGTTGCACATTGGTTTGTAGGCCCCTAAATGCATAGACTGCTACACATTTATGACACATGCATCTGATTTCAGCCAAACCTCCTTAGTCGCCTCTTACGACTTGCGTGGCAGGTAACAGTGGTTCTGTTCTTTACACCCCAATTTGGGCCCCGGTAACTACTCTGGTGATTTTTTTTTTCTTTCTTGTTATCAATAATACACTGGTTAGTTGTACAGTATTGTATTTGTTTAGCTGGTATAATTGTGTATCTTTTAATATCACTTACTTCTTCTCTTCCACCATTTACTTCTTTATGGTAGTGTTGGGGGTGAAACGTAGTGATTTTGCGTGTGCTTTTTTAAGGCACTTTGTATGCTGATATTCATGTTCGTAAGGCTGTTCTTGATGCCGTCGCTCCATCTTTGCGTGGTCTTCCTCTTGCCTTGTACTCATACTTTTCTGTGTGGCTCTCTGTGGTAGGCGATACCAGGGCATTCTGGTCAGGTGCCCAAACCATTTAATCTGTTGTTCTTTTATGATCACTTACTTGATTGTTATAAATCAATGTAAGAGCAAACATTATTACAGTGGACATTGAATTAAAGTTGCCGTGTGGTGCTGGGGCCCATGAGGAAGCAAAGAATAGTACCACTGCAACCTACAAGCATGTCGTAAGAAGCGACTGAGGTAGGGAAGCTACCTAGTAAATAAAAAGCATAGCAGAAATTGGATGTGCTGGCTTACTTGTAGGCGCATAACTGGCACAGCGTACAATCGCTCTTAGGCTTGGATCACATACAAATCACACGGAGTGGTTAACAAGTGGTCAATATCGAACATTCGAAGAAGAATGGATTCTATAATAAGAGAAATTGGAAACAATGCCTTCAGCTAATGAAAAATGGAAGAGACTACGGTGTAAAATGGGTGTTTATGGCTAAAAATATTTTTACTGATCAAAACTGTCTATACAGCAGAGATTTAGGCTTGGGAATTCCCAATTGCTGCTGTGATTATATGACTTTACTGCGACAAGGTGTCCTCCTGTTTCTCCTCCACAATGCACTGATGAGAATGAAGCAAGTTGTGTTTGTTGGAACATTGGCATCAAACTCTACCTTGTTCTGTATGTTTTGAACAGAAGTCTTGAGACCCTCAGACTGCATATGAACTTTGAACATAAAGATCTGAAAGAAGTTGATCGAGGTCACATGTAAGGGTTGCCCTGAATGTCGAAACATTGTTAATGCTGTATAAGTGCTTCTCTGTGAGACTTTCAGCAAACTTAAATGGACTGATCACATGTGAGGACACCCTGTGTGCTGTGATATTGATATGAAAGTAATAGTAGGTTCTCCCGAGTGGTTACCGGGACCCATATTTGGGGTGTAAAGAATAGAACCACTGTTACCTGCCACACATGTTGTAAGAGGCAACTAAGGAGGTTTGGCTGAAATCGGGTGCACATGTCCTAAACGTGTAGAAGTCTCTGCATTTAGGGGCCTACCAAACCAATGTGCAACGTATACATGTTCTTGGCAAAGATCAAACATATCACAAAGAGTGATTAAAATTGGCCGTAAATAACGGACGCAAAGAAGAAGAAGATAGTAGATTCACTCAAGAGGCTGCAGTTTCTTCCAACACTTTTTCATAAACAAATTAAATATAGATGTGTCCATTTCTCAAGAATATTTAAGATTCAGGTTCACAGAAAATTATCATTGTTGTTTTATCTGGGATAAATCATGTTTAATCTTCTCTTTTTAGTTGTGTCTCTTATTATATTATAAGTACATGAGTCTTCAGATTTAGAACAGGACAATGCAGTCTTCAGAGCAATCAGAGCACACCTCCACAGAATGGGTCTCAGCAGCCTGCACCTGTGGAGCACCTAAGTAGTCCCCAGAGCACATCCTACAAGACCGCCTAGTCTGAGTAGTGAGAGATTGGAAATCTGGCCAACAGAAACAACCCTACAAGACAAACTATGGGGAACCGGTGAAGACCTCAAGCGCACCACCCTGTTTATGACACATACCGGAGTAGTCGCATAGCAAAAGTTGATCACAGAAGAAGAATAAGTACATGATTTTCATGAGAATTATGATAACAATACATTTTTTTCAGTTTCTTGTTATACAGTTCTGAAACAGTAGTTTCATATAGAAACTCTAAACAAATGTTTATACTAATGCATTAAATAATTGTACATTTCTTGAATATCTTTCAGGCTGCTATAGCCAAGAAAGAGAAAGATGCACTCAAAAAGCAGCTGAAAAAAGAAAGAAAACTTTTGAGATCTTCAATAAAGGTAAAATTAATGTTAGTCAATTTTGTGAGCAAACAATTATAATAATGTTCATCCATCTCAGGCTATCATGACAACAGTTTCCACATTTTTCCACCTTTGTGTGTTTAGTTTAGTCGTCGGATCACCATCACTGCACGTCCGAACAAATTAGTCCATAAGTGCTCCGATCTCTCCCTCAGTATGTCCATCAGCGTGTGGCGACTAACGACACCAGTTCTTTGTTGGTTTACAATTCTTCTTTGTCTGCCAGCATAGCGTTCTTGTCGAGCTACACCACACTTAACTTTGATTTCTTGCAGTCTGGTTAGTGTTGTGGATTCACCGCTATTACGTGAATCATGTACACGCCCTCTCTCCCTTAAGGAATTTATAATATCAGCCTGGTCCATTGCTCCTCCGCTTTGGACAGCAGCCATACCTGCAAGCCTATCCGAACGTTCATTCCCCTTACACCTGCATGCCCTGGCACAAAAATAAAACTGATCTTTGTCAGCTTAGACCTCCCAGCGATTCTATCCAATGTCTCCTAGCCCATCCTGTTTCAATCTTCCTGAGCATACTCATTGAGTCACTGAGAAAACATGCATGGATAAAAGTCTGTGATTCTAGCCAAATCATCGCTTTGGTAACCGCCATGATTTCCATAGTGAGACTGCTCGTAGTCACGGCAAAACCACCACTGTCTTCCTTCACAACATCTTTGTGTGTATATGAGGGTAACTAGTCTAATTCTAGCACAGAATTTATTACCAAAGATGGAAAAAGTATGCTGTAACTGTTGATGTTTGCTGCACTATCTGTTTTGACGACATTTTTTTCTCTTGTTTGATTGCCATTTGATTGAGATTTCCTTGCATCACTTGAACTAGACTATCATACATTGATAAGTATCGTTATCAGAGTGTAAAATGTTCCTTGTTTCTATATTAGTCATAATATCTTGTCTCCATTGTCCATCTTTTACTGCACAAATTCACTTTGCACCTCGTGAAATTTGTATGACTCATCTATACAAATGTCATCTGAAATTGATGTATCAGTTATATGAGGATTGTCACAGCACTTGACAACTCTTATTGCTAATCTTATCTTTGCAGGTATACCAAAGTATTTCTGTAAAAAGACTTCCCTCAATCCTCTTAACGTAGGGCCCTCATATAGGACCCTTGGCAGACTGTTATAATGGGGAGTTGGGGCATTACAAAGTTTACGTCATGCAAAGTGAGCGGAGGGTCTAAAAAAAGTTGGGAAATCTATGGTCTAGAGTGTATTAATGTTGTTAATTTGTTCAATGAAGTCTGTACAAATCTAGAACTGTGTGTTAAATTAGATTTTCTGAACCACCATCAATTCTTCGTCTTATGTAGTTTTGCTTGATTCATATTTCTGTATGTAGGATTTTGACTATTTTGCAACCAGTGATGAAGAACGAGTCACATTGCTGCAAGACATAGACAGGATGGCAGAGCTACTGTCACTCAATGAGTGAGTATAGTTATGTCTCGACAAAAGTAATTACAAAGAATTGTAAAAGATTCTGATAGTTTCATTAGTCTTTTATTTTCAGTATACAGTCGTAAAAAACCTAGGTACAATTGTCATAAACAAATCTGATATTTCGTAACACTTTAGTTTAGTGTACACAATTGTTTAAAGTTAGATTGTTTAGGTCATGTGTGATTCCTGTACTGACCTACGGTTGTGAAAGTTGGAAATCAACAAAGAAAATTGATAAAAACTGGACAACTTTGAGAATAAATGTCTCAGAAAATTGTTAAAAGTAAAATGGAGTGATTTCGTTTCTAACAACACAGTGAACGATAGAACACAACAACCTGTATCAAATATTATAAGGAAACGAAGGTGGAAATATTTAGGTCATGTTCTTAGATCAGATGAAAAGAGACTAAATCGACAAGTCCTTATGTGGTCACCAGTTGGGAAAAGAAAACATGGAAGACCTAAGACCACTCTTCTAAGAACAATCCTACATGAAAGTAAACTATTGGGAGGTAAAACCATACAAGATCTCCAACTGCTAGCAACGAACGCATCACATGGAGATCTAAAACCTCTGCCCTATGTGCCCCTTTGGCACGAAAGGAACAAACTAACACAATTGTTTTAGGGATTACATTTATAGGCTTGACTTGCTTTTCAAATATCTTCCACATTTGTTAAATTGTTAACTTTAATGTATTCAGTAATATTTAACAATATTCAGAATTGAAAGACCAAGGTCAATTCCCGGTACGGCCAAGGAATGTTTTTCTTTTGAGGCATAAAGACAAATCATAACATGAATAGTTTCATGACCACTGCACTAAGCCATGCGGTCATTGAATTCAACAGGCACATGTCCCCCATACAACTCTCTCTTTCTTTCTCTCTCTCTCTCTCATCTATTCCCAGGTGGAAGATGGAGTTGGCTGTCCACTCTTTCCATTAGCGTAGGGATCCCCCTTCCCAGTACAACGCCGGCCTAAAAAGCAGTATTACAGACAGTAATGACATAGAAAAGAGTACCAGTTTTGCAATGAAATATCACCTTTGCAAAATATTGTATTTTCTATTTATATATATGCTTATATTTGTATTCTCATCTGCTATCACAGTTTACAGTCATTAAATAAAAGTCTTGGTCAAGGAGATGTAGACATTGCTAAAGATGCATTCAGGAGAAAGGTAATTGTGAAAATTGTATTGATATTATGTTTGGTTTGTTTCACATAGATATCACACAGTTAGATAACAGTCAATGTCACTCTGAACAGACCCATTGGTGCTTAGTTATTCTTATAAGATGATAATGGATATACATGCTGATGGTTCCCATAGCTCGCTGGTTATCTCATCCATCCTTGCAATGGATGCCATCTAGAAGTAGACTTCATACGTAGCGATACCGTAGTGAGAGATCTTCTCTTCCACCATTTACTTCTTTATAGAAGTGTTGGGATCATAGTCTTAATATGAATATATATTTTTCTGTTCATTTTTCCTCCCATGTTATTGTTGCAAGATTATCTTGTGACCGTCACCAGTGGTTACGGGCCCAAATTTGGGGTGTAAAGAATAGAACCACTGTTACTTGCCATGCATGTCATAAGAGGCGACTAAGGAGGTTTGGCGGAAATCGGATGCATGTGTCCTAAACGTGTAGAAGTCTGCGTTTAGGGGCCTACCAAACCAATGTGCAACGTATACACGTTCTTGGCAAAGATCAAACATATCAAAAAGTGATTAAAATTGGTCGTAAAGAACGACAGCAAAGAAGAAGAATATCTAAGATAACAAACTCATTTATTAGGACAAATTTCATGTCACTAAATGTACTCATTTATTGTTGTTGTATCAAATCGAATGTGTGTTTCTAGGTCAAGGATTTTAATGATCAAATGGATGAGAGAAAAGAAACACCTTGAGCTGACACAGCAAAAATCTGGAGGAGTTAGTGCTTCTGTTACAAAAGTCTGGACGGAAATAGAAACACAGACTCTGATCAAAGGAGTTAATTTATTTCCAGCAGGAACACAAGACAGGTAAGAATTGATCAGATTAGCTAGTAGACATGGTTATTTTGTAATGCATATCAATACGATAGAAATTGTAGAGAACAATTCTTGGTTGAGCTGTGTGAGCTTGTTCTTGTCCTTATTTTCCCCAGATCTTCTTCGAACGCTCCATATCGACCGCTTGTTAAATCACTCTTTGTGATCGGGATTTAATCTGAGTCTAAGAGTGATTGTACGCTGTGCAGTTAACGCCTACAAGTAGGCCAGCACATCCGATTTCTGCTGCGCTTTTTATTTACTAGGTAGCTTCCTAGGCATCTACCCATCGCCTCTTACGACATGCCTTGTAGGTCACAGTGTTACTATTCTTTGCTCCTTTGTGAGCCCTGGCAACACACATGCGATTTTCCCCAGATGATATGAGAACTTATGGTATAGTTAGTGTTGGCTACATTAAAATAAACTTGATTAGCACAGACTTGTGGCAATGCTATAGTTTATCTGAAAGATATATTGTGCTGGTTAAAATACTCCATTATTATAAATACATATTCTATTTCAGTAATGATCTAATACACTAACGGTTATTCCTCTACTTGTTTTTTCTTCGTTACTGAACCAACGTCATAGGACTCCAGGCAGACTCATAGGTGCTCAGTGTCCCCCAGCAGGTGTTGAAGTATGCCATACTGATGCCTCCCGTGGTCCATTAGCTAAACACGCTCCTCAGTCATTCAGTTCTGCTTGTACATGTAATTCCAAACCCCTCTTAAATCGCTGGATAAATTCAATATCAGTTATAGTGTCTTCATTCAACAGACGGACACCGAAGGACATCCCCCTATCCATTTTCAACTCCTGAGTGATCAATGCTGCTGGTGCAGTCTGTCCACTATTTCATTGCCACGAACACCCACTACTTCTATAGATCCGCATACACCTCTGGAGGTTTGCAACCTCTGTTGGACTCATACTTCACCTGTGCTAATTTTTACATGTGTTATTACACAGGTTTTAGCCAGTTGATTTACATGTTGGTCATGTGTGCATTAGCCTATAGCATCATGTGCAGCTACTGTTGACTTTGATGACCAGTATTACCTTCTATTTAGACATATGAAAATCGTAGCATATCCTTTGCAGGACGTAGCCATCGACCACAGTAAACGAGTCATTGATTTTTCTAGGCACCACTTATACAGTAGCTTGCCATTGCTTTCTGAACGTGAGCTCTATATTTACATTTCATAAAAATCCCGACAGAATTTGCTTCCAAATTTGCCCATTGCTGAGTTTGAACCAGGTATGCTTGGACTGTGATTGAGCTCACTACCTCTTAAGCTACAGATGCTCACAGACATTATATACTTTTACTTAATAGATTGATCCATTTTTTATATTGTGCAGAGGCAGTGAGCAGATTTGTTTTCATGTGGCTATTGTCTTCTACGGATGTTGTCGTTTTCTTCTTATTGCCTGAGTTTATAATGTCATTTGAATGTAAATTATACTTGTATTTTTTGCCTTGAAATCTCTCACATTTATCGGATAGAAAATTGCTGGCAAATGTTATGACATTGAATGACAATCAACATAAGACTTTATCAACTTATATTTACAGATGGGAGGTGATTGCAAACTTTATAGGTCAGCATGTCGCAGGTAGTAACAAAAATGCTAAAGATGTTTTATCAAAGGCAAAGGATCTGCAGAAAAATGGTATGTTCTTTTTTTGTAATTTAGATAATAGATACTTCTTTTTCAAACGCTCCATATCAACCACTTGCCAACCACTCTTTGTGATTTGTATGTGATCTGAGCCTACGACCAATTGTACGTTGTGCCAGTTATGCGCCTACAAGTAGGTCAGCACATCTAATTTCTGCGCAGCTTTTTATTTACTAGGGTAGCTTCCCTAGGGTAGCTTCCCTAGGGCTTACACAAGTTGCCTCTTATGACATGCATTGTAGGTTGCATGCAGTGGTACTATTCTTTGCTTCCCTTGCGGACCTCAGCACCAACATGGGCACAATAATAGATACAGAAAGCACCCTTCGTAACAACAAATGTGATATAAAGATACTGACAAAAGTAGTCATGGAAGTTGTCAACAAGAACATACCCAGAGTTAGAAGATTCAAATACATACCATTCAGGAAAAAAAACACCTTCCAATGATGCTTGACCAATCATCTGCTGCAAGTTCAAAACTGAAAACAAATCAAACTGAAACCAGCATTACTGAACACAACAGATAACAAGCTAAATTGTATTAGATCCAGTTGTTTCAGAAAAACTGTGTCACTCAACATAGAAAATGAGAACAAAAATATGTCAATTGATTCTACATGGCAAACACAAGAAAATATCATAGAAAACGGAGGATCCTACATGGCTGTAAAAGTTCTAGCAAACCAAAAAACACAACCAATAACTAATCAGATCTAATACCGTGCAAAAACATAACTCACTAGATGTGGTACTATAAAGTTGTGTGTTCTGTTTGTAAAATCTGACCAGTAAGCCCATCTTTTGTACAGTTTTGTTCTATGGGTAATATACATGCATTTTCTGCTGTTGAAAACATGCCAGAATTATACTGACCAAACACTAGCATATAGATATATAGCCTGAGTATCTGACAACTGAAATTCATAAAGGCTCAGTGAACTAGAACGGGATAACACTCCCAAGATTTGTGAAAGCAGTTGTACGTTGAACGATTTTATCTTCTAGTTCTACGGGTGCTGGGTGGCAATGTTCAAAATCATTATTTCTGTTTTCTTCCATTTGATCTTCAGCCCAACCATCTGACTGTTTTGGTTAATGCAACAGGTTTGTGTGTGATATCTTGATGTTGTGAGATAAAGTGCAATGTCATCAGCAAAATCTAGTTCTTCCAGGGTAGATGTGAGAGTCCATCTGGTACCCCTTACTTTATCTGCAGTTGTATTACCCATCATCCAATATAAATGTTGAATAGTAGGACTGATATTACACATCTTTGTCGTAAGCTTGTTTTGACTTCAAACTCCAGCTCAGAAGTTTCAACACTACATGGGAATTTGCTGAAGCAGTTTTTCATTATGTTTATAAAACACTGAAATTCATACTATCTTAGAATGTGCTTAAGACTTTTGCTTTATATGCTATCAAATCTGTATTGTTTTGTATTTATCTTATGCTCCATTAATTTTTCCGATATAAATGAGTAAACTATTTGGTCTGTCTGTAACCATTTGGGTCTGTTAGATCTTTATCTTTCTTTGATAGTATCATGACTTTCTTCCATACCAGCAAATGCTCTTGGCCTAGGAGATATGAATAATAAAAACTTTAAATATTAAGCTATGCAGTCTAAGCTGTTTACTCATTGACAACTCTTGTATCTGCATCCAGATATAAAGTTGAGAGAGGAAATCAAGAAAAATGCATTTACAAAGTTTGAACAGAGCCACAAAGCTGCTAAATCTGGAGACATGGACAAACCAAGTGAAAGACTTGAAAGTAAGTTTGAAATCTTGACTGGTATTTTGTGAACATTTCAATTTCAGAGTTTCATAATTGATTTTTTTAAAATTGTAACTATTAAAATATATTTTTATTTTCTTTGCTTGAATTTTATTTTTGAGTAAAATGTGGCAGTTTTATTTAGTCATATACTAGAACACAATAGTAATTATTTATTTTCAGCAAATGCTCTTGGCCTAGGAGATATGAATAATAACAACTTTAAATATTAAGCTATGCAGTCTAAGCTGTTTACTCATTGACAACTCTTGTCTCTCAATCCATGATAAGATCGAAGATGCTTTCAATAGGCATCAGTGTCTTTGTCTCAGGAGACAATAGGTTTTTGCCTTACATATTGTGTTCTGCTGAGTCATATCACCTATAGTGGCATATTCTGGAACGGTAATCCTTGCTGCAGGTGAAACTGGGGACTTTACTTTTTATTTTTTTATTTTCGTCCGCTTTCAACTCAGACTAAGTTTCATCTCTGAAACTGATTTTTGCGTGAAAATCCGTTTTTTCAATTTCTACAAAGGCAGCAGCGTGCACATTGTAAATTACTTTACACTGGCAGCTGTGTGCTCAATGTACTTGTAATTAGTATTCCCTCACCATACAGGCAGATTTTCTCCGACTTCAGAGGTACTCACCTTATCGTCCTGAGTAAGACCAGGGGACTCGAACAAATGCCAGACAGTAGGTTTGAACCCGAGGTATGAGGCGTCTCACAGCTAGCAGGCCGAGCTACTATCAACTACTCTAGGCAGTCCCCGAAACTGGGGACTGAAGCTGATCTCTATGCACTCTCTTTTGCAGCGATATGCGATGGTGTTTTCTTTTTTTTTAGCCAGCTATATCTGCCTGTCTCTTGTCAACTGCTCCCAATTATCTTTGTCTATGCTGCATACTGTTAGATCACGCTTTCAAGAGTAAGTTTCTGTAAAAAAAAATGTGGAAGTAACAAACCAGTTTTTATATCATATGGTCGCCGAGTGGTTACCGGGGCCCAAATTTGGGGTGTAAAGAATAGAACCACTGTTACCTGCCACGCATGTCGTAAGAGGTGACTAAGGAGGTTTGGTGAAATCGGATGCACATGTCCTAAACGTGTAGAAGTCTATGCGTTTAGGGGCCTACCAAACCAATATGCAACGTATACACGTTCTTGGCAAAGATCAAACATATCACAAAGAGTGATTAAAATTGGTCATAAAGAACAACGCAAAGAAGAAGAAGAAGATATCATATGGTATATTGGAAATACAGTGTTAGGTCCTGATTTTTCTTTGACCAGAAACCTTAGTCAGACACTAGCACAGCTCCATTAAAAGACACAGATCTTTTTGCAACCTTATCTATCACATTTCATCTTTTTCCTTCTCCAGTCCTTCTATTTTGACACTGTGGTTCACTTCTGCTATGCACCCACTTCAGCTTATTATTATTTGAGACAAATACTGAATTATGTCGCTGGTAGCATGCTGTACATTGACATGTCTCTGTACTTGTTCACATACTCTGTTGCACAACCACTAACCCATATCATGTTAGTAGCTACTTAATCCACAACCATTCAGCTTCTCATCATATAAAAACACCTAGAGCTTGGTTAACTTCTGCTGGAAATCTGGCCATCATCTTCTTGTCCACTCTTAACTGAAGTTCCCAGAATACTGTAATGTGATGGTATCCCCTTAATTGTACTGGTTTTTTTTATTCTGCTTATAATGATAATTCTCAGCAGTATTTTTGTCAGATGGTTCTTTACTTCACAGTAAATAGCTTCTGTCTTCTTTTGCAAATGTGAATTATAGTAGATCATTTAGTACATATCTGCTAAATCATTTAAAAGTATTACATTGTTTTAATATTTAAATATCTGGCTTTGGTAGGTGTGGGTGAACAACAGGTCAGGGAATTGGGCACAAATCAAGCTCCATGGACAGCAGAGGAGCAGAAGCTATTGGAACAGGCTCTAAAATCTTATCCTGCAAGTGAAGCTGACCGCTGGGACAAGATATCATCAGTAATACCTTCGAGGAGTAAAAAAGATTGCATGAAGAGATACAAAGTAAGACTTAGAATGTTGAATTATAAGATCTGTGTTAGGTTTTATTAGTTAGTTAGTTTGTTCCTTTCGTGCCAAAGCGGCACATAGGGCAGAGGTTTTAGATCTCCAGGTGATGCGGTTCGTTGCTAGCAGTTGGAGATCCCGTATGGTTTTACATCCCAATAGTTTACTTTCTTGTAGAATTGTTCTTCTATCTTAGATCTGCTACGTTTTCTTTTCCCAACTGGTGACCGCATAAGGACTTGTCGATTTAGTCTCTTTTCGTCTAAGAACATGACCTAAATATTTCCACCTTCGTTTTCTTATAATATTTGATATGGGTTGTTGCTGTGTTCTATCTCTCACTGTGTTATTAGGTTTTATAGTTACCATAAAAACTTTTCCGTCAAATCATTTGAAGGTTTACCTCTGAAGTCAGGATAATACTCACCTGTATTTCTTCAAAGCTGTAGTAGACAGCGACTTGTGTGAAGAGTGCACCTATTCTGTTTGGGAGGGCACGCTGGTGTACTGAAGAGTTTAACACTTGAGTCACGGCTGCTAAATGTTCCTTTTCTATGTTTGAAAAATTATTGTTTTGACTTTATGAGATATAAATGTGAACTTTTTCCTCTCCTTATTTACTCTTACAGTGGATGCTCCATGTCAGCGCTATATGTTGGTAGGCACGTGCTTTGCATATTTCTGCTCTAGTGTCCCTTCTCTTCCACCATTTACTTCTTTTTAGAAGTGTTTGGAGGGCATTGTAATGATCTTGTGTGTGCTTGTTCTAATGCACTTTGTAAACTCTTATTCATGTTCTTAATGCCGTCCTCCATCTTTGTATGGTCTTCCTCTTGCTCTGTACTCATTATACCCTATAACTATTTTCTCTATTTTGCTGCAAACACCAGTAGAGTTCATTGTGAGAAATTGAGTAACTGTGTAAACATTTGAAGTGATCACAATAGTTATTGGTTACTAAACTAACGTCATTGCACTCTGGGCAGACCCATAGGTGCTCAGTCTCCCCAACAGATATCGAAGAGTATGCATACTGATGGTTCCTGTGGCTCGCTGATTAAACACACCTCTCACTCTGCCTCTCAGACATCCAGTTCGACTTGAACAACGGGTAACTCCAAACTGCCTAAATCGCTTGATCGATTCAACATCGATTTTAGTGTCCTTATCCAACAGACAGTCGCGAAGAGACCGAAGAATATCCCCTTATCCATCTTCAACTCCCCAACAATCGATGCTGTTGATGCAAGACTGATCACAACAAGGAGAATATTAGCTTGAAATAATTAATGCCATAAATTTCGTTGTATCTGATATATTTTCATATTTGTTTGGCAGGAATTGTGTGAGTTGGTGAAGGCTAAGAAACAAGCACAAACAGCTGTTGCAGCCAAGAATAAAAAGTTGTGACCATGTGTATGACATTTTTTTAAGCAGTGTCCTTTAATAAACTTTTGTTGTAGCAAACATCCTGATAACATTTAAGAATACTGTCTTTTATTCATAAAAAAAACAAATAATTCATCCATGAATGCTGAACATTAAGAGAATGGATTTATTTTGAAGTTGGTTTCCAAATTAATTATTGAATTTTTGCTAGAAATATATGTTAGTACTTATTAAAGGATTGTGTCACTATTCTGTGCCCTTGCACTTTTACTTGTCTGCCCTTTATTATTTTTTTTAAAAATAATCATATTAAAGGCAATATTAGCATGGACAAGATTATAGATCATATTGTGTTCTATTAAATGTGTATTTATGAGATTGCAATATCAATGTTTTGTCTGGTGTTTTTTTAATTATTATTATTTAGTTTAGCTGTAAACAAGTAGAATGTATGCTTTTTTTGGCTTTACAATATTCTTCTTGTCAATCGTTCTTTTTGGCCATTTTGATCATTCTTATTGTGATATCTCTTGCGTTCCCATTCTTATTGTGATATAAACAGCCTACACCAAGAACGAGTGTGATACATCACATCTTCAGCGCCATTTGGAGCTCTGGTGCTTATTCTTTGGCGATGTGTCCGATTTCAACCAGCATTTACTAGGTTCGCTCTCCGTCAGTCTTTGACTGTCTCCAGCCGGCCTGCAAGGCAGCAGGTTGCTTTACAATACTGACCTCTTTACACTTTAATGCACCTGAATCTGCCTGATAAAATCTACAGACATTCACCAGGCAAACCTTTAACGACCTTAGGGTCACCTTAGTGACTCAAAAAATAGTATCCAGTAACATTGGAAATATGGCAAGGGTGTGTTTATCACCTCTATTCTTCCTTATGTACATGGACAGTATTATCGAAATATATGAAACATCACTGGATGTAGACCAACAAAATGAACTGTTATTTGTTGCTGACCAGAGTCTTATTCCATAAAAATTGTGAACAGCTGCAAGAACACATCATCATCATCAGGTGCCGTCTCCACATCGAAGGTTGACTGCAATGAATCTCCAGCATCCTCTGTCTTTCGCCTTGAGGTTGCACACTGCCAGACTGTAACCTGTCCATTTCTTAAAGTTCCCTCCACTTATTCTCGGTCTTCCTCTTGCTCTTCCCCTCAACTTTCCCCTCTAGTAAATGTTTTATCATGGTTTCATGTCTTTTTATGCAAGAACACATAAGCTTACACAAACAATAGCTGCCTCAAATACAATATGATCAACATTCAAAAGACAGAAGTCATGACTATAAACAGAGAACATAAAGATATCAACATACACATAGGTGACCAAACGCTAAAGCAGGTGCAAGAATTCTTCTTCCAACGCTTCACATAGATCACTTGTTAACCACTCTTTGTGATTTGTATATGATCTGAGCTTAAGAGCAATTGTACATTGTGCCAGTTATGTGCATACAAGTAGGCCAGTACATCCAATTTCTGTGACGCTTTTTATTTTCAAGGGTAGCTTCCCTAGGTCCCTACCTCAGTCGCCTCTTACGACATACCTTGTAGGTTGCAGTGTTACTATTCTTTGCTCCCCATGCGAACCCCGGCAACACACGAGCGGGGAGAATTCAAATATCTCAGAATTGTCTTCACATCTGATAGTAGAATGAACAGAGACCAAAACTAGAATCCTGCAAGCCAACAACTTTACATAGCAACTTACCCCAATCTTGAAACAACCAGCCGCCCGAGTGGTTACCGGGCCCAAATTTGGGGTGTAAAGAATATAACCACTGTTATCTGCCACGCATGTCGTAAGAGGCGACTAAGGAGGTTTGGCTGATATCTGATGCACATGTCCTAAACGTGTAGAAGTCAATGTGCAACGTATACATGTTCCTGGCAAAGATCAAACATATCACAGTGATTATTAAAATTGGCTGTAAAGAACGAACGCAAAGAAGACAAAACAACCAGCAATTCCAGTAGAGAATAAGAGACAGATTATAAATGCAATCTTCATACCAACACTGTGCTACCAGTGCCAAACTTAGGCACTGACAAAAGAACTAGGAAAAATTACCACCTGTGAAATGAGATGCTTGAGGAAAGCGGTAAATAAAACAAGAAGAGACCATACAAGAAATAAAAAAAACAGTTGAAACAACACTTGTTTCATTGTACAGTAGATTCCTTGGAAAACAGAGACTCAAATGGTTTGGCCACTTAATGAGAATGAACCAGACTGTATTAGTTGCAAGAGCATACAACCTGAAAATAGAATCATCAAGAGGAAAGGACAGACTGAGAAAAAGATGGAGTTACAGACATCTTAAATCCCCACAATATCGCAGCATATCAGGCGACCGAATGTGCACTATCTCAGAAACCGATCATCAATCATGGACGTCTACCCCCAAAAAAGCAGAGGGCGAAAGAATACTGGTACTGTTTTCAGTTTCTAACAATATGCACTTTCTAATTTTAATAACAGATAAAACATTAATTTGTGGTGACTAATGAACAGGTACTAGAGGGAGAGTCCAAAATTAATCTTACAAAATCATGATGTAGACAGTAATTCTACATATTAGTTATGCCCCCCTCATTTGAGATTGAGAAAGTGACAGCAGAAGAAGGAATATGGTGGGCTTAGAATCTTATTGTTGTAATTGTGAAACATGTAATAACAAAGTACTGTAGTTTTACACAATACAAAAACAATGACAATACACAGCAATGTTTCCACCAAAAGTCCTTTATCAAGCAAACAATACAACAGAAGTGACAAATGTCACAACACACTACATATAGACTACGGCAGACATTACAACGGTCCTAAAATGAAAATCTGTGACTCAAAACAAAATAAGTGCCAAAAAAAATTAGATGTGGAGAAAGAAACAATAATAAATCAAGTAAATATATAATTTATATATATTTAACATTTTTTTTCATCCAGAAGCACTTAGCTTTCAGCTCTTCGGTTCGGTGCCACGAACACCGTGAATCTGGGGAACCTGTGGCTTTTCTGCCAGCCCGCGGAATTGAACCCGCACTCACAGAGGGCTAGTCACCCGCAGTCCAACGCGCTACGAAAATGCTGGGCAGGCGGGCACATTTAACATATAGAATATGGAGCATCAGAAGAGAAAGTACTAAGAAGCATAGGAATGTAGAGCGTTAAGTCCATGAGGTCGCAAAGTACCATATAACGAAATAAAATGATTCTCCAGAGCAAATTGACTACGAACATGATCGGATGACTGTGATGTATGGAAGCAAGTCATAAACAAGACGACATAATATAATGGCATGATTACAATCTAGCAAATAACACAGCTATACAAGAGAATTATATTCCAAGCAATTTTGGAGCTGGCACTTACCAAGACCCTAGCTCACCTCCTTGTGGTGGCTCTGAAACAGACAACGGCTCTTGTCTGGCTAAGTGGGTGAGAATCGAGGGAGAGCTGCATGGTAGTAGTATGGACACAATCACAAATTGTATATGATGTGTTTGCAATATAGATAAACACAATCTCAGAGAGGTTGCTTCCACACGTGTCAACTTCCAAATAAGTATAAGTACAAGCGTAGTAAAGCTGGACCACTAAACGGAGCATAAGTCGTAACGCTAACTTCCAGCGAGCACAACCGTCATACAAAAGCTGCCAGCTCTAGGCGAGTCCGTCATATTTTGTCTGTGTCGCATAGACTCGAGAGAAGACTGCAGTTAACTTTGTAATAAAAGCCAAGTGCAGGTAAAAGAGTTGGCCAAGCGCAAAATTTAAAGTTGCCTTCTAGAGCCAAACAAAACTGCCCTCTCTGGAAGAACTGGGCTGGTTATGTTGACTGCGCAAAACCAAAAGTTGCATTCCTGGGATTCAAAAGCTTCCTCCGGGAACTGTTGTGGGTGATGTAGGCTGACCGCAAAAATAAAAGTTTTTCGTTCTAGAGTCTGATAAAACCAACCTCCCTGAATGTCTGTGCCTAGCCAAAGCCCGATTTTTTTGGCTTCTTTGGAAGGGAAAATACAAAGTGGGAACTCCAAATTGCTTGGTGACAACAAAACGAGTCCCAAAGCGGTAGAGTAAGCTAAACAGGAACAACCTCAACAAAGTGACAAACACACTTCTTGGCATAGATCATACCTCATGATGCAAAAAATGTTAAGGATGGTCAAAACAATGGTCAGAAAGATGGAAATTGGGTATATCAGCAAAGACAAGGTTGCAATGTGTAGACATACTCTTTGGTGCAAAAGCCCAAATATACGGTGTAAAAATGATCATTCAAGAGTTCAAATATCAAACAAAAGCCCAAATATCAGCGTAAAATGATCATTCAAGAGTTCAAATATCATATAAAAGCCCAAATATACGGTGTAAAAATGATCATTCAAGAGTTCAAATATCAAACAAAAGCCCAAATATACAGCGTAAAAATGATCATTCAAGAGTTCAAATATCATATAAAAGCCCAAATATACGGTGTAAAAATGATCATTCAAGAGTTCAAATATCAAACAAAAGCTCAAATATACGGCGTAAAAATGATCATTCAAGAGTCCAAATATCATACAAAAGCTCAAATATACGGCGTAAAAATGATCATTCAAGAGTCCAAATATCATACAAAAGCTCAAATATACGGCGTAAAAATGATCATTCAAGAGTCCAAATATCATACAAAAGCTCAAATATACGGCGTAAAAATGATCATTCAAGAGTCCAAATATCATACAAAAGCTCAAATATACGGCGTAAAAATGATCATTCAAGAGTCCAAATATCATACAAAAGCTCAAATATACGGCGTAAAAATGATCATTCAAGAGTCCAAATATCATACAAAAGCTCAAATATACGGCATAAAAATGATCATTCAAGAGTCCAAATATCATACAAAAGCCCAAATATACGGTGTAAAAATGATCATTCAAGAGTTCAAATATCATACAAAAGCCCAAATATACAGCGTAAAAATGATCATTCAAGAGTTCAAATATCATACAAAAGCCCAAATATACAGCGTAAAAATGATCATTCAAGAGTCCAAATATCATACAAAAGCTCAAATATACGGTGTAAAAATGATCATTCAAGAGTCCAAATATATACAAAGCCCAAATATAGGAAATGATCATTCAAGAGTCCAATCATACAGCTCAAATATATGGCGTAAAAATGATCATTCAAGAGTCCAAATATCATACAAAAGCTCAAATATATGGCGTAAAAATGATCATTCAAGAGTCCAAATATCATACAAAAGCTCAAATATACGGCGTAAAAATGATCATTCAAGAGTTCAAATATCATACAAAAGCTCAAATATACGGCGTAAAAATGATCATTCAAGAGTCCAAATATCATACAAAAGCCCAAATATATGGCGTAAAATGATCATTCAAGAGTCCAAATATCATACAAAGCTCAAATATAGCGTAAAAATGATCATTCAAGAGTCCAAATATCATACAAAAGCTCAAATATACGGCGTAAAAATGATCATTCAAGAGTCCAAATATCATACAAAAGCTCAAATATATGGCGTAAAAATGATCATTCAAGAGTCCAAATATCATACAAAAGCTCAAATATAGGCGTAAAATGATCATTCAAGAGTCCAAATATCATACAAAAGCTCAAATATACGGCGTAAAAATGATCATTCAAGAGTCCAAATATCATACAAAAGCTCAAATATACGGCGTAAAAATGATCATTCAAGAGTCCAAATATCATACAAAAGCTCAAATATACGGCGTAAAAATGATCATTCAAGAGTCCAAATATCATACAAAAGCTCAAATATACGGCGTAAAAATGATCATTCAAGAGTTCAAATATCATACAAAAGCTCAAATATACGGCGTAAAAATGATCATTCAAGAGTTCAAATATCATACAAAAGCTCAAATATATGGCGTAAAAATGATCATTCAAGAGTCCAAATATCATACAAAAGCTCAAATATATGGCGTAAAAATGATCATTCAAGAGTCCAAATATCATACAAAGCTCAAATATAGGCGTAAATGATCATTCAAGAGTCCAAATATCATACAAAAGCTCAAATATTGACCGTAAATGATCATTCAAGAGTCCAAATATCATACAAAAGCTCAAATATAGGCAAATGATCATTCAAGTAAATATATACAAAAGCTCAAATATAGCGCATTAAAACTGATCATTCAAAGTCCAAATATCAACAAAAGCTCAAATTAGGCGTAAATGATCATTCAAGAGTCCAAATATCATACAAAAGCTCAAATATACGGCGTAAAAATGATCATTCAAAGTCCAAATATCTACAAAGCTCAAATATCAGGCGTAAAAATGATCATTCAAGAGTCCAAATATCATACAAAAGCTCAAATACAGGTAAATGATCACTTCAAGATTTCAAATATCATACAAAAGCTCAAAATACTGGCTGTAAAAATGATCATTCAAGAGTCCAAATATCATACAAAAGCTCAAATATACGGCGTAAAATGATCATTCAAGAGCCCAAATATCATACAAAAGCTCAAAAAATACAAAGTGCGTAATCCAAATGATCATACAAGCAAAACGGTCCAAAGCGTAGAGTCAATAACAAAAGCTCAAATATACGGCTAAAAATATCATTCAAGAGCCCAAATATCATACAAAAGCTCAAATATCAGGTAAAATGATCATTCAAAGTTCAATTACATACAAAAGCTCAAATATACGGTGTAAAAATGATCATTCAAGAGTCCAAATATCATACAAAAGCTCAAATATACAATGTAAAAATGATCATTCAAGAGTCCAAATATCATACAAAAGCTCAAATATACAATGTAAAAATGATCATTCAAGAGTTCAAATATCATACAAAAGCCCAAATATACGGCGTAAAAATTATCATTCAAGAGTATTGAACACACGAAGCAAAGGAAAGTGTGAAGGACTGACTGTCAACGAGAAAGACTCAAAACATTTCCCATAGGCCGAAAGTTTAGGATGCCCTGCCCTACACATGTATGAGGGTCAAGAAATTTGTTTTATTGTTTTCACATTAATGTAGAATTTGTATAACAATTTTGAGAGATTATGACTTAGAAGAGAAGAAAAGGTCAATTTTTTTAAATGTCAAAGCGTTGCCATGGAAACAATATAAAATGGCAGCCAAACACAAAATTACAAATTCCTAAGGCTCTGAATCTAATGAATTCTGTTTTCATTTTTAAGGTGAGCAATTGTAATATCTAAAATATTACACAAGCTTTTTAGGATATATTGAATTTTATATTTGTAATCAATTTTTGAGTAAAACTTTTTTTATGACCTAATTTTGGGGGTGTGTTTACCCAAAGATTTATTTAAAGTGTAATATTTAATATATCCTAGAAAGCTTGTGGAATATTTTAGATATTACAATTGCTCACCTTAGAGTCAAAACGGAATTCATTTATATTCATTAGATTCAGAGCCTTAAGGAATTGAAATTATGTTTGGTGGCCATTTTGTATTTTTTCCATGGCAACACTTTGACATATTTTTGTAAATAAATTTTTTTCTACTCTTCCAAGTCATAATCTGTTAAAAGTGTTATACAAATTCTACATTAATATGAAAACAACGGAAAAAAATATTCCAGACCAGAGTCCCCCCTTAACTACAAACCATAACCAAGATGGCCACTTCTTTGAAAGCACGCTTCAGAGATTAGAAGCATAAGGCCACAGAATGGGTATCAGGGACTCGGCAGCCTGCACCTGTGGAGCACCTAAGCAGTCCCCAGAGCACATCCTGCAGGACTGCCCTAGTCTGGGTAGTGAGAGATTGGAGATCTGGCCAACAGAAACAACCCTACAAGACAAACTATGGGAACCGGTGAAAACCTCAAGCGCATCGCCCTGTTTATGACACATACCGGAGTAGTCGCATAGTAAAAGTTAATCGCAGAAGAAGAAGCATAAGGTTATATGGGATTTTAAAGGGTGATGTGAGTGGGCCACATTCACCTAAAGATGAAAGGCCATTATGGGTACCAAAAAAACTTGCCACCAAACTGAAGGAATATCTTGTGAATGTTTGTGACACTATTCATCAGCATTTGCCTCAAGAGACAATAGGTTTTACGTCACGTAGTTCTGGCTAAATCACGGTTTCTTGTGGCTGTAAACGTCTATTCTGGAGTGGCAATCCTTGTCACAGTTGCTGCATGTGAAACTGGAGCTGATACATAGGATGTTATCTCTGCGCTCTCTTTTCCCTCCATATGTGATGGTGTTTTTTTTTGAGCCACCCTCACTGCTGCTCGCCATGCTTGCCTGTCTTTGGCAACCCGCTCCCAATTTTCTTTGTCTATGTTATGTTATGTTATGTTGTGCGATCGACGTCACGGCACATTGGGCATTTCCATGCATGCTCTGTCCTCCGCTGCAGCAGCCATCCCAAAGTTTCTTTGTCTATGCTGTATAATGTTCGATCACGCTAGCAGGCGTCAATGAAACTTAGTAATGGGTGCCCATGCTGTCTAGTACCAGTTGCGAGTTGACCATATAGAATATGTTTTGGGATTCTATCATCGCTCATATGGCATACGTGTCCCAGCCATCTCATACGTCGCTGACTCAGCAAGGTGTACATGCTTGGAATGCCAGCACTGTCCAGGACTTCTATATTGGAGATGTGGTCTTGCCATCAGATGTTGTATATTCGCCTGAGACAGCGCATGTGGAAGGTGTTGATGCGATGTTCTTGTCTAGCATATGTGGTCCATGTCTCACTACCATACAGCCGGTCGGTCACGTTGCACGAACGCCTGATAAACGCATCCCAAAACAGTTGATGTATGGCGAACTTGAAGGGGACAGACGTTCAGCTGGTGGACAGAAAAACGCTTTAAAGACACCCTTAAAGTGTCTCTGAAATGCTTCGATATAGACACCACGTGCTGGAAATCCCTTGCGCAAGATCGCCAAATGTGGCGCTGTAACAACAAAGAGGAACCCGAATAGCTGAGAATCATCGTGTTGTTGAGGCACAAAGAAAACGAGCTGCGCGAAAAGACAGAGTACACAACACACACATGTCTAACCTGATCATGTATGCCCTACTTGTGGTAGGGGATTCTGTTCTAGGATTGGACTCTACAGTCACCTCTACACACACAGAGAGTGCAGCAGCACACGTCTGAGATTGTTGTTATCATTGCTTGCGATGGACGGCTATTATAACCATACAGCAGAGTGCTGAGAACACAAGCCTTATACACTTGTATCTTGGTATTTCTTGTGAGTTCCTATTTTCCCATACACGCTTTGCTAATTTGAACATAGCAGTGGAGGCCTTCTCAATGCGACTACTAATTTCATCATCGAGGGCCACCTATAGTGAAAGGGTCGTAATTCACATAGTCGGCATCGTCTTTTCCATTCCTGATGATGTTCTCCGCATATATGCTGAATAAGTATGGGGACAAAATACATCCCTGTCGTACCCCTTTTGAATCTCGAACCATTCAGCTATTTCACCACATTATTTTAATGGTTGCCTGTTGTTCGTGGTATAGAGATTCTATGAGTTGTATTATGTGTGTTGAAAAATGCATGTCATTCATGATGTTCCACATTTTCTGGTGTTGTATATGGTGTTGTGCAGCTCTTCTTTCTTTCTTTCTTTCTTTTGTCCTTGTCTGCTTTTTTGCCGCTAGGCGTAGCAGGTTTAACTGATGATCGGTTTCCGAGATAATGCACGCTCGGTCGCTTGATATGGTGTGGTATTGTGGAGTTTTAAGATGTCTGTAACTCCATCAACCCATCTTTTCTTGGTCTGCCCTTTCCTCTTGATGATTCCATTTTCAGGTTGTACGCTCTTGCAACTGGTGTATTCGGGTTCATTCTGACCAAGTGGCCAAACCATTTGAGTCTCTGTTTTTCAATAAATCTAATAGCAGGTGTTGTTCCGACTGTTCTTCTAATTTCCTCATTTCTTATATGGTCTCTTTTTGTTTTATTTACCGCTTTCCTCAGGCATCTCATTTCGCATGTGGTAATTTTCCTTTCTTGTTCTTTTGTCAGTGCCCATGTTTGGCTCTGGTAGCACAGTTGGTATAAAGATTGAATTTATAATTGAAATAGGGGAAGACTGCAGTAAAACTTGGTAAATAGTGAAACACGTACAAACAAAGTACTATAGTTTTACAAAATACAGAAACAGTGACGATAAACAGCAACGTTTCGACCAACAAGGCCTTTATCAAGCAAACGAACAAACAGGAGTGACAAATTAAAATGAAACACAAATGGACGACCAAATACAAACGTATCTAAGGAAAATCTGGAATAAAAACGAATAACGAAATAAATGTAACACAAAAACACACATAAAAACTAGAAATAGAACGGAAAAGAAACAATGAAACATCTAGTAAATATATAACTTGAATACATGCAACATATACCCATATAGATTACAAAGCATGGGAAGAGAAAGTACTAAGAAGCATAAGAATGTAATACGTTGAGCCGCGTGGTCGCAAGGTACCATACAAAGAAATCAACCGATTCTCCAGAGCAAATCGACTACGATCATCAGAGGAACATGATCGGATGGCTGTGACCTGGACATCGCAAGCTCCTGAATGGCCAGTATCATTGAAATGGGTAGCTACAGGGATCACAGAGCATTGGCGTATATCGCGCAAGTGTTGGGCGAATCGGTCACTGAGTCTCCTGCCGGTTTCCCAATATAGGCCTTGTTGCACCGCTTGCAGATAATAGCATAGATAATATTACGGGACTCGCACGTGAAACTGTCTTCAACAACGAACGTGGCTTTTGGAAAAGACACCGTGCGGGTCTGTATTACATAAGCACAAGTGTTGCAGCGCCGACGGCCACACTGGATGGTGCCAAAATTGGAGCCCCATAGCCAATTTTTGGTTTAGGAAGGGGGTGTGCAGCTCTTACCTATTTTCTATTACCTATATTACAATTTGTCTAGCTCTTCGCTCCAGTATTTTTGCAAACATCTTTCCTGTCTGGCTCAAAAACTGAGATAATAGCCTGTACGTTTCGCAATCTCTTGTGTCTCCCTTGTGCTTCCGCAACTAGTAGAAAAGTTGTACGGAGACTTCGCCATATTTTATGCGGCATTAGAAGATCTTCTGTGCTAAAAACCAAATTTGCATATGACTGAAAATGAAGTTGGTAGACGATGTTGTTAGAAGTCTTCGTGTTGCAAAGGTTTTCAGAGAAAATACGGACCGCATAAGCAGTCTGAATTTCTCATGGAATGGAGAAACTTTACTCACAAGCAGTGACGATGATTCAATAGTAATATACGACTGTTTAAACGGAACGTAAGTTTGTTTCATATTTGACGCAGCCCACCCAAAAACCGAATTCAATTGCCATATGATAAATTTTGGGAATGATCACACTGTCTCAGACACACTAGACACAACACTGGTTACTTTTAGTTTTATTATGCTCAAAATCATGAGTTTAAAGATAGCATAACTATAAGTACTGATAGTGTAAGTGTAGTTCATTGCGATTGCGGTGAACAATTACAAGTAACAATGTCAATAACTATCCATGTCCCTAGGCCCCTAGCCCTAGCTGCTAGTACTAGTAGACTAGTGTGCTAGTGACTTGGGACTAGAGTCACACTAGAGTGTGCTCTGACCTCTTTCTTACTTACCGTACACTAACACAGGAATATCTCAGCTGCAGTGCAGGAACTCCGTAGCACCGGTGAGGGTCTCAACGTAATTTTGAAGATTGTGACAATTTTTGTAGGTATTTTAATTGTTTTTAATTAATTTTGCCAGGATAGAGTCTTTGCAGCCTACTATTCTTAGTTAATTGTCTTAACTAAATTCTTATTCAGACTAATTGATTTTCAACCATCAAGGGTTCTTTTACGTGCTCAACTTGAACACAGGGTCTATTTTTTTTATTGTCCTCCGATATGACTAGGAACTTGAATCTCAACTATGTTGAGATCAGGGATAAGTAGAAAAATTTTCGTGATCATTCCACTCATGCAACAAACCCGAGTTCCTTAGGAATGAGCCCCTTACCTGCATGGTGGCAATAACGATCCCTAGACATGAGATTCTTGACTTGAACCCACAAGAATAAGTGAGAAGGTTGAAAAACCACCTGATATAAGTATGAAATGAAAATCATGGCATATCCTTTACAGGACTTAGCCATCAACCACAGTAAACAAGTCGTTGATTTTCTAGGCACCACTTATACTTTCAGTAGTTTGTCATTGCTTTCTGAACAGTGAGGTCTATTTTTACCTTTCGTAAAAATCCCACGAAAACTAATTTGCTTCCAAACTTGCCTACCGTAGGGTTTGAACCAGGTACGCTTGGGTTTGGGATCGAGCTCACTACTGCTTGAGCTACAGATGCTCACGATATAAGTATACATTACCAAAAACACATTTTAAATTTGTTTGAGGTTCTTTTTTTCATAGAGTTTTGTTGTTGGGAGTAACTTTTTAAATCTATTTATTCTCTTCTGCTAAGCATCATAAACAGTGAAGTACCAGAGCAATATTTTTGGACTGATAAAATATCCATTAAATATGATGGAGAAAGTGTTATAACTTACATAAATAAGTTTATTTTTGTAAAGTAAAGCCGGTTAATTAAATTTTTATGGTAGCCAGCTTGTGTTTAAAGTTTAATTCTCCTTTTTATTTTTCCATTTCAATTATTTAATTAATCACCAGTGGCATATAGAATTATTTTTTAAAATGTTGTATTGCAAAATTTTTATATAAAAATTCAGACCAGAGTCACGCCGAGTGGTTACCGGGCCCAAATTGGGGTGTAAAGAATAGAACCACTGTTACCTGCCACGCATGTCGTAAGAGGCGACTACGGAGAGCGAACCGAGTAAACGCTGGCTGAAATGGACACATCGCAGAAGGATAAGCACCAGAGCTTCAAATGAGACGTAAACATACCAATGCTAAGACTGCATGAATCAGATTTCCACATGAATAGAATTTATGGGGAGGTCTGGTACATCCGTCTGGGCGTGATCGCCGGAGAGAGAGACCAGAGTCAACAAGTGGATAATGTAGAAAAAATATGATCTTGCTAGGGTTTAAACCCACTTTTCATGAGAGACAGATGCCCCTTCATCGCAAGCACCTTCTAAGATGCATCTTAATGTGGTATAAATATGCTATAGTATGGTTAGAGTGCATGTTGCTATCTACCCATCACTTTTCCAAACTAGATGTATTAAGTGTTGTGTGGTTGCCTCATATTTGTACCTAGGAAAATACAATTAATGTGCTAGCCCACTGCACCACAAAGCGAAATCATGCATGCAAAATCTACTTGAAACGTATGGAAGCCTTGAAAGAGAAGAGAACTACAGATTTCAGTTTTCCGAAATAATAAGTATTTTCTCAACATCCCTAATTAAACATTTGTTGTCAAAGACACAAAAATAGAATGAACTCTAAAAATTTTTACACTGCTACATGGCTGTCTTGCAGAAAACTTTACACAAAGACATCTACCTACGTCTAGTTGTCCTGATATACCAGTTACATTTGTAGGTGCACTGATTGCCGGGGCATAGTTACCTGCATACTTACAACAGCCGTTACTACAGATGTGTCAAAAATTACTACCTGGCACACTGGAGGAAAATATACCATACACATCTACAGACCTCAGAAAGCATGCAACCTTCCAGAACTACATAACACATATCATAAAACAATTCTTGCTGGTGATTTCAATGTATGCTCACTTTGGCCATCCAGATGAATTCAGGTGTAGTCAGGACACTTCTGATTTTTACGCGAAGGCTTGCTTTCCTTATCACCAGTGTCACTCATTATTCAGACGAGTCTTACTCCGACTTCAGAGGCACATGTAATTTAGATCTTGAAGTAAAGGATCAGGGTTCCATGTAGTCCAACAGCGTACAAACCGAAAATATTTAGGCCCAAGCTAGCATTGAACCCAGTAATTTCTACTGCATGTATTCACTAGCACAGCATGTTATCATCTTAACTATTGGCGACTCCCTCAAGCTAATAAACATGATCTAGAGTAATGGAAAGATTCCTAGTCTGCATGAATGCTCACATTGTCCCTCTGCCGAAAATCATGAAGTCCTCAAGTGAACCCAGAAGTCAATCACATGCCAATCGTCCAAGCATAATAAAAAGGGAAACCTAGCTCCAAAAATATATAGTCTATCTACTGGTTAGAGTCCAAAATATAAATCTTTTGTCGTGCCACCAGAAAAAAGATTTACTGTTTTATTTCCGTCTCAGTGAATGTTATTGTTTATTGTTACCATGAAGTCTTCTTGTAGTCTATTGATGGACAATTTCATCTTTGCCAATTATCTATTTTTACAGGCCTAAGCGTACGTTAAACAGCAAGAAATATGGGGTAGACCTGATAAGATACACTCATGCACAAAACACAGCATTACACTGTTCAACTAAAGTTGATGGTAAGTCAAGTTAACAGATACATTATATATAGTGGTCTCTCTCATTTGCCACAGCGATTGACATAAGTAGTCATGGATATTCTTAAATCTAACCTCTTTACCCAGTGTGGTTCCATATTGTTTACTGAATATCTTTGCATAGATATTTCCTGTGTGAATTAATAGTTACAGATAATAATAATATCTGCATATGTTTTGTTGTTTTTAGTGCCCAGGAGGCGCCTGTGTGGTGCCGGGGCCCACAACGGAAGCAAAGAATAGTACCACTGCGACATACAAGACATGTCGTAAGGGCGACTGATGTAGGACCTAGGGAAGCTACGCTAGTAAATAGAAAGCATCGCAGAAATTGGATGTACTGGCCTACTTGTAGGCGCATAATTGGCATAACGTGCAATTGCTCTTAGGCTCAGATCACATACAGATCACACAGAGTGGTTAACAAGTGGTCGGTATGGAGCGTTTGAAAAAGTGCCAAGGAGGCTTTCACTTATCTGGCTGCCCGAGTGGTTACCGGGCACAAATTTGGGGTGTAAAGAATAGAACCACTGTTACCTGCCACGCATGTTGTAAGAGGCGACTAAGGAGGTTTGGCTGAAATCAGATGCACATGTCCTAAACATGTAGAAGTCTATGCGTTTAGGCGCCTACCAAACCAATGTGCAACGTATACATGTTCTTGGTAAAGATCAAACATATCACAAAGAGTGATTAAAATTGGTCGTAAAGAACGAACGCAAAGAAGAAGAAGACTTATCTGGCCTTTGATAAAAAAATATTGTTCTTACATGATTTAATACTTGGCACTCAAAGAAGTTGTCAGTAATTTTATCACACCCCTGAAGTGTTGGTTTTGAATTTTTCTTCCATAGTTTAATTTGGATTAGTTTCTGTTATTTCCGAACACATTTTATATCAGCAAATTGTTCTTGTCAGGCTTCATCAACTCTCAGAATAGTTTTCAGGACTTGCTTTCAGCTGGGCCTGTCCCTGTCAGGCTTCTCCCGATCAATGTTCAGGGCCTGCTTTCAGCTGGACCTGTCCCTGTCAGGCTTCGTCAGCTCTCAGATCAATGTTCAGGGCCTGCTTTCAGCAGGACCTGTCCCTGTCATGCTTCGTCAGCTCTCAGATCAATGTTCAGGGCCTGCTTTCAGCTGGACCTGTCCCTGTCATGCTTCGTCAGCTCTCAGATCAATGTTCAGGGCCTGCTTTCAGCTAGACCTGTCCCAGATAAGCTCTTCCCAGTTTGGTTCATTCATGTCAAGCACCTTCAAGTCTCATTTGCATAAGTCCTTGAAGCTAAGAAAAGGTAATTATTAGATCTGTTATCTCCTTCTTTACATTCATTCTTACCAACGAGTTAACCACTCTGTGTGGTTTGCGCTGAGAATGTGGATATGTTCTGCTGCGGTTCATAGGCCTCTATGTCATGTAGGGCATGCTTATCCGAATTTCAGCCTAGTAAGTAATTATAATATGTGCATGTGTAGTACCAAAATATTCTCAGTGACAATGTATGGGTGTGAAGCATAGACATTTATCAAGGCAGTGGGAAAACATGTGCTTTTGAATATAAATGTTACAGTATTACAGAAGAGTTCTCCGTAGATCATGGACAGAAAAGAGAACAAAAAGATAGATCCAGAAAGAACTAAAATAAATGGACTGATTCTACAAATGAAAACTGTGGCATATCCTTTACAGAGCCTCGCCATCAACCGCAATAAACAAGTCATTGATTTTTCAAGGCACCACTTATATGTTCAGTAGTTTGTCATTGCTTTCTGAATGGGGAGATATATTTTTACCGTCATAAAACCCGGGAACTAATTACTTTCAAATTTGCCAGCCGCAGAGTTTAAACTAGGTACGCGTGGGTTGTGATCTAACTCACTAACGTTAAGCTACAGCTACCGCTTAAGCTACAGATGTGTACCATTAACATCTCAAATAAGCTGGGACTCTTTGCCATGTACAATTAATCTTTAGTTATGAAAGATTGTGCTGATCCAAGACCCTACCAGCACAATGAGTAACTGTTAAACAAGAAAGATCACTATGGCATGATTGTGGCAACACCAATACATTTTATTCACATATTTGTGTGGTGCAATCTTGGTGTTCCACTCAATGTTCATATTGAAAATTGATTGTAAAAGTACTTGATAGAGAAAATGTCTTTCACTCTAAACTTATATTGCATTATTTCTAGAATTGTAACTTTCATTTCAGACACAATTCGATACTTATCTCTCCATGACAATAAATACATTCGATATTTCCCAGGGCACACAAAAAAGTAAGTTAAAATTTCAATTATGCATTAGATAGCCCACATAATATTTGATTTTGTGTAATATTTAAGACGAATGAGTTGAGGGACTTTGAACAGGAACACAACAGAGAGCGAACCAGTAAACGCTGGCTGAAACCGGACACATCGCCGAAGGATAAACACCAGAGCTCCAAATGCTGCTGAATATGTGACATAAAACACACCAATTCTAAGGCTGCATGAATCAGATTTCCACATGAATAGAATTTATGGGGAGGTCTGGTACATCGGTCTGGGAGGTGATCGAGAGAGAGAGAGAACAGGGACACTGTATGTAAATTAAAAATCACATCTTTTTTCCTGGGTGATTTTTTTTTCCGATCCAGAAGCACTTGAGCTTATTAGCTCTTCGGCTTGGTGCCATGGACATCGTAACTCCTTTGGTTCGGTGCCACGAACACCGTAAATCTGGGGAATCTGTGGCTTTTTCTGCCATCCCGCGGAATTGAACCCGCACACACAGAGATAGTCACCCGTAGTCCAACGCGCTACGAACACGCTGGGCAGACGGGCTTTCCTGGGTGATAAATATGATCCTACATGCTGGTTAATCCCAAGGTGTTGATTGTTAGTATTATTAATATTAACAATTGAATATTAACTACAAATTAAATAAAAATGTACAGCCAGTATAGAGCTATGTAGTTAGGCGTTTCGGTTTTGGACTTGCAGTTTACCTGTCATGGATGTCATTACCTATACTACCTCTTAAGTCAAAGTAAGGCTCACCTGAATGGGGAGAACATTGGTAATAAGGAAAGCAAGCCTTCACACTAAAGTCATTCAGAAGCTCTAGCCACAGGGAAGGAAATCTCGGTAAACAAATCAACCTATTAGTATTGATCTTATCAACTACAACTGAGCTGGAATGAAGATATACCTTACTAAAGCAGCTTGTACAGAAAGAAGATTAGGGACTTTTGTTTAAATGTCAAGCATGAAGATTTATGACAAATGACCTGGACATTTTTTTTTTTCTGATCCAGAAGCACTTGAGCTGAAAGCTCTTCGGCTCGGTGTCATGGACATGTAACCCTTCGGCTCGGTGCCACGAACACCGTAAATCTGGGGAACCTGTAGCTTTTCTGCCAGTCCACAGAGTTGAACCGCACTTATAGAGGACTAGTCACCCGTAGTCCAACGCGCACGAACACGCGGCATGACCTGGACATAGAATAAGAATGGTTAATGACACCATAGCAAGAGACTCTCTTTCATGACATTCATATCGTGTTGACTGTATGTTCTATGATTATTCTACTTATTGTTGCTGACATTCAAATGAATGGAATATTATACTGTGTCTGAACATTTCTTTCAGGGTTGTTACATTGTGTATGTCACCAATAGATGATGCATTTATTTCTGGCTCTATGGACAAAACTATTAGACTGTGGGACTTACGGTCCTAAAATTGTCAGGTCTGGTTCTAAAATATTTTGTTTGTGAAGTATTTATCAAGACAGATTAATTAGTGATGCCATTTTATTATTTTCTAGTCAGAAAGGTATAATTTAGCCCTGTTGTAATGGGGAACATTCCTGGTATTGAAAGGACAATTATCCAAACTGAAAGTGCTCTTAACTCTAATGTTCTGTTATACCTCTGTTTAAAGTTTAGTATTCTGCAAATAGATAATAAGCAGGAATAACAGAGGTGATGGGGTAAGTCAATAACAAATTATAGGACACTTAAGTGTGCTAAATAATTGTTTTTTAATATAACTCTGATATGGACTGTTTTTCTCAGGAGCTCAGAGAAAGGGGTTTTTAAAGGTACATGTGGCCAGGGTTCAAAGGTTAAAATTAATGTGTGAATATATGTCATCAACAAGATGTGTATCCTGTATAGGATGTTGCCCTCTTTGCAGCGCATCTGAAATTCACTCTGTCTCTAGCAGTTCACCCACTTCATCGATGGTCATATTCGTGGTTTCTTTAATATCTTGTAGCCATCTTCTTGGTCTGCATCCTGGGACCCTGCCCTCTAATATTGTTCTCTCCAGGCCATCGTGACGCTTGATGTGACCAAAGTATGTAATTTTTCTGTATAGTATGTTGTTTATCAGCCAATTGTCTTTAACATTCAATTCTTTCAGGACATAAGTGTTCTTTCTTTTTTCTGTCCATGGTATTCGTAGGAGCTTTCTGTAGCATTTAGTTTAGAAGGACTAGATTTTAATTCTGGTTTTTTTGTGTGTGATGGTCCATCAATCATAACCATAAGTCTTATCTTATCCACATTTGCCGTGAAGCGACATAGGGAGAGTTAGTTTTCTATCTTGTGCCAGGTGTGTTGCACTTGACGTTGTCAGTCCATGCTTCGCAGGGACTCTGAGATGTTATCTATCCATCATGTTCTTGGCCTACCTCATGCTCTGCGCCCTGAGTGACCATAAGTAGCCACCAGAAAAATGTATGTTCTCAATATATTTAACATTTTGCAGGTGCTTTGCCACATGTTCTTCATAGTGTTTAACTTCTTGATTGCTATTGCAATCTTCTTGAGATCTCTTTGGAAATATATTTAGTAGAAGGGAAAAGGCAGCACTTAGGTTGAACAGATTTGGTTGTAACTATAACATAAGAAAGAACATTTATATGTGCACAAAAAAGTGCTAAAGAATATATTGATACCATTTAATTGCAAAATATCTATAGAGTCTACTGAAACACTGGTTTCAACTAACATCTCTGGACACCCTCATAGGTGCTCACTCCCTTTCAATTAGCAAAAATGGTTGACATCAGAGCACTTGCATTGTAGCTTGTGGGCGATTCAAGTTTTCCCTACTCAATCTGGGTACCTCTTTTAAGTTTTGATATTAACTAGATGGTACCTCTTTTAAGTTTTGATATTAACTAGATGGTACCAAGTTGCATTGAACAACACATTTTGGTGCAGCAATCAAGTTTACTGCTATACTATAATGAAGATAAAAACAAATATGATAAACTAGCTGATCACAGAATATATTACTGGTATCAGTTTTGAGATGTACACATTTCTGATTCTGTTTTAGGGTTTAATGCATCTGTCTGGCAGACCTGTTGCAGCCTTTGATCCAGAAGGTCTCATCTTTGCAGCGGGTGTCAATTCTGAAAGTGTCAAACTGTATGATCTACGATCATTTGACAAGGTACGTTGGGAAGTTATTAAACATGTTGATATCATCCATCTATTCATTACTATTTTCAAAACTGTTATTTTTTTGTTATGTCGTCCAAGTTGTAACTAACTCAAACAGGGTAAAACTGAAATAGTTAACTCAGTTCAAGAGAATATTGCTGTAGCTTTTACCAAATTATATAGTTGTCTTCTTCTTCTAACGCTCCACATCGACCACTTGTTAAACCATCTTTGTGATTTGTATGTGATCTGAGCCTAAGAGCGATTGTACATTGTGCCAGTTTTGCGCTTACAAGTAGGCCAGCACATCTGTTTTCTGTGATGCTTTTATTTACTAGGTAGCTCTCCTAGGACCCTACCTCAGTCGCCTCTTACAAGAGGCCTTGTAGACCACAGTGTTACTATTCTTTGCTCCCTTATGGGCCCCAGGAACACACTGATCGAAAAAATTCTGAGGGCCACAGAGATGTGGTTTTTTGCAGAAAATTATGAGAATCCTATGGACTGCTAAAATGACTAACGTTGAGGTCTTGAATGAGGCCAAGACACAGAAAGCTTATCATCAATATAAGAAAGAGGCAGTCATCATTTTCAGGCATGTGATGAGAAAGGAGGTTTAGAACACATTGTAACAACTGGTAAAATCGAGGGTAGACGAGGAAGACAGAGAGAGAAAATTTTGGATAGTCTGACTTCATGACACGGAAGAGCATCAACATCTGAGATGATAGCAAACAACAGAGATTTGTGGAGATCCATGATTGCCTACGTCAGCTGGCACAGCACCTGATGATGTCAAGTACATTTATCAAGTGACAGTGTAAAGTATCATGTATCTTCTTCTTCTTTGCGTTCATTCTTTACGACAATTTTAATCACTCTTTGTGATATGTTTGATCTTTGCCAAGAACGCATTATACGTTGACATTGAGTTTAGTGGGCCCTCTAAGCGCATAGACTTCTACCACGTTTAGGACACTGCATCGATTTCAGCCAACCTCTTAGTTGCCTCTACAAACATGCATGGCAAGTAACAGTGGTTCTATTCTTTACACCCCAAATTTAGGCCCAGTAACCACTCGGGGTATCATGTATATAACATTTTTACAAAATTATTGAATACATGTACCGCGGCCGGGAGTTCGATTCCCGCTTAGGAACCACCCGCCGAGTGGTTACCGGGGCCCAAATTTGGGGTGTAAAGAATAGAACCACTGTTATCTACCATGCATTGAAGAGGCGACTAAGGAGTTTAGCTGAAATCAGATGCATGTGTCTAAGCGTGTAAATCTATATTAGGACCAAACTCAATGTGCACGACAGCTCTTGGACAGATCAAACATATCACAAAGATGATAAATTGATGAAAGAATCAATAAAGAAGAAGAAGAATACTGTAATCTGTATGATTTACTGATGATTTGTATTATTTCAGGGACCTTTTGCAACATTCAAACTTCCTCAAGATAAAGAATGTGATTGGACTGGTCTGAAATTTAGTCCAGATGGCAAAATGATTCTCATTTCCACAAACGGAAATGTTATACGTTTAATTGATGCATTTCAAGGCACACCATTACAGGCATTCATGGTATCTAGTTTGTTAGTGATATCTAGAAATATCTCTTTGTTTTATTAGCACAACTTTTCAATACTTAACTTTCTTTTGTATTTATTTATTTGTTTTGAGTGGAAGTGTTCTTTTGTTTTCTGACAAGTGGGCACCTTGTAATATATATATTGCTCTCATATACTTCCACTATTTTTTATATATATATAATATAACATGATCATATACTCCTACCATATATTAATATATATGGCTTTTTAATCTTTACAGACGGTCAATTGCAAGTGTTTTACTGTGACAACTTCTGAGTTTTAAGCTTTTCTTCTTGTCGTTCAGCTCATACATAAGTCTCTTCTCAAAAGACTCTGCACCCTTTTGCAGTTTGGCTTTCCACACAACTCTGTCATCATATATATATTAATATATATATATTATTCTATATATATATATGTAGAAGGATATAGCTATCATTCTATACTAAGATGAAGATCAGTCGAATACAGTACAAGTAAATACAATAAGACTGCCAGTCGGTCATACAGTGGATCCCATCACACTGCAGTATAAGCAGAAACGAAGAGGCAGACAAGCTAGCGAAGGCAGGAGGCGTGACTGCCGCAGACTGATTCGAAATCAGCTAACTTCGAGGAGGCTAAAACAACCATCAGAGGGAGATACAGAGAAAAGTGTTTGCAAGACCACCCTCAACACAGCGCCAAAGATGGGTACTATGGTCTGTCCTGTAGTGAACAAGTTGTCATATTCCGCCACCATGCCAGCCACAACAGACTCCGGGTCCACCTTAACAACAAATTTAAAATTGATACAACTAGCCTGTGCCACTGCGGGAGGGTGGACATGACGGCAGAGCACCTACTGCAAGATTGCCAACTGCTTGCAGGCCTGGGAAACGAAACCTGGCGAAAATCGAGCTGGGTGAGAAGCTGTACAAAGGGACAGAGTCCCTAAAAACAACATCACAATTTATGAGGAAATCTAGTACATCAGTCTAAGCGGGGATCGCATGCGAGAGAGAGAGAGAGAGAGACTGCCAGCATAGAAGACATTTGCGCACCAAAAACTGCAGACTATTAGTAAGAACACGATGAAGAACAACAATGTAATAGTTAGGCTTAGGTTAAAAGATTCCCAGGCGATAGGGAAGAAAGGGAGATCCATATTACTAGCCAGTAAGGACAGACCTAAGAAAAGATAGACAACATAAATAACATTGTACTAATGTATGTGAAGACATGTGTTTTAATAAATATGAATCGGTTGATAAGCTTTGTTACTTTCAGTTCGACATAACTTTATGTATTAGACACGGCTCATTACACTCGTCAACCATCCTGACACTATAAATAAACCCATTTCAATGGGTGTCACTGAAACGAACAACAAGCTACCATCCTCCTCCTATTACAATAATATATATACTCCGACTATTTATATATATCTATATTATTATACAGTATATATATTGGAACTCAGTAAAACTATTTGATTGGCAAACACGTAATTACAAAGTACTGTAGTTTTACAAATTACAAAAACAATGACAAAATACAGCAACGTTTCGACAACAAGGCCTTTATCAAGCAAACGAACAAACAGGAGTGACAAATTAAAATGAAACACAAATGGACGACCAAATACAAACGTATCTAAGGAAAATCTGGAATAAAAACGAATAACGAAATAAATGTAACACAAAAAACACACATAAAAACTAGAAATAGAAAGGAAAGAAACAATGAAACATCTAGTAAATATATAACATGAATACATGCAACATATACCCATATAGATTACAAAGCATGGGAAGAAGAAAGTACTAGAAGCATAAGAATGTAATAGTTGAGCCAGCGTGGTCTGAGGTACCATACAAAGAAATCAACCGATTCTCCAGAGCAAATCGACTGCGATCATCGAGGAACATGATCGGATGGCTGTGACCTGGACATCGTGAGCACCTAAATGGCCAGTATCATTGAAATGGGTGGCTACAGGGGTCACAGAGCATTGGCGTATGTCGCGTAAGTGTTGGCGAATCGGTCACTGAGCCTCTTGCCTGTCTCGCCGATATAAGCCTTGTTACACCGCTTACAGATAATGGCATAGATAAGATTACAGGGACTCGCATGTGAACCCATCGCAAAGAAACGTGCCTAAAGGAAAGATCAGTACGCGTCTGTATCACATAAGCACACGTGTTGCAACGCCTGCGACCACACTGGACAGTGCCAAAATGAGTCTGGATATTGGACTTAAGCGACTGTGTACCAACATATCCTTAAGACTTCTGTCCCGTCTGTAAGACACCAAAGGATAGTTGGGGAAGACAGAACGGGTCTCAGGATCTGATCTAAGGAGAGACAGATGACGGAATAAAACATTTTCACCAGGGAACTATGGGGTGGTAAGTTAAGATAAGTTTTACTCTGTCAGAGCTAGTAGTCCTATGCTGACTGGTAAGGGCCTGCTGGCGAGTGATTTTCTGAACTCGATGCATAGGCGAGACAAGCACCCTCTCCGGGTATAGGCGCCTACGAAAGAAATCAAGCATCTCATGAGCCTCTCAAGAAAATCATCGTCCCTCACTACAAAGGCGTAAGAGCTGCGAGATGGCAAAGAGTCACGACAAGCCCGGGGATGGGAAGAAGTATAGAGGAGAAAACTATGTGCATCAGTAGGCTTGTAATATACTGATGTAGTGATAGCGGATAGGCGTAAGGTGATAGTAATGTCAAGAAAGTTTTTTTATATTATTATATAATCATACACTCCCACTTTTCAGAAAAATTGTTTCAAGAAATGTACAAATGCTGTTACTAATCTGATTTGTGTATACTTTCTCAAGTGTTCTCTCTCAAATATAGTTCAATATTTTGCAGGGTTTTACAAATCACAAAGGGATTCCACTAGAAGCTTCCTTCACACCAGATGCCAGATATGTCTTCTCAGGTTAGCTCTTCTAATCAAGAATGTCTTTTACAGAAACTTTTGAATTATTTTGCTGCTCATATGAATTCAAATATTCAGCTTCTATTATACTTATGAAATGACAATCGGGACATATCCTGTACAGGGCATCACCATCAACCGCAGTAAATGAGTTGTCCATTTTTTAGGCACTACTTATAGGTTCAGTAGTTTGCCATTGCTTTCTGAATGGTGAGGTCTATTTTTACCGTTCATAAAAATCCATGGGAACAAATTTGCTTCCAAACACTTTGCTGTGGAGTTTGAACCAGGTACTCTTGTGTTGTGATTGAGCTCACTATCCCTAAGCCTCAGATGTTTGCCCGTCTGCCCAGCGTGTTCGTAGCGTTGGACTACGGGTGACTATCCCTCTGTGTGTGCGGGTTCAATTCCGGATGGCAGAAAAAGCCACAGATTCCCCAGATTTACGGTGTTCATGGCTACCAAAGGGTTACAATGTCCATGGCACCTAGTCGAAGAGCTGAAAAGCTCAAGTGCTTCTGGATCGGGGGGAAAAAAAAGTCTCAGATGTTACAGTTATACAATGTTGATTATATATTCCAGGTTATTATCCTGTTTGTGGTTATTAACATATGTAGGTATATGTTTGTTTGTGTTCTATTCTTATTAACGAGTTCACCACTGTTTGTCATCTGTGTGGTTTGCTCAGAGAATATACGCAGGTTGCGCCTCTCGAGCCCCTATGACATGTGGGACACGCACTTCCAAATTTCTGCCAAAGTTTATACATATTATCCAATAGGACACAAATTTGTACAGGCGGATAACTAAGATTCTCTATCTATCTATTCTCTAATTCTGTTTTGTCTTTCGGCGTCAGGTAGAAAAAGAGACAACTGAAGCGAGCCTCCTTATGCGCCTGTAAGATTTTATCAACTAAAAACCCCATTTCTATATCTAAAGTATCATATTGTATTTGTTACATGTTAACTGGGGTCTGTTAATGTGTTGCTGTAGCTGTTCCTAGAGGATTCACATAGAGTTGAAATTGACTGTCCGGCGTGATGCTGAACACATCACCCATCGTGTGCCGATGGTCAATGAAAAATACAGGCCTAACACTGTATTGACCTTATACACGAGGTATGAAAGGTTCCTTTTTTTTTACTAAATTGACTGTACACATCAGTGGTTTCTATTATCTTCCAAAACTGTCTTTTACAATAGTCTTCTGTTGCTACTTTTAAAAATAACCGTCACATTTTTTTAAAACCTGCAATGGAAACAGAAAATTGGACACCCCAAACAGTCCTGGAGACCAAGTCTTCTTCAGGAACAGAAGCATGAAGAATTATCCAGTATTTTATGTCGCTTTTTTCTCCAATATTTCCATCCTGATCTTTATCATAAACTTGATTCATTCTGGTCATTTATCATGTTATCATTGGCCTCTTTGTCTCAGGAGGCAATCAGTTTTGTATCACATAGTTTGTTCTGTGCTGAATCACAATGTCTGTAATGGTCTGCCCAGTGGTTACCGGGCCCAAATTTGGGACGTAAAGAATAGAACCACTGTTACGCACACATGTCAAGAGGCGACTAAGGAGGTTTAGCTGAAATCGGATGCATGTGTCCGCTGGAATGCTAACCCGAAACAAATGCTTGCAGAAACGGATGTACCAGGCCGTAAGGCGCATAACATGGTGCAACGACCCTCACAATGTGGAATGGGATAACAGATTCTACGGTCGCCAATCTGCCTCTGAGATTTAGCCACGCTGTAAGAATGTCAGACCCATCATCACGAGGGTGGCCAAAACTTACTGCAGGAAGAGGTCGGCACAAACGGGAAGCAGAAATCATAGGAATTATATCCTACAGAACTGCCCCCAGTATGCAGGCTTGGAGAAGAAAGAGGTGGCCCACTTACACTAGTGTCCAAGACAAACTGTATGGCGTGGCTGATAATCTGAGACATACGGCTGCCTTTATTAGAGAATCCGAAATCCCAATCTAGTGAGAATGCAGAAGAAGTAATGGTCTATTCTAAAGTGGCACATGTAGACAACTAACATTTAATGTCACCTCTTTAACTGAGCTTCCTATAAGCTATCCCTTAACATTTCGGTCCTAATTCTACCGAGATCAGTTTACTTATCTCACAATGTTTGTTTCTCAGGAATAGTATACTTTCTATATGATTAGAAACTTGATATTTTATTTGATTCATATTGAGCTTATATCTGTATCGGAAGAAACCCATGAAACTATTTATGGATGAAGTCTAAATTAAATATCATTTTGTTTGTTTGTGGTCACCAAGTGGCAGTTCTGACCTGATACGTAAACAAAGACTAGGACCAACCACTGCATCATACAAAGTATGTCTTAGAAGAAAGTTGAGAGGGGTTGTTCAAGCGTTAGCAACTACCTCATCATGCAAACACAATTGTGTAGAAATTTCTTGCAAACAATGTCCCAACTCAGCGAACAGAAGTATGGACAGAGCTGATATCATCGATACGCTCTCATTTGTGTGACATGGGCAAGACTCAGACACAACAAGTTCGAGAATTAGGCTGTTACGTTTGGACAAACCGACACTTTCAGTCTTCATGGTAGAGAAAGATATACTAATCAACTTCTCATGGGTGCGGTGAGCAAATGAACTTTGGGATGACCGCTGCAGCGGAGGACAGAGCATGAATGGGAATGCCCAGTGTGCCATGATGTCGATTGCATAACATAACAATTGTGTAGAAACTACACTGCATCAGCACATGATTGTCACAACTCTATTGTGGTAGTCTTACAAGTAGTATATGTCTTGTTTATGTAATAATGTACTGTCTTATGTAAATCGTGACATCAAGATGTACATTCTTGTCCTGACAGGATCAACAGATGGTAAAGTTCATTGCTGGAGTACTGAGTCAGGTGTTAAGATGGCTATTTTGCAGTCAGATCATCCAGGTCCAATTCAGTGCATCCAGTTCAATCCAAAGTACATGATGATGGCATCTGCATGTCAGAATATGGTAACTAAACTGTGTTGTCTAATAAATAACCTTGTATATACTTTCTCAATCTGTTTTTAAGCAAAAGTTCAACATGTTATTTTCTATATTTTGTTGTTACTGACCAGAAAAAAAATGCATTTAATTTTGTATTTCTTCAACTTGTCTCACCATGCCACTTAAAATATGTTGTGTCATAATATTTACCTCCATAATCAAAGAACAAATTTATCTTCTCCATATAATATTGTTTTATGCGATCTTACTAGATTGGGAATTCAGATTCTCTTGTAAAGGTTGCTATATACTTCAAGTTGTCAGCTACACAATCATACAGTTTGTCTTGGACGTGATGTAAGTGGCCACCTCTTTCTTCTTAGGTCTGCATACTGGGGTCAGTCCTGTAGGATATGCTCTATTGTCATACTTGCCAGGTCACAGACCATTGGTACATATCTTGAATTTGATGTATATGTGTCCTATTTTGTTGTGGCCAGTCCATAGGTGAAGTATGACAGTCTGGTCTTTTCTAGACAGTTGGTAATATCCAACATCCATATTGTTTTATGTTTTCTCAATGTACAACGTATACACTTTCTTGACAAAGATCAAACATATCACAAAGAGTGATTAAAATTGGTCGTAAGAAACGAACGCAAAGAAGAAGAGTGTTGCAGACAAGTCATGAACTTGGAACATAACTTATCATGACTAGTCTTCAGAAAGTGACAGAGATTCTTGTAATATAGATTCAGAAAAGGCTGAATTCCCTAAGGGAGAGAGGAACAGGTAAATGATTCAAGTAATGGTGGTGAATCTATAACACTAATCAGACTGCAAGAATACCAAGTCAAATGTTGTGTAGCTCGACAAGAACACTATACAGGAAATCAAAGAAGAATAGTAAATGAACATAGAGCTGGTGTTGTTAGTTGCCTCTCGCTGAGAGAGACTGTCTAGTAGGAGATCGGAGCACTTATGAACAATGTGGATCGATGGGTGATGCTGATCTGACGACTAAACTAAACTAGATTAAAAAGAAAATAAATATGGGAATCCTAGTAGACTTTTGGTGGCGTCTGTGACTTATGGGATAGTGACTCAGTCTATTAACCCCGACGTTCTGAGTTCGAATCACGTTGCGGGCAGTTTGGTTGCAAATTGTTTTGTGTGGATTTTTACAAAAGGACGATGGCACCACCCCTGGGGTTGATTCGCAAAGTCCCGTAAGGGATATGCAATTAACTTTTTAGTTTACTTTTTGTTTACAATTTGTTTATTACAATTTTTCAGGCTTTCTGGCAACCTGCTGTTGATGACTAACAAGCAAGCTCACCTGATCAATAACTTGATACTGCTAATATCATTCATTGTTATGCAAGATTGAATTCTTACATTAAATCATTGTATGCAAGATTGAATTGTTATATTACATCATTGTATACTAAATTAGTTCAGTAACCAATACTAGATTGTGTTGTTACATTAAATCATTGTGTGCAAGATTGAATTGGTACATTACAACATTGTATGCTAGATTGAATTGTTACATTACAACATTGTGTGCAAGATTGAATTGTTACATTACAACTGTATACTAGATTGAATTGTTACATTATGTCATTGTATGCTAGATTGAATTGTTACATTACAACATTGTATGCTAGATTGAATTGTTACATCACAACATTGTATGCAAGATTGAGTTGTTACATATAATCATCTTGAATTGTCCAAAGCTGGCGAGCAATGGACCAGGCTGATATTATAAATTCCTTAAGGAGGAGGCGTGTACATGATTCACGTAATAGGTGAATCCTACAACACTAACCAGACTGCAAGAACTCAAAGTTAAGTGTGTGTAGCTTGACAGAACGTTATGCTGGCAGACAAAGAAGAATTGTAAACCAACAAAGAACCTGCGTTAGTCGCCACACGCTGATGGACATACTGAGGGGGATATCGAGCACTATGGACTAATTTGTTCGACGTGCAATGATGGTGATCCAACGACTAAACTAATCATCTTGAATGGTTGGTCAAATGATTTGTACAAATGTTTGATCAATTATTATTGAACACTTGTTTGATATTGTAAACATTTGAAATGCACATTATGATCTGTTACTATTCTTCACAGATAGTTTGTCACAATCACATTCTTATCTAAACAATCTCTCATGGAATGTTCACTGCCATCACTATTAATCTTTGCTGCAAAAGCTACACAATTATAAGAATCTAGCATTTAAAACTGTTGAATTTATCATGTGCTATAATTGCGCTAATGTCTTTCTCAGTGCTGGAAGCACGTGTGAAGTAGACTCCCCTGTAGATACAATGAAACCATCTCCTATCTTCTTTCCTACTGCTGGGAGACATCTCTGATCTCACTGGGAGATGATACAGTGATGTCATCTTCTATGTTATCTGACTGCTGGAAACATCTATGATATCACTACAAACTGATGCAGTCATACCTTCTCATATTCCACCACCGGGAACACCTTTTCTCTTTCTGGGAGATGCTATCTTCTATCCCACTGCTTGGGGATATCTCTGACATCACTGGTAGTTAGTACAGTGATGAAGTCTGCTTGGGGACATCTCTGATCTCACTGGTAGTACAGTGATGCAGTCTGCTGGGGGACATCTCTCATCTCACTGGTAGTTAGTACAGTGATGCAGTCTGCTGGGGAACATCTCTGACCTCACTGGTAGTAAGTACAGTGATGCAGTCTGCTTGGGGACATCTCTGATCTCACTGGTAGTACAGTGATGCAGTCTGCTGGGGGACATCTCTCATCTCACTGGTAGTTAGTACAGTGATGCAGTCTGCTGGGGGACATCTGTAATCTCACTGGTAGTTAGTACAATGATGCACCTTGTCTGATCGCACTTCTGGAACTATCTATGGAAGTTTGATACAATGATCCTATCTTATATCCCAGTACTTGGAATTATGTTTACTTTTTTTCTCTCTCTAGGGGTGACTTCTATCCTACTGCTGTAACTTCTCTGAGTTTTTTTTTATCTTATTCTTAAATTCTTATTGAAACACAAGAACTGTCTAAATTAAAAACATGTTGTAAAAAGAATGTGTTTAGCTGTCACTTTGCAGTTGTATGTACAAATTAAACTGTATTTTACAAATTTTTCAACATATGTTCATGAATCATATCTCATTCTGTAGATAAAGGACTGTTGTTATAAAAATCAATGGATAAGTTATCTAACTCTCTGAGTGAGTTCTGTTAGTTAATGTAAGAAACAGCATGAATTCACACAGTGAAAGAATGAGTGCATGTTTATACATGTGTCTTCTTTGAGCGCTTCATATCTACCATTTGTTAAACCACTCTTTGTGATCTGAGCCTAACAGCAATTGTACGTTTTGCACATCTAATTTCTGCTACTCTTTCTATTTACTAGGTAGGTTCCTAGGCCTGTGCCTCAGTCGCTCTTATGACATGCCTTGTAGGTCGCAGTGTTACTATTCTTTGCTCCCCTTATGGATCCTGGCAACACACAAGGATGTGCATGTGTAAAAGATATCTATTATATTTAAAAGGGGAACACGCCATTTTCCCTGGTGTATCTCCCAAATCCGGGGGACCCAAACACGGTTATTTGATTAATAATTTTTTAATTTAGATTCGCTCTTCGGTGCCCGGGCCCCTTTTCTCCAGGATTTCTACCCTAAATTCGGAAAGACCTTCTGCGGTTTTAAGAATAAGTATATAATTTGTTTTAAAACAAATATGATTCAATAAAAAACCTTCCCATTTTTTTAACTTTTTTTCTAACTCATACCACTGAAGAACAATTTGATACTTTCAAGTTTTGAAACTTTTTGATTTAAAATTATGGTTTCCAAATTAATTTTTCCAAAATTAAAATATTTTTCTTCTTTTTACTCTTTTTATATTTTTTCCTTTTTTCTTGAAATACGGGGACAAAATGTTAAATTTTAGTTTATTGCCGTAGTTTTAACTTTAAAGATAAAATAAACAATGATAACTTCCCATTTAGATTTTGGGTTGAATAAACAAAAAAAAAAAAAAATTCTTATAATTAAAATTCCAGAAAAAAATCACAGTAGACTTTATGTATAAAGTTGCTTGAGTCTCTACATTGGTGTTAAACAGTGATGAGTCTGCTGAGAACATTCAAACCTCACTGTTGATAAGTCAGTATCAGTCCTAGACATCTCTATGACATGGGTGGATGCAGTCTGTGGCTCTTATTCTCACTTGGATTGGCAAAATGATTGTGGGACAGATGTAATCAGGTATTATAAATCTACTTGATTTGTGAATATCTTGAAGTTTTCTATGATCCTATTTATTCCAGTGCTTGGAATATGTCTTCTTCAAATGTAACTATTGTACTTCCTGAATCTATCTGTAATAGCATTTCAAGACTTGTCTAATCTACATTATATGTCTAGTGTCTTCCATTGTATTACCTTCTTGATTCAAACTTTAACACCTATGTTATGGTCACTACTATTCTGTGTGGACTTGTTTGATGTGTCAAGTCTAACTCTCTGAGTGATGTTCCATGTTAGTTATGGCTGATTCACCATAAATACTCAGAACCCATGTATTGTTTGGCATAATCTAATTTTTAAACATCTTTGTATATCTATGAACAATGTATTGACAACGCACTTCATCTGTATTCTACCGGCCTATGTTTCATACACCTTTACTATTTTTCCAGGTTGAACACAAGATGATGAAAATATGCTATATGATTTTAAATAAAAATCTTGTCGGTTACATGGCCTTTGAAGTGATTTAATTATCCAGACGCCATTCTGGATAGATGATATTCTTGTATAGCAAGAGTCCGTGTCAGGTTGTCTGCCGGAAAGCCAGTTAATTTTGATATCATGCTCTTTATATTCTGTTGATCATTCTCCCAGGTGTGAATTTTTGTCCTGTTTTGATAACTCGCTGGTTGGCTGCTTGTTCTCATTGTGATGCCATGTCACTATTTCTTTGAACATCTGTTCACATCAACTTTCATACTGTTGTCATTTCAATCTAGTAACATGTGTATAATGTCAAACCTTCAAGTTGTGAGAGCCTGTTGTCAGATTGTATGACTCTGTTTCATTTCATAATTTTATGTTGATAAACCTGACAAATGATTTACAGCAGGTGGAGTTGCAGATTATTCATTCATGACAACACCATTGTTGAGCTATATACTGTATCCAAAATTGCATCAGTATATGCATCTAGTGAGCAAAAATCATTGTGTCATATTATAATAGCATTTTCACTTAATCTGACTGTCATTAGCATCAGTATCTATAGCTCATGGAATACAAATTAAGTGATCTCACTCAAGAAATTGTTCAATGAACCACAGCTTCAATTTCTCTATTAAGATAGCATCTAACAAGTTCATATGTATTATTATATTCTTCCCAAGTACAGGCGGATTGAATTTGTATTCTCCTATCATCAATCTATCTCTGATCAGATATTTTTCATTATCTTAGACATGTCCTCAGCCATTCTCTTCTACCAGTGATCTCTGTCATGGTTCTCAATCCCTGGCATGTCAGTTAAAGTTTCCTGTGTAGATGTTTCCTTGCTCTCCAATTGTGAGTCATGCTTTTTAACTATTGTTCCAAATGATTAGATAGTACTTTTCAAGCCAATCTCTTACAGCTACAGTTTCATGTTGACTCTTAAAGAAGTATAATTTTTGAAAATCTAAAGAATATAAGCAAGGTCATTTGAAATATGTCTGCGAAATAATGAAATAAATGGCTTCAAAATGATGATAGAAATGTCTAGTAACCACTAGTGACAACTGTTGTAAAAGAAGATAGAATTTGGAAGTAGAGAATTCAGTATCAACAGGCATGAGGTGCAAGGAAAAGTGACCTAGGACCTGACAGGACTTTGTGAGGCAGAAATATGGCTAGTTCATGAGAGATTGTATTCGGATACTATGGGAATTACTTCGCAGGTCTATGTGCATTATCTTGCGAGGTTAATCATTCTTTTCTACATTGGTAATATCTTTTCAGAGACTCTAAATACAGTGATTTGTTGGATCTGAGATGAAGCTCTCTTCTCAGAGAGATCACCATGTGGTGCCTAACTTGGCTCCATGACAGCATTCGACTTTCTGTTCTGTGCAGTTATTTGCATCCGTAGTCATTCTTAGATCATCAAGACATCCTGCCCATCATCTTCTAGGTCTTCTCTCGTTCTTCTTCAGCACATTCCAAAATTAATTTCTCCACACGGATGATATCAGTTATGAGGACTATCATCTACACTTCGAGACATGTCCATGGTGCTCCATAAATCCACAGCGTCAGCAACGCATTGATGTTGATTAATCAATCTCTTTGCATGTTTGAGTGGTTTTTTAGAGCTGCAAATGAACCATCTCTTCATGGTTCATGATCACAGCTCTGAAACTCCTGTTGGAAAGACTCTCAATCGTGAAAAGTGTAATAGATATCAATAAAGATGTCATCAAGTGACACATAAACACTATGCAGATAGTATCAATCAATAAAACACTATGACCAACTATTATTTTTCAGACAACATTTATTTTCCACAAACCCTCAGTTCAACCAGCAATGAACAACTTGCTACTATCTCTAAATGTTTGTAAACAGTTTTCCAAGTTGAGACAATATTGTTACTTACAAAAATATATTCAACACTAAATGTAATTAACAGACAATAGTTTTAATTCTATTTTAACTCTTTTTTTATACTCTAGTTGTAATTTCTTTATCTTGTGTGCTGGGACAACTTGACTAGGACAGCTGAGTTTATGCTCCGTTTCAACTTGTCAACAGGATGGGTGAAGAGGTCCAGTGACACACCTTCCCAGTTTAGGGAGTTGGTTGGAACTAACAAACAAAACCTGGTCTACATTGCTACTGACTAAATCTAATTGAAATAAAAAGAACCATCGCTAAGACTTTATGGAAAGAAAGAGTGGGATGCTGCAATTCCTGGTGAAGATCAGTAGTAGAGGTGATGGAGAATTCAATCAGGACTGAAGAAGAAGGTCAAATAGAATTCCATGCATTGTAGTTGTGCTATATTCATTAGCAAAGTATGTTTTCTAGCAGTAAAAGAGGATATTTTCAAAATCTCATTAGATTGTGAAATTTTGAAGCAGTTCATATTTCCCTATTTTATTCATTGACATATGATGGATTGCTTTACAAATAGTAACTATGAAAACAAAGATCTGGTGATCTTTTCAAGACTGCTTGCCCAATGCTGTTAATGTCTTGTGTCTCTAACATCTGGTTATACCTTGCTTCATGGTCAAGACTAACACCTACTTTGGTACTTGCTTGTGTGGTCAAGTCTAACGTTTATTACAGATGTTACATAATAGTTATATGATGTCACACAATTACTCAAACCAGATGTGGAAGAACTGAATTTAGACTGCTTTGTATTAACTATGAAAATGTATATGTAGTCAGCTTCACTGTAATCTAACCAGCAAAGATTGTCATCTACTATCAGTTTGGTGACCAAAGAAAATAGTTATGATATTATAAAAAATCTATTATTCATTGAGCCTTGATATGTGATTTTAATTGATCAAGGCGGCGGTATGATAATAAGTTTTGAAGAAAAAAGTGACATTGCTAAGCGGAAGAAAGTTTGGGACTGGTTAAACAATGAATTTATATTCCTCAGATCAAGTGCCGGGTTAAAATGCTGGCTGTTTTGAATAACTCGTTAGGCTTGCCTCTTGTATATTACTATTTCTTTCCACTCCTAAAATTTCCTCATCCTGTTCTCAAATTATAAATAGTATAAACAAACTTCAAGTGCTGCAGAGATTTGAAACAGATATTTGATCATACTAAAATTTATATTGTTAGTACCTGCAATGATTTACAGCAAGTGGGTATTATTCTCTCATGAAAAACACTATTGTTGCGTTATATACAATTCACCAATAAATTGACAGTGAATATAATGCATGCTCAAACAAAAAATCTTTTGTGTCATATTAAATAGCAGTCACAAATCAATTCTGTGAATATTCTAAAGTGACTTATCATTTCCTCTAACACAACATAAGTGATTTCCACAATTGTCTAGAACCAAGGTTTAACTACTAAAACATCTAACAAGTGTCAATATGTTTACTTATACAAAGTTACACCATTATTTGTACATACATCAATCATCTCTGATCAGATGTCAAACATCTCACTAACCATCTCTTAACACAATCATCATCATAGGTCTATAATTCCCCATGTATTGTTTGGTTTCTTTTCCAACTTTAGTTACTTACCCCAGTGTAAATACATTGAAGTCATTACACACATTATTACATCTCAGATTTTTTCTCTGTGTTCAATGAGATCTGGTTTGATTTACCATACAGTATTCTAATTTCAGTTTCAATTATCTAGAACAAATCTTCTATTCATTTATATATATATATAATTTTATATATTATATATATAATAATATTCATGTAAGCAAGACCAAATTGAAAGCTAACAAACTTATTCAATGTGGGTGCTAAAAGTTAATTCCATATCCTTTACAGGACTTGGATCAACCCAACTTTATAGGCATGTTTGGATTTTCACGGCATTATTACGTTCAGTAGTTTGCCATTGCTTTCTCTGACGTGAGTATAAGTCCTTTTGTATCCCCAACAATTTGCTATCAAAAATACAGCGTGATTTAACTCAGAATTCAGGTTAATAGACTCAACCAGGCCACAGCCACCAATGTGGCGAACATTACAAGAACATTACTCTGATCTTGTTATTACATTTCTTCAACTTAGTTTCTGATTTAAAGACATGCTGTCTTTCTTTATACAATTAAACTATTGAACCTGTTCTACCATCTACGGGCCATGTCTCTCAGCAGCTCATCTACATTGAGACAACTGATTTACCATTCATATTCCAGAGAAAAACAGCATCACGTAGGGAGGGACGAGGGCTAGAACATCCATGTTCAGATCAGTCTTCTGCAAACTGTGTCAAGAATGCCAAAAAACGTGATTCAGCAGGAACCATCGTGACACAAGACCTTCGTCTCCTGACAAAGAAAATGATGATTCTCTCAGTATTGATTTCCTCAAATCTTCCTGGTTAATTCTACTGTTGATAACATTGTACCCTGTTACCATTTTCTATTCATGTCTTTTCTTGTCTCTGTATCAATCTTTCTGATGTTGCAATAAGCATCAAAGTCCCGTTTGTTTTAAAAATCGTGTAATTCTTCATATTGTTGTGAAGCATATACTTCTGTTGTAATCAAATCTCTTTAGCATCTTCATAAACTATCTTCACATGGATAAGTTTCAGCAAAAATTGAAAATCTATTATTTGATTGTTACGTCAAACTGAAAATCTAATGAATGATACCCACAATATATGTCACTAGTCAATATATTCATTTCTGACAATAAGGATCTTATGCCTGTCTGTGGGTATCAACTTTTACAAAAGTATCATGATACTTCCATTCTGGTCACATTGAGATAAATCATCATGGTAAATCAGATATATTCAATTATCTCTCATTATATTCTTCTTTACAGGATTATGAATACTCCTTTGATTTCCAGCATTCAGTGCTGAATCTTCTGTTAATTATTTCATTTATATATATATATATATTAAAGTAAACGTATGATTGATGCGTACAGTTTGTCCTTATTTAATTTACCATCTTTGAGCCATATTTATTCAATTTTAATTCATTTTGTTTTGTTTCTCTTGATTACATAATCAAATGTCATTGATTTCTTGACTCTATGTTTATATCTAATATGGAGCCCATCTCCAGTGTTCTTACGAGTTGGACTCGGTGACCAGACCCTCTGATCGGTTCAATTCATGATGGCAGCATCAGTTCCCATATTTACGGTGAATGGAAGAATTCGATTTCCATGGACAAGCAAAGCTCAAGTGCTCTGGATCGAAAACTAAAAATATCTAATATAGAGTCCTATTCAATGTAACAATTTCTATTCTTTTATATATAATCATCAATTAATTGAACTTTATCAAGATTGGGTGAATATTGTTCAAATATTTGTTGAACAATAAATATTCACATTTCTGAGGTTATTTAGGACATCATTTCAATTCTCTGGGAAGTCTTACATAAGCTTCTTAACAGGTGTTGGGTGTGCGTTGAATTCTTTCTAACTAAAAATGTTGCAACAATTTAAAAATATATTTTACAAAAATTTGCAACCATTTAACAAATCTGTTCATCTACTAATATTCCTTTTAGTGCCGCTTACCTGGCCTCAGTTTACATCGATATTCCCCATTTTTCTCCAAATTTTATCTGAAAGTTAGATCAACTAAAAACAGTTTCGTGGATCAATATTAGCTTTAAATAAAATTCAATTCTTGATGTCGACCCGATATTAAAATCCGCCATGTTTTACAACAGGACCGCGGTTAAACAACAGTTAAAGATATAACCCCAAAATTCCAGATGCCTCTACAACTTTGGCTATTAAATCATAAGTACCATAGTTGCATTTGTCGTTTGCATTGCTTCTAGAATGATAATTTCATTATTCACCTTCTTTTCTATTGTAAACTACATAAAATTTTAAATAATTGGAAGATGTAAAGCTAATTTGATTAGGCGTGACTTCAAGAACCACTCAAAAACCAAAACGTTTATACGATATAACACTTTAACCCCTTTTAAAAATGAAAATATAATTCTGCTATTAGACTGTCTTTTGAAAGAGTTTACAATTCTCATCAGGATTTATAACAGCTTTCAATATGGCAGGATAAGCTATTACATTAATAATGTTGCAACCATATTTAAAATCTTTTGTTAAAAAAAAAGTATGAAACCATTAAAAAAATTCTGAAATAAATGATTTATCTCATATGCCATGATAGTTTTACTGTAAATCAACTTTAAATTGATACTCTGTTGAGTCAGTTTTTTGCATGTCTATTTTTAACAAGTCACTCTGTCACATTATATTTTTAAAGTTACAAGTCGCAATTTCAAACACAAATTTCTGCTATATACTATCTATATTAACAGATTATGTTAAGATTTTCCAGATTGTTTGTTTAAAGGAAGAATATGACATGAAGTGAAATAAAAACTCTGATAAAAATTTTAGAAACAGTCTGAATGTTTCAAATGAATATTACTGTACTAAATTAAACCACAGAGTGGGACTCGTTACTGCATGTGGAGCAGCAACCTGCAAGACTGTCCCAGCCTGCTAGGTGGAATGGAAATCAGGTAACAAACAAGCCTTCAGAACAAACTATGGGACTTGAGACCTAAAGCATCGTCCTTATTGTGACATACCTGGTAGTTATATAGAAGTTGATGAAAACTGTACTGGTTATCCGTAACTAGTTTGTTCTTATCACCCATCTAATATATCAACTAATATACATGAAGTTAAAATAAAACTTTTGAGGACATGTCATGATAACAGTTGTTCATCATCATCAAATACATCCTGAGCAGAACTTTAGGAATAGGCACTATCATCGAAGCTACTGAAATGGTTGGACATGTGATCATGGAGACTGGCTCCGACAGGGCTACTGAGATGGACTCAGAGGGTAGGCGGCGTGGAAGACCAAGCGACCTGGAGCAAATAAACAGAACTGAAGAATGTCATAGCTGGAACACCAATGACAGAGAGGCCATGAACAGGAAGAATGGTGCTTTTTGTTGCTGCCCTAGCAGTCAGGGCGTCGGATAAAGAGAGAGAGTAGAATGCACCCGATTCCTCGAACCTCTCATAGGCCAGATGTCCTGCCTCTGCACCCGTCATGTTCAGACCATCAGTTCATCTGAATCAATCTCGTGGTCTTCCTCTTCTCTTTGCGGTATCTCCTTCCATGATGAGGCCTCAGCCTTCATGTCTTTTATGTAAAATATAAAATTTTCTCTTTATATTGTAGCATAGAGTTTTCTTTGATTCTGAGTTCTTTCTGGATAGATCTATTTGTTCTCTTCTATGTCCAAGATATCTGGAGGACTCTTCTATATTCATGTCTTCTAAAATGTTAAAGAAAAACATTAGTTGATGGTGTAATGCTTAACACCAATATTCTACTCTCTAGTCATTGTGGGGCATTTAACAATTCTATAGAGTTCTTTTGGATACATATACATATGTATGACCCTGCAATTATTATATTCTCTTGTGCCGTTACATTACATATAATCAAATATTTCTCATCCGTCTGTCCTTGGGCAGCTATAACCCTTTTCCCGGAATTGAGTCAGTATTTCTACCTCTCAGAAAGTTGTCTCAGGGTTTCCATGGAGGTCATCTTTCTTGAAACATTGTAATGCCATGCTTTTGTATTCTTTGATCATTTCTCATCATGTTTGGGGCTACAGGAGCAAATATTAACCTGGACCTAAGACATTAAGTAGAAACATTTGGGGTTTTCCCAAAGAAGCTACCATAGTAAATAAAGCGTTGCAGAAAATGGATACTTGTGTGCAGAAACTGGCGAGCTTGACAGGGACTGATCGTACAATCACTCTTGAAGATGGATCACAAACAGTGGTTCAAGTGGGCTTCGAATCATCTTCTTAAGTGTCTTTAACATATCTCATATTCTATTCTTATAAGTTTTACTGATTTGAACATTTTATTTATCCTTCTGAATTAATCCCATTTATGTTCATTATTTTGAAGACATCTATTTCAAATGCATTCAACTTTCTATATCTTTAGTCACCATTGGCAGTCAACCTTTCTGATTATCATGGACTGCTGCCATGGATGAATGGTTGACATGCTGCTATATTGGACACCTTAAATTTTGTTTGCTACAAATAATAAACTGTTTACTGTATATGTCATTAATGCATATTCTCAGGATGACGAGATTGTAGCTCGTATGATCTTGCTACGACCTCATTTTGCTTGCTGTAATGTTCTTATTGGCGTCTGGCTCAAGCGGTAGTAGCTCGATCCCAGCGTCCTGGTTCAAACCCGGTTGGCAATTTTGGGGCAATTTCGTTTCATGGATTTTACAAAAGGAAAAAGCAACCTCACCATTCAAAGCAATGCAAACTACTGAAGCATAAGTGGTGCCTAGAAAATCGACTGTTTACTGTGGTTGATGGCTCGCCCTAGGATATGTCACGATTTTCATTCATGTTCTTATCATAGAAAAGTAATTATCCAAGCAATGAAAACCTTTAAAGTTAGTATTTAGCTAAAGTAAGTTCAAGTATGACTAAATATCATCTGTATAGTATAAAGTTTTTATTCATGATAACAATTGCCATGTACCAGTGTTTTATGAGTGAGGTCATGGACTGAAGTTCAAATTTGAAGTTAGATATTTGTGGAGGATGTGTAACTGGCTCATTTATGGGACCATTGTTGTATCTGACTCTCAGTGATCTACAATATCAAAACAAGTTGTAGTGTAGTGGAGTTGTCTATAGAAGTTTCTAAACCTCCAGAGATTATGTGGATCTACTGTCCTTGGCATGTGGGTGTTTGGTAATGAGAGAAGCCACAGGCATTGCATACGACAGTTAAATTGAGATAAATGGCGGATGATCTGGTCTCTTCAACTTTCTGTTGGATGATATACTAAAATAGATGTTGAATCAATCAGCGATTTATAGCAGTTTGGGTTACCGTTGTAACATTTATAACTGGATTCCCAGTGGGGTATGTTTAATCATCAAGCCACGGGAACCATCAGTAGATACTCTTGATATCTGTTGGAGGAGCTGAAGTACCTATGGTTTCTGCCAGGTGCAATGACATCAGTTTAGTAACCTAATAAGAAACCTTGAAAGTGAGTGCGCCTTCAGGGACCTAAAATTACAACTACAAGGTACCTGGTTCAAACTTCATGCTGGCAATTTGGAGCAATTGTCCCCATTGAAAAATGGTAAAAATAGTTTCACATTAGAAGCAAATAACAAAACTACGAGCATTGTGGTGCCTATAAAATAAACTCGTTTACTGTGGTTGATGGCTAAGTCAGGGATTTCTTAAATTTTAATTTCAAGAATCTGAAATGTTCCTATGAACTATCGTAAAGATCTTAAGAAGTTCAACAGTTACAGATAGTATAGAGTCTTAATTATGATGGTTATATGAGGAAAGGACAATCTCCAAATGATATTGTAAGGCCAGACAGACCCCATCATAGTTGCGATAGAAGGACAACATGGACAACCCTGAATAACAGACTTTTACATCAGCTGGGCCATGATGCTTTTAACCTCCCTAGATGACAAGTAAGAATAAGACTAAAATCATCTATACAACATGCTGTTGTGTTTATTGAGATCTGCATGTATAGTTAACAACCACACTAATTGAAACTAATGATCCCTTGTCCATTGTAGTATGAATTGAAGAAACTCCTACATTACTAGCCATTTTTTTAATTCAGATATGGATTCCATGAAAATACCAGATTTCTATTTGCTATTCTCTCTACTTTTGTTAATTTGAAACGGTGTTGATAGTGAGAAGTATGTTTATTTATACAACTTATCCACGAAAAGGTTTATTTTATTGTTGCATTCCTATAGTAGAATGTTTGTCTATCCAAGTACCCTAGTGTGATTCTATGACCTAACTGGTAAATTAAAAAATTCCTTCAAGCAGTGCTTTGATTACTCATGTAATATAATTATGCATAATAATTCATCCACATTTTTGAGAAAACTAGCAACATTAGTTTCCATTGTAATGCAATAGTCTGCATACAAAGAACTAGCGATTTAGTCTGAAGTAGTAAAAAATAAATCCATGCCAGTATTGTGCAGGTGATTTCTATGGTTTAACGTGCTTTTAAAATGAGATGAAAGGTCCTATTATTTGTCATGGATCTTATGTTTATCAACAATATTGTTCTAAAATTTAAACCATACCACAAAGTAAGTTTTATGAAATTTGTCAATTCTGTGGAACAATCTTTCATGATATTGTCACTTGAATCCTATCAAGATCAATCAATACGTTTTGATATCTTTTTAATCAAAGCTCAAGGGCAGTTTTCCCCTATAAAGATAACTTTACTGGTGCCAATTATAGTGTGCCATGAACTCCGGAGAATGAGTGAATACTTACATTTGACAATTTAAAACTGAGACCCAGTTTTGTTACAATCACTTATGTTTCAGAATCCGCCCGAGTGATTACCGGGGCCCAAATTTGGGGTGTAAGAATAGAACCACTGCTACCTGCCACGCATGTCGTAGAGGCTACAAAGGGAGGTTTGCTAAAAATGGGATGCATGTGTCCGCTAAGGAATGCTAACTAAAACAAATGCTTGCAGAAAACGGATGCACCAGGCCGTAGCGCATAACATGGTGTGACCCTCCAATAAGGAATGGGATACAGTTCTCACGATTGTAATCTGCCTTGAGATTTAGCCACGCAGTAAGAATGTCAGACTTACCATCAAGGTGGCTAAACTTACTGCTGGAAGATTGGCACAAGCGGGAAGCAGAAATCATAGGATTATATCCTACAGAACTGCCCCAGTGTGCAGACTTGAAGAGGTGGCCAACACCTAGCGTCCAAGACAAGGTAATCTGAGGCCTTTTTTAAAGAATCTAAATCTCAATCTAGTGAGAAAGCAGAAGATTTCAGAATAACTACAGATATATTCTAATTAACTCCTAGTTAACAACATATCAATGTAAACTGCTGGATGTTGCAGATTTTCACTGCTAAACATTCTGTATACTTTTTCTGGACATGTTTTATCACTGCAAACACTACTATCCAAAACAAGATTTGAACATTGAAACTAGGTCCAGTTATAAATGATTTACAGATTGATGTACAGAATATTAGATAATAATAAACATGTGTTGCGATTACATCCACTAAGAGCTTATCATAAAATCTCTGTGAATACATCCTTTAGTTATCAAATATCTACTGAATAGTATCATGTCATGTAACATGTAACAACTACCTCTGATGGAAAGTTGGCATTACCATAGCTACTATGAACACAACAAATCACCTATAACTGAGTGATGCCATCCTTCTGTGCCTGTATAAGTCAGAGCAGATTATCTCTCATACAACATATCATCTGACACTATAACTCATTAGATGGGGTACTATAAGGTGGGTATTTTATTCCTAAAATATTATCAGTAACCATCTGTAGACAGTACATACCAGGACAATATTTATTCAATTTATTGGGACTGGGTTATGGGGTAACAAGCCTAATCTAGGAAAAGCTGACATAGTGTTAGGCACAATTTCATCACTACATTTCATTGGGAATGCTGAAATAAAAAAGGAACTAAAGTGTTAGTGATAAATGGTAACCCACTGGGCTGTCACTTTTCATGTTCCACTGGGACGCAAAAATAGAGAATCCTTCTGTAATACCATAGATCACAAAGCTGCAACTATAACTCTTTATGTGTTTCTATTTAGGATTTTTCTTATTTAGTATCTCAACAATGCGGCTCTGGTTATAATCATGCAGTCAGTTACTTGAACTTGTTTACTTCAGTGAAAGTTGAAAATAATTTAAGTATAGTAGACAGTCATTTAGACAGTATGGAGTAATATACTGTAAATACTTTTTGAAGACAATATTTTTGTTGCTAAGTTTAATAACATGAATCTTCTTTGGGCCAACATTTCATTCAATGATCAAAAGAACTACAGAAAATAGTTAATATGTAAAGAATTTCATTTTTTTAAAACCGTTAAAATTTGTAAATTCTTATCAATTAGCTAATCACTGGCCAATGCCCACAAACAACTTGTCAAAATATGTTTATTGTTTAATGGTAAAACATGGGAGAAATGCAGAGAAAGTTACTATATTTTCAAGATTACAACAAAATTAAACTACAGTCATGAAAAGACATAAGCAAAAAAAAGGTAGTTGCACCTACAAAATGGCTGATTATGTTTGTGTTAATACAACCCAGAACTACTTTCTCAATAATATTCAAACCACATATACCATTTTCTGAACAGTTGGTATGTTAATTCTCAGTATGTATATTTTTGTTGGTGGAAAATATGTGACACAATGTCACAAAAGTACAGATACCGCAGTCTGCTTTCAGCAAAATTGTATTGCTCAAAATATTGTAGACATGAAAAATACACAAAAGTAGCAAATGAACCTAAACAAATAACATACTCTAGTGGCAAACTGGTGCAATTAAATAATAAAACCATTTGAGCACTAGTTGTGTGTCTAGTCTCATGACATTATATAACTGATGTGTTTGTAGATGTCCTACTTACTCAGCTATAGAACAAAATGTATGATAAACCCCAAGAAAGATTAAGAATACCTCAACATTATAACTGAGATACATACAGCAGTCAAAGTTTCTTACCATTGGCATTGATTTGTTTATGCCAAGGCATGTTTGTGTTATCTGCAAAATAAATTAACAATATATTTTACCTACTGTTGCTTACCATTAGTCAGAAATTTGTTCATGCAAGTGAAATTCATTAACTATGATTGCTGACTAATAAATATGCTTTGCTGATCTCAATATGCCAAATTATAGTCAATAGAACACTCAAAGAAGTCTATACCAAAACTACTACTTAAATTCATAGAATTATTTTCTCTACCTTCAGATTTCTTAAAAGCAGCAGTATATGATTTCATTCAGAATATAAGAAGAAACTGCAAGATTTTCTATACAATGCTTACTCAACACAAATGCATATAATGATACACAAGTCAGATGAATATTATCATTTGAAATGTTGTTGTCAATAGTCACACACAGTGTACAACATAAAAATTAGAAAGTAAATGTATATGTCATTTGTTATGTTTGAATGAAAAATGTAATATAGTTAGGGAATTACTTAATCTCTGATGTTTAAAACAAATATGATGTGTCAGAAAGGACAAGATGTGTTGAACATTTGAATTTCAATTCATTAATTTAAAAATGCTAGTGATAAAACTACGGTATGTTTTGCAAGATGTAAGGTTATATTTTAATGTCTTGGTAAAGTCTGTAGCCTAGCCCTTTCAATATGGTTACCGTTATAGATGAATTGTATGAAATTATGATCTGTTATAGATATATGTATAGTGTATTTGAAAGTAGTAACCTCCTACTCAATAAGAATTTTAACAATGTTTCAAATCAAATATATCAGAATACTATAACCTGCAGCTATTCTGCATTTAAATGAGTAGAAGTCATCAATTGTAATATAACCTTCTACGAACAAAAGCAAGTTTTTGGGGGACAAAAATATATCTCAAAATATTGTGCAATAGCTTGATTTCATATAAACTCACAAAACAAAATATTATTTCGGTTACTTCAACCAAATTGTCATGATATTCATCAAATTGGGAACTATGAATTAGTTTACAGTTGAGATATTTCTCTTGAAAGCTCACATTAACAACTACAATGGGCAATTTGGATAATCTATCTGGACTGTGATACTTGATAAACAAAGATGTTCTAATAAGTTATATTTACTTTGCAACCCACTACAGTGAAAATAATTTACATGAATAATAATAATATAGACACATAAAAAATTAACAAATTTATGCAGACAATGTTAAGTTAACTTCTTAACATTTTGAAAATTTCATTTCTGACGTCATATACCTAATATTGTTAACTGAAATTATAAGTAACTCTTTTATGTGCAATGTATTTACCTAATGAACACAAAGTTCTGTTCATCACAAGTGATGTAGCCAAAATACTACTGTATGTGTATTTTGCTGTTGCCTCTGCTAACTTCACATACAATTTATTGGAATATTTATGAACTCTGTTCTCTGGACTATGATTATTTCAAATCTATCTATTATTTAAGAATGTAACTATTAGCGCTAATATTTCATTAATATTTCAAATGTCTTTTTTTTTTAAATATTTATTATTTAGCTGGAATATTTACATGCAACTTATACATGCCAGTGTGGCAGAAAATGACATATTACAATGCAGTCATACAAACATTTTCTGAAACCAGTACAAAATTACATACACTACATTTACTTATCAATATCCATTCAAAATTGCTTACAAAATTTACAAAAGATCTATGTAAAATTCATTTCAAAATATATTCCATATTAATATTAGAAAACACACAAATGAAGGGGGGGAAGAAATGTCTGCTGCACAGTTGTCAAGTATACCAATGCAATGAGAGAAATTAGACCATAACACAAGTCTCAAAGTGTACAATAATTCTATTGATACACACAACTACAATGATTATATTTGTGCACCTGTTTAACTAAATTATGAATATGAAACAAATCATCAGTCACATGATCCTGAGTGCAATTGTCAGACAAGTGGCTACACCTGCAAACTAATCAAGTTTCTGTATTATTTCAAGATCTTGCTAGAAAACAAGCTTTCATCTACAAGTTTCAATTTATTGAGGCTTATTCTGTTGAAAATAATCTAACTATAAACATATTTCCATTCTGCAGAGAGTTCTATTAATGATATATATAAGCATTCCTTAAATGTTGAATGTGCAATATTAATAATATAAGATGGTAATCTTCACTACATGTCACAAAGGAGGCACATGGTCATAATTTCTCTGTACATTATCTACACATGACACATCTCCCCTTCAGATTTTTCATCATCTTAAATGAAGGTGCTATGCTAATGTAAAATCAATTCAACAAACACACACATAACTTGATAAATGTCCAATTCAAAGAATGAAATGCTCTGAGATATGAGCAATACATGTGTTTGCACATATCAGCCGTATCGAAGAACAATACTTATGTGATATAAATTGTGGATTACCAGTGTCAATTTCCTGTTTTGAGAAAGTGTTGAACACTTTTATCATGAGCATGTTACAAATACAATATTAGCTCATTTATGTTAGGAATTGAAATTACATTTAATATTACCTGGGTAATGTAGTAAGACTGACCAACTCAAAGAAAATAAGTTTGATGGAGAATATAAAGTTTTTTCTTTATTGATAGGACCATCATCATTGATCTTCAGTGAATAACCTTGTGTTCCGACCTCTTTCTTACACAGTGAGATCTTAGAGGCGATAAGCGATATCGGAGCATCTGTGATAGTTGCCGATGTAATTTGAAGACTGAAAATTAATTTTGCCAGAGCAATACTTTGTAGCCTACTCTTACCGATTTTCAACTGCTAAGGATTCTTTTACTTTGCTCAACTTGAACACACACCTATGTTTTATCATTTATCCCCAATAGAACTCGGATTGCATTGCATTCGGATCGACTATGGACATTATACTCTGTGAATATTACAGAAAGTAGATGTGCACAAAACTGAACATATGTTATTTTGTACTAAAGCTGACAATGTATTCCATTTCAAAATCTAAATAAAATTGAACAAATTTGGAAGCAGCTTTAAAATTTGTCATATTTCCAAATATCAAAGGGGAACTCATAGATCAGAGATTTATAAACTCCTCTAGTATCATACATAAACAAAGAATAAGATCATCCCAACACTTTGAAATCCCATAGCAATAAGAACATAATGAAACAGAGTGCTTTTTAGGGATGAGATTATCAGTGATTGCAAAAACTGAAAGTGTCTCCAGAATTGCAGGAAAAGTTGATATGTTCCTCTTCAGTATCATATAGGGACATTCACTAGAGATAATAACAAGCGTATGCCTGACACTTTAATTGAAACAAATATTCTAGTTGACCTGATGTCTGAATTACACCATCAATTATTTCAACAATGTTAGCAGTTACATAGTGTTATAGTTTTTCCAAGTACTGCATTCAAGCAAAGATTCACTAGTAACATTTGGTGGTTTATATAAAACACTCAATGAAGAATAAGTCATGTTCCTTGATTTCTTAAGAACTACAATTCTGACATGTAAAAGTTGGTTGTACTAATAATAACTAAACATTGTTCATAAAATCTTATTCACAATGTTTTTCACTTCAAGAACAATGATATCAAAGAACAGTTAGAATATCATCAACAGATGAGTTTTTTTAAAAATTATATAATATACATAATAATGGTCTGATGAGATAAATAGAGGCAGATAGAAAGAAGTGAAAACTGGTGTTATAGTGATATCAATTGGAATTATGTATGGAAACATGTACAAGTGTTCAAAATAATTGCAGCCCCATTGACAAATCAAAATTTGCCAGATAATCTATCGCGTTGTGTTTATTTACTATTTAAACTGGTTCTGACTAGCTGTCTACGTCACATTTGTTCATCGCCCTTTCCCCGCATTACAATTACACACCATCACAAAACCTTACTCTACGTCATAGCTGAACCTTCTCATTTCCATACATATATGCCAGATTAGCTCCATTCATAGGCTGCTTTTAAGTTGAACACCCTGTATTTTGTATTATATATAGTACAGCCAAGTGACTAATGATTCACAATAGGTCAAATTAGCCCATGCTAACACACAATAATTAACAATCAAAATCTCAGCTATGCTAACTCAACATTCATAGTTCATGTATTACTACTATCATGTGTGCATGTGTATATTGACCATATATATGTTAATTTAACTCAATATTTGATGTCTCTTGTCGTAGTGTAATTGTTGTATCAGTATTTTTTTTAAACCCTTGTTTTCAGTTTTCCACCAGTTGCTCTCAGTTTCTAGTATTGGTTTTCATACTCCCTACATGTTACAAATAATAATGTGTAGTTATATCCACTGAGTAAAGCATATTATAGATGAATCTCTCGGCATTGACACAAACTCTCTGTTACACAGAACTCAAATATTTGAAGAGAAATGTTCCCAATGTCCATTGAGAGATAACATTGATATGAGAATTCTTTTTTATTTCAAAGTAAAAAGATGTAGCTCCACACACAGTGGAAGCTAAGATATGAACTGATTACAAGATTGACGTTATCCATATGTACGTTAACTCCTTGTGAACCAAACGCCACACTAAATGTTGTTTTTATTCTCCAAAACAAAATTGCCCTGGTCATTAAGAGTTAAGAATTTCTAGAGACACATTTTTTCTGTTTAAATTAAAAAATTAGGATTAAAAATGTATGATAATATGGAAAAGAAAATATTCCATTTTGACATAAATGGTAAAAAGCAAAGAAGTTTCAATGATAATTGTAACTGTATAAGAACTGTGCACACAGAGTGAAACAACGGGAACATGTCTATATTTTATAGTTTTTTAAATTTTATGTTAACTAAAGATCATAAAACAAATCAATACAGGTAATCAGATTAAATAAATCAACATTGTATAATTGAACGTCAGACATTTAACTGGAAGGAAATAGGACATCTTTAATATCTGAGAGTGAAAGAAAGAGAAGAAATTCATCAATCTATGTACTACAAGGTTTATTGTGTTATGAAAAGTGTTGTGTAAGCTTTAGTGTAAGGGTTAAAAAATAGTATAGAATTCAGATAAATTAAGTCTGGTTGCATAGTGAAGATGATGTCAAGTAGTAGTTGTATACTGCTGGAATTAACACTCAAGTAATCTGTTGACATGTGAGAGAGAAAAAGCTTACATATGTTAATGGAATCAAAACAGAAGTTTAAAGGATATTATTTTTCTAGTGGTTCACTCAGAAAATGCATGAAAATGAAAGAACAAACAATGACCAGATTGTCAAATGTATTCCAAGACAGAAATGTAAGAATGAAAAAGTGGGAGGGAGAGCTAATGTATTTATATAGACCTAGCATCACAAATTATGAATGATTCTAAGAGATTTGCATTTTCAAATGTGCTACCATGTTACTGATAAAATGGTTGCAAATTATGTGAGGAATGAAGATAGAGATGTGGAGAAAGGGTCTATGAGAGAGAATTAGTTAATACTCCATTCATATTAACTGCAATTATTGGATTTAAAATAAACGCTAAATATTTTTTCAACCCACAAAAATGCGAAAATTCAAACAAAAAATAATTATACATAGTATATTACACATTCACAGATTGTATACACTATAGTATACCTCAACAGAAAGATAAAATGACTGATAAAAAAAAACTACATGAGAAAATTAGAGGAAGACTATTAAACAAACATAAAGGATGAGTAATATCTTGCTTAACTGGCAAGCATTTTGTGTAGTCATGTTCTCATATATTTGGTGTCTCTCTGTACATTTTATGCATTTAATAGTATCTTATTTCATATATCAGCAAATACATACAATTAAATAAAGAAAATATTTTAAAAACTTAAGGCAAAATGTCAGAAAATGATACATACACAAATTATCTGAAAAACACTCCAAATGTGTATGGACATATTAAATGTAGAGTTGTACAGTAATTTCTTCCCACAAATATCTATTCACACTGCATCCATCACATAACATTTCTTTTCTTTACCATTCCCCTAAATTAAAAAATGATCTGCAAAAAAAAAGTACATGAATAATGCAGGCATGTCAATTTCAGTGTTCATAGATTTTGTTAAGCAGTCTTCTTGATTTCTTAGACATTGATGCTAACTGAGACTAAATCACCTTCCTCTTTATCTGTGCACCACTGTAGTCTCCATTCACCTCCTCGTCTGCTTCCTCATAATCTTGTTCTGCACTTGCTGACTTCATCCTGGATTTGGGAGCGAATCAATATTTTTCATTATTATTTGTATCATTGAAGATGGATAACTGAAATCCTAAAACAGATTTCTGGTTGGAAAAATATACTGATAAAATCAGTATCTTCTTTGCTTTTATTCTTTCGACCAATTTTAATAACTCTTTGTGATATGTTTGATCTTTGCCAAGAACATGTATCGTTGCACATTGGTTTGGTAGGCCCTAACGCATAAGACTTCTCCCGTTTAGGACACATGCATCCGATTTCAGCCAAACCTCCTTAGTCGCCTCTTCGACATGCGTGGCAGGTAACAGTGGTTCTATTTTTTTACTTTACACCCCAAATTTGGGCCCCGGTGTGTATCAAGTAAAAGTGCAACATCATCTGCAAAGCGATCACTAAGTAGATTGAACAGTATCCATCTTGTAACTTGGTTTTTGCAATTATTGTTTTATAACGATTCAAGTTAGAAGTGTAGTTGAACAGAAAGAAAACATTGCCGTTCTTTCTTCTTCTTTGCGTTAGTTCCTTATGACCAATTTTAATCACTCTTTGTGATATGTTTGATCTTTGCCAAGAACGTGTATACGTTGCACATTGGTTTGGTAGGCCCCTAAGCGCATAGACTTCTACACGTTTAGGACATGTGCATCCGATTTCAGCCAATCACGTTCTTTTAGTACTACAGACTTGACTGGAGAAGTGTGGCCCGATTTCTAGAGAGATTCAGACAAGCTAATGAGAGCCCTAGTATGCTTTCAAAACTAATGAACCTTTTCAAAATAAGGAAAAAATAATGTCATAACAAGGTAGAATTGGTTATATCTGGTGAAAATTTTATTTATGGCATTTGCACATGTCAGTTATTGTTCAAACCCTGATATGGTCAACATCATATTTCACCTGCCGAGTGGTTACCGAGGCCCAAATTTGGGGTGTAAAGAATGGAACCACTGTTACCTGCCACACATGTCATAAGAAGCATAAGGAGGTTTGGTTGAGATCGGATGCACCTGTCCGCTAGGGAATGCTAACCCGAAACAAATGCTTGCAGAAAACGAAGAACATGTCCGCAAGGTGCAACTACGGAGGTTTGGTTGAAATCGGATGCATGTGTCCGCTAGGAATGCAAAGCGAAACAAATGCTCAAACGGATGCACCAGGCCGTAAGTTGCATAACATGGTGCAACGACCCCTCACAATGTGGAATGGGAAAACAGTTAGGCGTTCGCTAATCTGCCTCAGGAGATTTAGCACCGCAGTAAGAATGTCAGACCTACCATCACGAGGGTGGCCAAAACTTACTGCTGGAAGAGATTGGCACAATCATAGGAATTATATCCTACAGAAATGCCCCCAGTATGCAGACTTGAAGAAAGAGGTGGCCCACTTAACCAGTGTCCAAGACAAACTATGGCGTGGCTGATAATCTGAGGCAGGCGGCTGCCTTTATTAGAGAACCCGAAATCCCAATCTAGTGAGAATACAGAAGAAGAAGAAAAAATATTTCACCAAGATGGAGACATGTATCTGACATTCTAAGTTAGGGAAAATTCTAAACTGCTGCCAGATCTACTGCACTGCTATGAGTAATTTGACATGACACTTTATCAGGTGACATATCTCAAAAAGGATTTGGACATGTTTAGTAAGCACTTCATATCACACATTGGATCTAGTCTAATTCCACCAGGAAAAGAGCTGTAGTGTTTATGTACCTGTAGACTTTGTATATAGCTCCTAGTTTGGGAGTGGGTAGTCAGTCTGAAGTTTACTAGCTAAGATGTCTCCAATAAAACATGGCAGGTAGTAAGACAGTGCCACGTTTTGCCATTCTATCAACAAAGGGTAAAGTACAGGAGGAGATATTGAGGAAGGCAGAAGATGCTGTATGGTTTGCGCATAGTTTGTCAGAATTGATAAGCTGCACGAAAAGCTGAGATCTGTGGAAGAAATGATCGGGGTTCATTGACAAGGAATGCACTTGATGATGATATAAATAAATACTACGTGGAAAAACATCTACAGTGACTCCTCTGCCCTTTGACTGTGCGCCCTTAACAGTCCTACCCTTTCCTGGTCTGGCTACAATTCTTACAGGACGTTTGATAGGTGTCGCTCGTCCACGACTGTAATACTGAAGATTGAAAACATATTTGGTCTTAAGTATTTAAACTCAGATTCTGGTGTTACTAATACAGCTTATACTAAAGAGGTGAAAAAAATTTTGTTCTTTAATGTGAACAGTGTCCTCCTCTTCTTTGCGTTCATTCACTCTTTGTGATATGTTTGATCTTTGGCTGAAATCGGATGCATGTGTCCTAAGCGTGTGAAGTCTATGTGTTTGAGGGCCTACCAGTTGGACTGAATTACCACCTACACAGAATAAACCCCACACCTACCACACTGTAGAAAATGCAGTCACTCATGTGAGACAGTACAGCATATCTTGCTTGAATGTCCTGGACTACATAAAGCTAGACAAGAACTCCTCCCACCACCCCATCTGTTCATAATACCCTTTACACTAGTCTTCCACAATTACAGAACACATGCAGATTCTACAAACTGGCATTGGCTGCCCAAGAGTAAAACTTGCAGCCTGTTAGAAGAAGGGGCCTACCAAACCAATGTGCAATGTTTACATGTTCTTGCAAAGATCAAACATATGATAAAGTGATTAAAATTGGTTCTAGACGACGCAAAGAAGAAAGAAGGGCAGAGTGGGGGTGTGTTAATCAGCGAGCCATCCCCGCTCCCCAGCGTGTCCATGCGCGTTGGACTGCGGGTGACTAGTTCTGTTGTGGCAGGTTCAATTCCGGCCTGGCAGAAAGCCACAGGTTCCCCAGATTCACGGTGTTCGTGGCACCGAGTTGAAGAGCTGAAAGCTCAAGTGCTTCTGGATCGGAAAAAGAAAAAATCAGCGAGCCATGGGTAACCATCAGTATGCATACCCTTCGATATCTGTTGGGGGAGACTGAGCACCTATGATTCTCCCCAGAGTGCAATGGCATCAGTTTAGTAACCAACCAATAACGGTCCTTGCATTTCATTTTCATGTACAATATTTTGCAATTGTAAAATGTATTGAACAACAAACCATACTACTGGATCTCTATCCATGCAAATGATTAATCATACAACATAGATTCAAGGTCTACAAAGTCATGGGATCAGATAGCGCACTAAGAGAGATTAACGCTCTAACATTTGATGAATCTAACAAAAATATTTTGCTAAACAGTAACTTTTAGTCTGCTCATGTACAAGAGTCATGCAACTATAAATGCAGAGTTATATTGGTCTAATAAGCAGCTCTTTCACGATTTGTGGGGCATGACTTTTGTGTTTAAGGGCCGATACAAAATAATTAGGCATTCTTTGAGCAAGCTGACGACAAACTTAAAAAAGTTAGGCCTGTGCATGATATTCTTAGGATGAAATGTATGCAATTTTGGCAGTGTTAGTGTAAATGAAAGAATGCAATTTCAATTTTTAATGAATGCTAAAATGTTTACTGTATAGTTAACAGTGCATTATATTTGCTAATACAGTCGATATTGTGTGAAACTACATCCGCATCCATTTGATATATAAAAAGCTCCTTTAAATCATATTCAGAGACATTTTAGTTGTGCTAAGCTTCAGTGCAATTTTTTTGGAACAAAAATCCAGTAGTGAATCAGTTACTAGACACTGTGAAGATGAAAATCCCAGGGAACTGATGCAAGAGGAGGAGCTGGTTGAAATAATTTCATGATTTCAGAACAAAATATTGAATATACAATCTTACAGTTGGTCGATACTGTCCTCTGCTAGTGTACATAGGAGTAATAGACCTGCCTCTCATCAAGCCACCTCTCTGTAGGATGAAATTACTTCTGCCATTATACAGTCCCCTGAAATGAAGACAATATCTAAGAATCATTGCTACAAAACTAAAAATAATGATAGGACAAATTGGTTGGCAACATAAATCTTACTCAACACAACAATGATCAGACAAATTGGTTGATGACACACATCTCAACACACAAAAGTGATGACATACGTAAGATTACATTTCTTTATTATATTAACTGATTCCGTACTGCGACACTCAAGTGTCAATATATCTTATCGCATGGACCATGCGTCACTCAAAAGACGTTTACTATTTTGTTGCATTTTCATTACTTTTCGTTCCAATTAGAGCTTTATTTTAACTGGAAACTACGCAAAAGTGAAGTATAAACGATAATGAATTCGTAGCATCTTGGATTATGCTAGAAGTAGAAGTGAAACAGAGTTTACCATTTATTCTAGGATACCATGTGACCATAAAAAACTAGCGATTTTTATGATTGGTCATGATGCTAGTTTGTGAACAGTTAATAAACCATACACTCCTTCACTATTTTTATTAATGTTTGTGTATTCATAACTCTTTTACCTATATAAAGAGAGCAGTTAGACTGATTTATTCAACATATTCAACATCAAGGCCCTTGGCAAGTTGGATTTTTGTTCTCAAAATTACAATTAGTTTTTTTTTTAATACATGCTAATATTATCCATGCATAGTAAACAAAACATTATATTTTCGGATACAATAAATATTTTATGAAAGTACATTCATTTATCTTTAATTTAATATATAATAAGTTCAACTTTAAATAATATTTAGAAACAATATTTTAGTTTAGCTAAAGTATGTGTGCAATATTTTGAAGATAAAAAATAATTCCGTCCAGAGGCGAAAAAAATCTGGTAGTGAATCAGTTTTCACTCTGGTGTATTGCTTTCCTGGTACAAAAATGGCAGTCAGTGACAGAATTTACCAGGACCATGCATTCTAGCAAAACCAACCAGTTTGCATTACTTAGTGCTGCTGGTCATAACAGCTGTGACATACACACAACTCCACAGTAGCTGTCCAGAACTTGATCTCGAGATGATGGGCAGGAACATCATAAGTGCAAGGCAAATTGTATAAGTGTAGACACTGTGAGACGTTTGATGCACAAGCAAATCTCATAATGTATGTAGCTGAGTTTATACTACTACCTCATCTGGTGTGTAGCTTCCTTGCTTTATCGCTACTAATATTGCCAGACTGCAGAATTGAGTGTTTCCAGGTTCATCATGAGGAGGCAAAGTAGGACCGTGATCAGTGCCAGATCACTGATCCTGGTCTAACACCATGTTCACTGCATCAATTTGATATTTGGAGTGGACAAGTTTTATTGCTAGCCATCTTCAAACGTTAACTGTTTATAAGACTACTTTCACTGATGAATTGACAGTTTTATCATTATTATTACTTTTACTTTCACACACTAAACATTGTTTTAAACTATTGGCCCCAAAAAGAATTGTCACTGTTCACCATAATAAGCTCGAAAGTACCCTTCCATCCTTGCAAAAGCACTGTGTTCATTCTAATGCATTTAACTAATGTAATGTGCTTAGTAAACACTTTTGCAAACAGAAATGGCATAACAATGAGACTAGTTGTACTTTTAATTATAGTCTCAAAGTATCTAGTCTGATTCAATATAAATTATAATTTGCATGTATGTGAGCAGAGACTTTTTAATGATTCATCTTCTACCAGAAAAAAATCGATCAAATAGTATGTCAAAATAATATTAAAGCGTGTATGATATGATAGTGTGAAAAATAATGCCCTAGGGAAATCTTTAAATAAACTTTACTGAGAGAGGCGAGAAATATCAAACTCAATTCCATGTCAGAGATTGAACGAGTTGCCAGGATAGAGCAATATGGAGAAATCGCTAGCAGGTCTTATGTAACATATAGTGGTACAAGAGGAATATAATAACAATGTGATAGCATACCTTCCTCTATAACTACCAGGCATGACTTGTGGGGGAAGTTGGCCACCTCTGCTTCGACGTGAAGACACATTAGGTCCCCACTGACCAACAACAACACCAGCAATTTCAAGCTGACCACCCTGGGCTTCTACTGGGGATCTTCCTGCAGTGGATAAAACGTCAAGAAATGGTATATTCCATTAGCAAAAACTACTGATGTTATAGAAGAGCATGAATGTTTGGGTATCTGTGCTGACAGTGTCAGCCTGTCAATGTTTTCTTTCAATCAATGTTGTTAAGAACTATCTTTCAATGTCTACATTAACTAAAATTACTAATTAATCACAGGTAATCTAAATGACTTCATATTTTATACAGTGAACAGTGTTTAGATTTAAAGCACAATGAGGTCAACTGCAATGACAGTCACAAAATTGACTGTACCTGTGTGTGTGTGTATGTGTGTTGATTGCAGTCATAGCACTTAAATTTAGAAAATAGTGGGCAGATCACCTTCATGACTCGCAAGAGTGACGTCAGAATTGATAAACAGTTCTAAAACAAAACGTGGAGATTTATGTTTATAATTATCCTGTCAAAATTTGTTGAGAGTTAACTCAAACAAGTAAATAAATGAAATTGGATGTGTTGGGTTAAAAAGCGCAGACTGTAGTTTATCACTAGGCTGTTTGTTAATTGGCTATACTAGAGCAAATGAAGAAGAAATGCCCAAAACTAAATACTTGGGCAAAATACTTATTTCATACAAATAACATGCAAATAAATATAGGTTCTATTGCAACATATAACACGATTCATATTTTCTAATTGTGGGCACATATGCTTTTATGAATGGGGCAAATAAATTCCTTTAAAAGATGGAGACCCCACTCCATGTGAGATATCTGAACATAGTCATTAACTGTATGACCCATATTCCATTTTAAGTGCTGGGTATCACCTGTTAAGGTTGACATATTTTGTCATCGGTGAAAGAAGTCATGTCCTTGCACTTTCAACACTGTCTGCGTGTTATAGATCTAAGCAAATAATTATTATTTCATGTCTTTTTCCCTGGATTCATTGATATATAATTCGACAACCAAATAGCCATTCTTACTGAGGACAATGATTCAACAATCACTGGAATGAAATTATTCACTGCACATAAAATTTATGGACTTTAAAGGAGCATCTTCAATGCCGTACACTGTGTAAATATTGCACAATTATGGATTTCCGGTGATAGTCATCAGTACAAGATATGTCAGGGCCACAGAGAGGATCACATGGCAGATGGTTCAAGATGATGCGGCACACCGAAGGTGTATTTCAGACTGCCTCTAACCAGAGTCAATTTTCAATTTTCTTTGGATGGAATTTGTGAATTCTAGCCTGAATGTAATAGACCAGTGAGTCGTATGAACCATCTAAGGGATTCTGAAACCACTGTGAAAGGCATAGAAAGCTGACAGTGGTTTAATCTAGTTTATGTTTGTAGAATTAGTAAGAGATTTCAAAAACCTATAAATAGGGTTAATTGGAAGGAACCAACAAATAATGTTATGATTTACACAATCACTATGTGTGGAATCAAACAGAAAATGAAGCCATTGTTGAGGAAATGAAAAACAAAAATGGCAATATTAATAAGACTATCAGACACACGAATCAAGGGACAATGATGAAATAAAAAAAAAACCAGCATATTTTTTATATTGTGCTACTGAATAGAATTGTAAACTGAATAATACTGTTTTGGAAACATTTTATTTCTTATTCTGGCAAGGGATGTATCACACTGGCACTGCACTGGATGGCACTGGTTTCAAGGAAATCTAACTTAAGACAAGGCCTACATAATAGGATAGATTGGCAGTATGAATACAATTAAATATTAAATCTCAAATGAAAAGATCTAGTATAGTACTTTAGATACCCCACTGTGATTTGTAGATTCCAAATATATATATATGTGGAGACACAAATGGATATTTAGGATATATCATTTGACTGAAAAACATTTAACAGGATTTATAAACTTAATCTTGTTCCAAAGGTTGGCTATAGTGTTCGTAATTTCATACGGGCAGTTAAATCATTATTAAAGACAGGTGACCTATATATATACATAGCAAAACGTATAGTCTGATGTCATTGAGCAAGATCAGGACTCATAAACCTCAGCACAAGTTTCAACTTCAGTGGTCCGAAACATTGTCATCATTTCTTACTATATATATATATATATATATATATATATATATATATATATATATATATATATATATATATATATATATATATATATATATATATAATGACACTTCTTTAAATGCAATACCAGTGTAACTAAACTCATCAATTTTCTTCAGGATTCTGCATGTAAGCAGAATGATGGTTCATTTTGCTAAGCTTTATCAAACATTACCAGATTTCTCTGCTCACATGCAAATGGAAAGACATCACTGCATCTACATTTAATTTGTTATAAAATGTGGGTGTTTCAAGGTAATAATATAACTCGCACGCCTACACACACGAACACAGTGGGTACACTGTACAAAATATTAATACAAACACATCTACAAGTGAAAACTTTGTATTACCAAAATTACCTAGTATCCCTCGACCTCTGCCAGTTGATGGTCCACTTAGAGATACTCCTCTACCCCTGAAAGGTCCAGAAGAACCGCTATACGGCTGACCAGAGTATGGGTAATAGAAACCAGGCAGAAGTGGTTTGGCAAAATCAACGTGAATGTTCTCTAAAATGGCTTGTCGCATTCGCTCTACTCTCAGCACCTGTTCCATCTGATAATTGACAAAAGAATTACATTTAGTATCAATGCAAGGACAATTTTCAGTAGTGAACCGACCTCACTGCACTTTGGGAAAATTCATAGAAAAGTATGCATGCTAATCATACTTGTACAATGTATGTCAAATTTCTTCAAGCAAAATATATATTGTACTGTTGTTGAATTACTGTATCTATCTCCAGCACCATGTCTATAGATAAATATGAAGCAAATCTGTCTGCTCACATTAACACAAGCATGTGCATGTCCAGTAGATCAATGTAAAGCTCTGAAAGTTCAAAGCATCAATAGGGAGTATGACACAAAAATTGCAGTAGTAAATAAACTCAAAAGCTATTGAGGGGCAGCAGTAACATACTCAATTTCCATCTTATAGAGGCAAAATTATAACAACAATCCAAGCAGAAATATTGATATATCATTTGACTGAAAAACACATTTAACAGAATTGATAAACTTAATCTTGCTCCAAAGATTAGCTAGTGTCTGAAATTTCATTAGTTAAATTATTATTAAAGACAGGTGAACTATATATTTCTATACATATACAGATGAAAAAAAAAAAAAATATATATATAGCAAAACCTATACAGTCTGATGATGTCATTGAGCAAGATCAGGACTCATAAACTTCAGCACAAGTTTCAACTTCAGTGGTCGGAAACATTGCATCATTTCTTGCTCAGTTTTTCAATATTTAACATTGACCAACCTCTCTATGATTGCCCAGTGTGACGAAATACAGCAACATAGAATAGCAGTGGAGTAAGTAACCTAGTACTTAAGTAGTGAAAATTATCTTACAAAATTTAAAAATAGTATATCATTGTTGAATGTTGTCAGATGGTTTTATGTTTTCTCTTTACCAGATTTTAGTATTTAGCATTTTTGTGTGTATTATCGAGTTGTATTTGAAAGTTAATAGAATTGAAATAAACGAGAATCATTCCTGATTCTTATAGCAGATAATGCTCAATCAATGAGCACCTATGGACATGTCCGAGGAGTGCAATGAAGATATTTCAAACTAATGAAACCAGATAATTTAACAGCCATATTGTGTTGTATTTTGAATAATGTTAGAAAGATAATAATTGATAGGATATATCACAATATCCTGTTATAAAAATAAAAACCTATAGTCTGATGTCATTGAGCAAGATCAGGACTCATAAACCTCAGCACAAGTTTCCACTTCAGTGGTCCGGAAACATTGTCATCATTTCTTGCTCAGTTTTTCAACATTTAACATCAACCAACCACGCTATGAACATGGCACAAAGAAATTAGGATCCCTTAATGAATGCTGCTCAATTACAGGAAATTAGCCACCTTGCTGAAAATGGGCAACCCGATTTTATGAGCAGAGGAAGCTGTGTATATGTGTGTGTAGTTTTAAATTATAGCCAGAGTTGCTGTGTGCTCTGCAGCAAACAATTTAAACTGTAATGGACTGACGATCAAATCATAGACATGAATTCTATCCGGTTTTAAATGATCATTCTCAATGGCTACTGTAACACAGTGGTTAAACCATGGTCCTGATAATATCAATCTATTTTCTTCAATTAATTCAGTAGATATTTATGATTTGTTTTCAAACTAAATTTGTTCTTAACTGTTATGTATCTGCTGTTCTTGTATATTATAATCTTCTTTCTCAAAGTATCCCTAACTTCCAAATGTTTCTGCTTGGATTTTCAACCGCAAGACACTGCCAAAAGTGCCTACTGTATGCACATCATGAAACCATTCACCACCACCTCTTCAGTTGCCAAGTGCCGCATATCAGTTTCCTCATGGCTCGTTAAATGGAACAAATCAACTTACAAATACATGCAGATACCAACACATAGCATTGGGCTGAAGGACAAGATCCATTGGATAATTGACGAATAAAAACTACTTTTGCATTCGCTCTTAACAAGGAATGCTGCAAAAGCCAATGAATTAGCTTTCAGTTGCAACCAAAATTTACTGGTCAATGTGTGTTTCTAGTTATTTGTTCTCAATGTATCATATTATTAATAGCAGTCAATCACAAGCAATGATGACAACAGCCACACGCTGTGTTGCTCTTGTTTGAGCAGCTATCCTTCTTTGTGTTGCAGCAGTAGAACAATTCTCAGCATGAAGAGTTTCTACAGTGTGTTGTATAGATTAGCTTTATTTGTAAATCCAAGCACAAAAGCAGAAGTTTGTCAGTAACAAAGTTTTAACTTTGCAGAAAAAAAATAAAACCTAAACAGTCTGATGACGTCATTGAGCAAGATCAGGACTCATAAACTTCAGCACAAGTTTCAACTTCAGTGGTCCGGAAACATTGTCATCATTTCTTGCTCAGCTTTTCAACATTTAACTTTGACCAACCGCTCTTTGAAAATGGTCACAAAGAAATTAGGAGTCCTCTGGATAGGTATAAATGCAGGCGGTGCTCTCAAGCAAGACAGCAAAAAGTTGACAGGTACAGGAAAACTAAAAATTTAGTTTTGTCAAACGGAGCGTAAAATGAAGAAAATGCCACAACGATCAAAAGCATGAGATAGCTGAGGAAGAAGACGCTTATTTAATATATGTGATGGACACATGATGGATATCCTATCAGCCATAGAAGCAATTTATGTGGACATTTCTTGGAAAGTTAGATCTCTGTTCCCATTTCGCACAAAAATACTTTTCATTGTATTTTTGTCTCAATTGTAAGTTTCATCCATATATGAAATGTTCAATCTGAAAATCTAATTAACCCTTGACGATAGCGAAATGTATTAGCAAGGACAAAAATAAATAGTTCTCAAATTACTTTTTTTTTTTTAAACAATATTTTTATTGGCAGCCTTATTTTTCTGTGTGAATTTCGGATATCTTATTCATTGTGTTCCTAAATGTCAGCTGTATGTCACAGAATAATGTAAAGTAGTTTAGTTATCCAGAACTTTTGTTTAAGCATTGTAGTTGTGAGAAAAGTAACTAACATCTAGGTTAGATTAAAATTCTGAGATTCTTCAACAGTATTTATATCAATATGGATGCCATTTACATAGCAATAGTAATATGATGAGAAATTTAAATTTTAAAAAGATATATAATCTGTAATTTCAGACCAACCTATTTAGTAAACTGATAAATATTACCTCACTAGACAGTTAAATACAAATAGTAGGAGAAATTTTACAGAGATTAAAATAGTTTAGTTTGGGGTATAGATCTTCTTCTTCTTTGCGTTCGTTTTTACGACCAATTTTAATCACTCTTTGTGATATGTTTGATCTTTGCCAAGAACGTGTATCGTTGCACATTGGTTTGGTAGGCCCCTAAACGCATAAGACTTCTACACGTTTGGGACACATGCATCCGATTTCAGCCAAACCTCCTTAGTCGCCTCTTACGACATGCGTGGCAGGTAACAGTGGTTCTATTCTTAACACCCCAAATTTGGGCCCGTAATCACTTCGAAGGGTATAGATTATCTATATTGGAAAATTGTCGGGTCCTGGAGCATTAATTTTGCAACACACACACACAAATATCTAAAGGATAGTGAAACCTATAAAGTCTGATGATGTCACTGAGCAAGATCAGGACTCATAAACCTCAGCACAAGTTTCAACTTCAGTGGTCCGGAAACATTGTCATCATTTCTTGCTTAGAGTTTCAACATTTAATATCAACCAACATCTCTATGATTGCCCAGTGCGATGGAATACAGCAACATGCAATATCCAGGAAACAATTAATTACATTGACTACACAATACCAATCCTACACTAAATATCTACATTTTTTGGAGTCGATTCGAAGGAGGAACACAGGTTTTTCGTTCTGGTCAGAGTTTTGGTTGACTTTATAAACAGCTTTATATTAGAACAAGTAAAGGACACATTTAGTCCTGTCAGATTTCTAAGAAAGAAAATGTAACAAAACGGACCAATCGATTCAACTTATTGGGTGGGGACAAAGATTTTCAAGGACTCTGTGTTAATTGATAGTAGAGATAGTTTAGCTGTGGATTTGTATTAGAATAGCAGTGAGTAAGTAGTATTTAGTTATGAAATTAACTTACACAATTTATATAGCACATAATTGTTAAAATGTTGTCAGATGATTTTCTGTTTCGCTTTACCTGATTTTAGTATTTAGCATTTTGTGTGTATTATCATGTTGTATTTGAAATGTAAAGAATTGAAATAAACGAGAATCATACCCGATTCTTATAGCAGAAAATTTAATGGCCATATTGAGTTGTATTTAGAATAATGTTAGAAAGATAATAATTATGATAGGATACATCACAATATCCTGTTATTAGAATAGTAAAACCTATACAGTCTGATGATGTCATTGAGCAAGATAAGGACTCATAAACTTCAGCACAAGTTTCAACTTCAGTGGTCCGGAAACATTGTCATCATTTCTTGCTCAGTTTTCAACATTTAACTTTGACCAACCGCTCTAGAAAATGGTCACAAGAAATTAGGAGTCCTCTGGATAGGTATAAATGCAGGCGGTGCTCTCAAGCAAGACAGCAAAAAGTTGACAGATACAGGAAAAATAAAATTTAGTTTTGTCAAACGGAGCGTAAACGTGAAGAAAATGCCACAACGATCAAAAGCATGAGATAGCTGAGAAGAAGACGCTATTTAATATATGTGATGGACACATGATGGATATCCTATCAGCCATAGAAGCAATTTATGTACATTTCTTGAAAGTTAGATCTCTGTTCCATTTGCACAAAATACTTTTCATTGTAGTTTGTTCTAAATTGTAAGTTTCATTCATATAGGAAATGTTCAATCTGAAAATCTAATTAACTCTTGATGATAGCGAAATGAAATTTGGCACAGGACAAAAATAAAGTTCTCACAAATTACTTTTTTTTTAAAACAATATTTTATTGGACAGGCCTTATTTTTCTGTGTGAATTTCGGATATCTTATTCATTGTGTTCCTAAATGTCAGCTGTATGTCACAGAACAATGTAAAGTAGTTTAGTTATCCAGAACTTTTGTTTAAGCTTTGTAGTTGAGAAAAAAGTAACTAACATCTAGGTTAGATTAAAATTCTGAGATTCTTCAACAGTATTTATACTCCAATATGGATGCCATTTACATAGCAATAGTAATATGATGAGTAATTAATTTAAAAGATATATAATCTGTAATTTCAGACCAACCTATTTAGTAAACTGATAAATATTACCTCACTAGACAGTTAAATACAAATAGTAGGGAGAAATTTTACAAGAGTTAAAATAGTTTAGTTTGGGGTATAGATTATCTATATTGGAAAATTGTCGGGTCCTGGAGCATTAATTTTGCAACACACACACACAAATATCTAAAGGATAGTGAAACCTATAAAGTCTGATGATGTCACTGAGCAAGATCAGGACTCATAAACCTCAGCACAAGTTTCAACTTCAGTGGTCCGGAAACATTGTCATCATTTCTTGCTCAGAGTTTCAACATTTAATATCAACCAACATCTCTATGATTGCCCAGTGCGATGGAATACAGCAACATGCAATATCCAGGAAACAATTAATTACACTTGACTACACCAATACCAATCCACACTAAATATCTACATTTTTTGGAGCGCGGATTAAGGAGGAACACAAGTTTTTCGTTCTGGTCAGAGTTTTGGTTGACTTTATAAACAGCTTTATATTAGAACAAGTAAAGGACACATTTAGTCCTGTCAGATTTCTAAGAAAGAAAATGTAAAAAACGGACTCAGTCGATTCAACTTATTGGGTGGGGACAAAGATTTTTCAAGGACTCTGTGTTAAATTGATAGTATGAGATATTGGTTATTGGTTACTAAACTGACGTCATTGCACTCGGGCAAACCCATGGTGCTCAGTCTCCCAACAGATATTGAAGAGTATGCATACTGATGGTTCCTGTGGCGCGCTGATTAAACACACCTCTCACTCTGCCTCTCAGGCATCCAGTTCGACTTGAACAAAGGGTAATTCCAAACTGCTTAAATCGCTGATCGATTCAACATCGATTTTAGTGTCATCTAACAGAGAGTCTCGAAGAGACCGAAGAATATCCCCCTTATCCATCTTCAACTCCCAACAATCGATGCTGTTGATGCAAGCCTGTCCGCTCTCTCATTACCGTAAACACCCATGCCCAGGACAGTATATCCACGTAAGCCGCGGGAGGTTAGAAACTTCTATAGACGACATCCATTCATAGCAAACCTGCCCTTCTGGATCTTGTGAAGCATCGACTGAGAGTCAGATACAACAACTGCGCCAGTAAATGAAGTCCCAGAGATCCAATGGAGGGCAGCAGTAACGCCTCAACCTCCATCCTCATACTAGAAGTAGTTGTCCTGTATGCCCCACCTTGCTCTGCAACAACCCTACCATGCGCATTAGCCAAGAAACCCCAGCGGATTTCTCACCACGCGGGAACCGACCATCGGTATATACAACAACATCATCATCCTTGCATTATCTTCTATCAGCTGCTTAACTCGAGATCAGCCTTCATGTTGCCCAATCTCTCATTCTCTTCCAAGAGTAATGATAACGTTGAGATAGTTCATCATGCTTCCATCTGTTGGGATCCATTCTTCCTTTTGTAGAGTCGCAACCGTAGTCACCTGGCCAATCGTCTCTCAGCCTGGGCCATCCACACTGCCACGCTTGATTCGTGCCCTAACATCATTAGTGTTCCTGTGAAGTGGATGTCTCTTATCCGAGTAACCATATATGCCTTGGTTTAGGCATTGCATGCGGGAGCTAGTGACAGAAGGCCAAGCATATCTCATCTTCACAATAGGGTATCTCTAGTGCAGCCAGAACTATACGATACCTTCATTCTGAACCCGTCAAGTCGTCACATTGTGATCTTGATATCGTAAGAATTCAGTCAGTAATCTCACTGACATTACCAGTCGATGAACAAAAGGGCAAGTAGTCTCTGCTCAAGGTAAGTTGTCACCTTTACAATGAATAAAGTATGAGATAGTTTAGCTGTGGATTTGTATTAGAATAGCAGTGGAGTAAGTAGTACTTATATGAATAATTACTTACAATTTATATAGCACTAATTGTTGAATGTTGTCAGATGATTTTCTGTTTTAGCTTTCCTGATTTAGTTTTAAGCTATTTTGTGTGTATTATCATGTTGTATTTGAAATGCTAATAGAATTGAAATTAACGAGAATCATCCATTCTTATAGCTGAAAATTACGCCATATTGAGTTGTATATTTAGAATAATGTTAGAAAGATAACTAATATGAGATAGGATACATCAAATATCCTTATTGAATAATATTCTAATACACTAAAATATCTGCAAAATATGAAAGCTCAGTCACATCATTGACCAAGTTTAGATGACTCAAATGGATTCAGGAAGACAAAAGCTGTACAAGCACATTTGCCTTCAGACAGTTAGTAGAAGGATATCGAATCCACAAACATTTCACGTGCATTTGTAGATCAGGAAATCTCAGAGCGAGTTGGCACAAGTTTGGAAAATACTAACAACCTATGGGTTAATGACACCTAATCAACCTTTCAGAAACATTTATACTTGACAGCCAATTAATGCCATCTAGAATAAAGACAGGATTATCGAAAGTTTCAGTGGGTCAGAGTAAGACAAGGTTGCGTACTATCCGCTGCTATTCATCAACGTCATTGACCAATTGTAAAATAGCTACACTCAGCGAAGAAACAACCTCAGAGAAACTCTTAAATGAATTTCTTTTTGCAGACGTTTCAGGAATCTATCAACAACAGAAGAACAGCTACAACAACACATCAACAGACTCCAGTTAGCATGTAACAATACAACATGAGAATTAACATCGACAAAGCAAAGTAATGACATTCTGTCAGTGAAATAACTACCAACATCTCCATCGATAATCCCCACTAAACAAGTAAAAGATTTCACATACCTGGGGAGCATTTTTTCAGCAAATGGAAGAATAATAATGAAATTCAACACAGATGCAACAAAGCAAATCAAATGATAGCGGAAATGGCGCTAATTTTAAGATGCAAACCGCTCACCATGAACACAAAGAGAATGTTCAACACAATCTTTCTCCCATTTATGTTGCCAGTGCCAAACTGAGTCCTGACAACAAGCGATAGAAGAAAATAGTCACAACAGAGATAAAGTGTCTCCAGAATGCTGTGTAACAAGAAGAGACAGGTTGAGAAATGAAGACATCAGGAAAAAGTGGGTACAACATCAGTACTGACTTCATCAAGAAACAACAAATTAAATGGTTGGTCATGTAAGCAGATTACCATCAGACAGTCACCCAAAGAGCAATGCTGCTCGATACAATGGGTAAAAGCAAAAGGCGCCACCATAAAATATGTACCTCAGAGATACAGAGCGGAAAGAGACTATCTACAAGCGCATACTAGGGCTTGTTTTAGAAATCTTCCTGACCTGAGCTGATGAGGCATACAGGATTCAGAAAGAAAGAAAGAATAGTAAAACCTATACAGTCTGATGATGTCATTGAGCAAGATCAGGACTCATAAACCTCAGCATGTTTCAACTTCAGTGGTCCGGAAACATTGTCATCATTTCTTGCTCAGCTTTTCAACATTTAACTTTGACCAACCTCTCTATGATTGCCCAGTGTGACGAAATACAGCAACGTGCAATATGCAGGAAACAATTACACTGACTACGCCAATAGCAATTCACAACACTAAACTCTATGTCTACATTTTTGAAGTGCGATTCGAAGGAGGACACAGTTTTTCCATTCAGGTCAGAGTTTTGGTTGACTTTATAAACAGCTTTATATTAGAACAAGTAAAGGACACATTTAGTCCTGTCTGATTTCTAAGAAAGAAAGTGGACATAACGGACCATCAATTCAACGTATTGGGAGGGACAAAGATTATTCAAGAACACCATGTTAAACTGATGATTTCTCTCAGCAATTGATAGTATGAGATAGTTTAGCTGTTGACTTGTATTAGAATAGCAGTGGAGTAAGTAGTACTTGAGTATGACCAATTATCTTACATAATTTAATATAGCAATCATTGTTGAATGTTGTCATATGATTTTCTGTTTTCTCTTTACCAGATTTTAGTATTTTTGTGTGTATTATCATGTATTTGAAATGTAATAGAATTGAAATAAAACAGAATCATACCAGATTCTTTTAGAGAAATTTAACTGTCATATTGGTTGTAGGGTGGAATAGATAGAGATGTTAAATAAGAATACAGAAGGCAAGAGGAGCTTTCATTGCACTGAGAAACATTTGGAAGTCTAAAGAAATCAAATCTAGAACAAAAATTTGGATATTTAACTGTTTTTATGAAGTTTTATCAGTGATCCGACTTTATTCCATCTGCTCCAAAACAGGTGGAGTAGAAGACTGAGGTAACAAATAGTTCTCTGGACATCATAGAAGCATTTAGAATAAAACATCAATTACACTTGCTTTATCAGGTCTGATATTTGAGTGAAATATCAGGAAAACTGTACCATCAATAATCTCCTGCCATGTGGCAAACAAATTTATATACATGGGACTAATAGCTGTTGAAGTTACAAAAAGGAATATGAAAGAGCTCTGATGAGTTTCAACCTATGATGGAGATTTAAATGCTTAGGGATATAAAGTCTTTCTTCTTCAGGGTGTAAAGAATAAAACCACTGTTACCTGTAAGAGGTGACTAAGAGTTACTGAAATGGGATCATGTTCTAAACATCTAGAATTCTATGCATTTGAAGGCCTACCAAACTCAATGTGCTACGTTACACGTTTTGGCAAGATCACACATATCAAGATGATTAAAATTGATATAGAAGAAATGAAAGAAGAAGCATATATGTAAAATTATCAAAAGAAAATATGATAGAAGTTATTTCACGGTATAAATTGACATAACAAAATTTACTAACCTGTCCATCACATATATCAATGAGAGGTGTATTGCTACTGGCTTTGAAGTTTAAATGAAAAATTTGCTCATGAATAGCCAAGGAACAATATAGTCCAGGGAATAGTCAACAAACATCATTGGCCAAATAAGCTGTTTCAATGCCAGCATGAACAAGATGCCATGACTTCCTCTGTAAGAATGTTAGGAAGCTTGAAAAAATTAATATTTGTTAAATTTAAAGAGGTTATTAATGACAAATTATAGTGCTGTACATATCTTTCGTTCAGATTAGGTACAGAATTTTGCAAAAGAGCACCAGGTGTAACAATTTTATAAGCAAAATTAACTGCCAAAAGCAAATTTATAAAGCAGTTATTTGTATCTGTGAGAGAGAAAAGAGAGAAGATAATCTCACTATTAAAGAAATAACTTTAAAATATGGACAGAAAAATCATTCATTGTGTTTCAGCTGACTTGACTCTGACATTGAGGAAAACTGTGCTATAATAAATCTGATTACATGGCTCAACTTATGATGTACATAACATAGCGATGTTATTTGATTTTGTTTTCAAAATTATTTCCTTTTATTTTCAAACTAGGTTGATGGATGGAGGTCAAAACATGTTATACAAGACAGCAAAATCTTCTTATTGCTAATGTACTAGCCTTCTCTGAAATGTATGGCTATACAATAATTAGACTATATAGATATCTATATAACTGTGTATAGTTTTGCTCAATAACACCATATAATTGTAAATTATGAACTAGACACATTTATGATGTGACACTTAGACTGTATTCTGCAATTAATTATTTGGGTATGATCGTATTTTGAATTGTGGAAACATTTCCCATCTGCAATAATATACCCCATTTGGCACATAGACACGAGGTAGACAAATAAGGAGTTTAAGAACCCAGTCAAAGACAGAGTCAATAATACGATCAATCAATAGACAATTACCCATTGACTAGCCCTGGAGAAAAGTGTTTTTAATAACAACAATCTAGCTCTAAAACAAAATTGCTTTACTAAGAAATAAAGGTTTGTATCCTGTGTTGGGTAATTTGTTTTTTTCTGGAAGCCCCTAATACTTGCTGTTTATTTATTGATCATATTCAGATCAAATGAGAATTAAATAGACTGGTATCTATATTACATATCCCAACAACCACACCGAAACAAAGTACATGACAACTGGTAAATATTGTTTAAACTACACCGCTGACGCTCAAGCACTACTACAGGCCGCAATCATGATCAATAATTCCAACTCTGACTGCCAACAAGTGGTATTTTCACAGATGCACTATCTGTTTTGCAAGCACTACAGAGTAACCATCCATCCATGAGAAAAGAGCTCAGCAAGATTTCTACCAACAAAAGAGTTACACTCCAGTGGGTACCATCACACTGTGGGTGCCAGGTATAGAAGGCAGATAAACTTGCTAAAAAGGGAGAAGAATGTGAGCAAATAGATAAACGAAATCACATACTTTAAAAAAAGAGCTATCGTGGACATTAGAAAAGAACCTAAACCATCCAACAATGACAGACCGTCTTCCGACTCAGGATAGGTCATAACAGACTGAACAAACACCTACACAGGCTACGATTGTCCCCATCCCCTCTGTGCTCCCCTGATCAAACCACAGAACATGTCCTGCAAGACTGTTCCTGTATTTCTCCTAGAAAGGAATGCTGCCCTACAACAAATACAACACTCAAAACTGCATTGCACCAGAGATGAGCTCCAGTCGACTTCATAAGAACGTGTCTAACGGTGTAATCATCAAAATAGCAATCTCACAGAAGAATTAAATAGAGAAGCAACCAGTATAGTACATACATAAAAAAACACACAAGTAAGGAATAGTAAACATCCGAACCTTAAGTTCTTGCATTGTCTGTACATCATGCAACAGTGGCGACACAGACATTGCAATGAATGCATCTAGCTCATGTCTCTGAAGGATGCGTCCATACTGCATCATGTACCTGAAATTTTAACAATATATTAATTATGAATCTTAGCTCCATAAACATGCTGCTAATTGTTGACCTCATCATGGGGGTTGTTCCTCAATTTGTTTAATGTCACATACTAAATAACTGTTTTAGATGGCTTTTTTCAAAATAACTACAATATCATTTTAACTCTTAGTGGACCAAGCGCCATGCTAAGTGGGTTTGAAGTGGACGCGTTTTACATTCGCCACGATAAGTGGCGCTTGGTTATCAAAACGTGAAAGCACTTGTAAAAAACGTGACTTTTGCCCTGGTCCACTAAGAGTTAATTCAGTCACAATGTATTCACATAAATTATATCGCTGGTCACAAATGTAATCTGAGGAGTGTTCTAAGTTCTTGAATACACCTGAAATTAGAACAAAATTGATAGATGAAGCAACTAAACACTCCGACCAGTCAGCCTTATGATAGCATCTCAAAGAACCATTGATGCCTATCCCCAAGAATGGATACATGTCTATACTGATGGATCTGCATTTAAAGCCACCATCAAAGCAGGTTACGGAGCATATATACAATACCCAGACAGATCATCCGAAGAGCTGTTTGGTGCATGCTGGGAGATATGCTCCAATTATGAGGCTGAAATTCATGCAATAGAAGCAGCGTTGTACCACCTGAAGACTGTTTTTGATGCCTTTCCATCAAAGGCACAAAACATAATTATCTTCCTGCCCTTCAAGCACTAGAATATGGTGGACATTGTAAATCTGAACTATCCCATATAGCCCTAGATATTGACAGACTTATTACATCACATGACATCAAAATAACCATGCAGTGGATTCCTGGACATTCAAACACACCTGGAAATGACAAAGCAGATAGGCTAGCCAAGAAAGGGTCAACACAGGAACAACCAATCACACAACTCTCCATCAGAAAGCAAATCCTAATGACAACAAATAAAGAAATTTGGCTGAACAGATGGGCCATGGGAAACACAGGAAGAGAGGTGTACAGCCATATGGCCAGCCCTAACCTTAATGACAACATCAACCACCTTACAAGAAGAGATCAGAGCACCATTTTAGACTCGAACCCAACACATAACACTTAATAATCACTTGAACAGAATTCATCCACTACACACTCCAGAGTGCCAACTGTGTGCACATCATCATGAAACCATTCACCACCACCTCTTCAAGTGTCAAGCACTAGAAGACATCAGAAAGACCTTCCTTCCTCCAAGGCCAGATAAATGGAACACACTATACAGAACAAAAGAACAACTTATAGACACATGCAGATACCACTACATAGCATTGGGCCGAAGGGCAAAAGCTCAAAGTGCCGCTGGATCATTGAAGAAGAAGAAGAGTGTTCTAAGTGACCTTAGTGTTTCGTGTATATAAAAGAAGGAGCACGCAAAACTGTACCAGAGTACTGTAATACAGTCTGAATGCTAATCTTATGTCCTTGAACAGTAGCACTGATAAAATGACAGGTCGATTAAAAATGTGTTCAGCATATAAGAACAATAAGCTCATATCTCTTAGGCTGAAAATAGTGCTACTACTACAGTCATATATCTACAATGACTATTAAATACCACTTTTAAGTTAATGTCAAAATGAGTTTTGTGACTAAAGATGCCTATGCTCTTGAACTGTAATTATACTTAAAATGCATGTTTAACAGATTTACCTGAGGACAGAGCAAAGGACAAGCAAATGTTGTGGCACATAATTTGTATTTAGCATCAGACTATTATCGCTCATCATTATGGTGAGGAAAGCCCTGAGTCGGCGGTCTTTATCTCCATCCTGCTGACCTAGCCACATACGTTGAATACTGGGAGCTTTCCATTCCACAGGTCGAGCAGTCACCACCTCATATGTAGGTCTACCTGATCCTCGACGAACAACCCATTCTTTCACCTGAGCGGAAAAGTCGGGCTGTGGAACATTTGCTGAAAATATAATAATATAGATTTACTACCATTAAGATATTAGCTACCAGGAGCTACTCAGATCATCAAATAGTGTATTCAATTTGGTTTGTGATAAGTTACAATTTATCTACAAAATTTATACATTTAAAAATAGAAGTACTTATATATTCATCCTAAAATAATCACCTTCCAACTATTCTTCCGTTATGTGCATGGTTTGCGCCAGAGAGTGCACTATGATGCCTTACCGTTTACATAGGTTAAACTATGATATTGTGTGCCTTTAGACTCGATTTCAGCTTGCCTCCCTAGTCCATGGCAATCTTCACACTGACTTCTGGACACAAACCGCAACTATGGGACCTAATATGTGTTCCTTCTATAGTAACCACCATCCAACAAATCTTTGTGATGTTTTTTTAATTGAAACAAAGAGAGTGAGCAAGTCATGTTTTACAATGCCTTTCCAGAAAAGTTTTTAAGGACATATCGATTGCTGTCATGCAAGAATTCTCACTCTGTATTGTATTCCTGGGAGCTGCAGGAGATAGCTAGAGATAGGAAGACTTGGCATGAGTTGGTTGAGGGCATATGCCCTAATCGGGTAAAAGGCAAAGAGAGAGAGAGAGATTGTATTCCTATAAGGGGTATGGAAATGGTGGACACAATGAATAGATATGTTGGAACCAGCAATACCGACAAGACCAGTCAGTATTCTGTCATTGCCTCATACATTGCAATGCAGACAACACATATCCCATTCAACACACAAGACTGATGGGATAAATTGCTTATCATCTAATCCTGTCATTGCCTCAGATAAATTGCTATCATCAGTCCTGTCATTGCCTTATACATTGCAATTCAGACAACACATATCCCATTCAACAAACAAGACTGATGGGATAAATTGCTTATCATCCAGTCCTGTCATTGCCTCATGCATTGCAAAGCAGACAGCACATATCTCATTCAAACACAAGACACACAAGACTGATGGGATAAATTGTTTATCATCTAGTCCTGTCATTGTCTCAGGATAAATTGTTTATCATCCAGTCCTGTCATTGTCTCAGGATAAATTTCTTATCATCAAGTCCTGTCATTGCCTCATACATTGCAATTCAGAGAACACATATTCCATTCAACAAACAAGACTGATGTGATAAATTGCTTATCATCCAGTCCTGTCATTGCCTCATGCATGCATTGCAAAGCATGACAATACATATCTCATTCAACACACAAGACTGATAGGATAAATTGCTTTTCATCCAGTCATATCATTGCCTCATACATTGCAATGTAGACAACACATATCCAATTCAACACACAAGACTGATAGGATAAATTGCTTATCGTCCATTCATATCATTGCCATGCAGACAACACATATCCATTCAAACACAAGACTGATAGGATAAATTGCTTATCATCCAGTCATATCATTGCCTCATACATTGCAATGCAGACAACACATATCCCATTCAGCACACAAGACTGATGGGATAAATTGCTTATCATCAGAGAATTAGTAGTTTCATTCTGTATTGTTTTCCAGGGAGCACAACAATGGTAGCCTCTGACAAAAGTTTCTCGATAAGTTTTCAAAGTATTCTGGCATTACGAACAAACTAAAATGTCATGACTGCGTAACCTCGATCAACAGACCTGGACCACCGCCCACACACAATGCACAGCGTGACTTTGATCAACATGCAATGCTGGTCTGGATCACCGTAGCAGACACGAATGCACATTAGTTGTGCTGAAACTAGGGAGTATGACCAAATGCTCCGACCCAGTAGCCTTATGAGGACATCTCAAAGAAACATCAATGCATATCCAAAAGACCAGACAAACACCTATACTAAGTCACCATCACTGTTGGTTGAAAGTCTAAATACAGTATCCAGACAGATCATCGAACAAGCTGTTTTGATAAGAGCAGAAAGGTGTGCTCAACTTTAAACATGAAACACAACGTTGAAGTAGCTTTTTATCATATGAAGATTACTTTTTTTATGCTCTCCATCAAAAGTCCAAAATAGAATCTTTAAAGATTCAATGTCTGTCATCATGCTCTAGAAAATGGTATAGACATTGTAAATCTGAACTTTTCTCAACAATTCCTAGATGTTAGCTAGCTTATCACAGTCCATGACAACATAACTATGCAATGAATATCTGGACTCAAATATATCTGGAAATAATAGTGCGGACAAGGTAGCATATACAGGATAAAAACAAACAACCATTCGCATCATCAAACAAATCCAGATAACAGAAAATAAAGAAATTTGTTCATTGGGAAAACTGAAACAGATGACCAACCTGAACATTCAATACCTAACAAGGAGTATCAGAGCACCATTTTCAAACAAGATATTGCTGAGTGGTTACGGGGACCCAAATTTGGGTGTAAAGAATAGAACCACTGTTACCTGATACGCATGTCGTAAGAGGCGACTAAGGAGGTTTGGCTGAAATCGGATGCAGTGTCCTAAACGTGTAGAAGTCTATGCGTTTAGGGACCTACCAAGCCAATGTGCAACTATACACGTTCTTGGCAAAGATCAAACATACCACAAAGAGTGATTAAAATTAGTCGTAAATAACGAACGCAAAGAAGAAACAACTAATAGAAATCCAACACATAAATAGAATTCAACCTCTGTATGCTCGACACTGCAAGATGTGTACATGCTATCTTGAAAAAAACACTACATCTTCGACTGTCAAGCACTGCATGTCTAAAAGATTGGTCTTACTTCAAGGTCAAGAAATGAAACACACACACATAATGCAGATATCACTACATGACACTGCATTGTAGGGTAAAGAGCAGAAGAAACTGGGATTATTCAATAAAATATTTTTTTTAATGGTTATTAAAAAATCCACTTACGTTTGTCTTTATTTTGAATTTCATGCACAATTTTCTGCTTGTTCAAATTCAGCAGCACAGAGTAGATTGTCTGACGTAGAGGTCTATACAGATCAACATAGGATGGAAGCTCCCGAGTTGTGTCATCTTCTAGTATAACAGGAAGTTTCACCTCCCCCTAAATATAATTTTAAAATCAGGTTTAACAACAATACATTTTGGTACACAAAGCTTTATTGCAACAGAAAAACTACTGAAAATTAAGAAATAATTTTTGTAAGATTATTTTATGCCGTTTAATTTCTTCATACAGAACATACAAGGAAACAGACATTGATTGATAAAAGTTTGTAATTAGTGGTAGAGAAGTTGTAAAAAAGTTAGTAATTCGTAACAGAGCTCAACTGGACACCACCTATTGACCAGAGTTCCGCCTCTTCCTGGATGCACCCTCATTGCTTTATGTTTATCTGTTCAGCTTTTTCCATCGGCCGGGATAGATGTGCATTAATAGTCACTCTGGGATTCCACTTGTCTGTGTTGTGAGCGGATCTCATCCAACGTAACTACGTCTGCATAACTACTTATACCAGAGTAGCTATCCCCGATCCTCACCCGCAGGCAGACAGTAACTATTGTCTGTTTCCAGGTCCCACGGGAAGGAATTTTGATTAGTATCAGCTCACTAATCCTGGTGCTGCGTTTCCCTTTGACCTTGACCCCAATCTGAGTCTAGGAGTGATTGTATGTTGTGCCAGTTATGCACCTGCAAGTAGGCCAGCCTGTCCAATGCATGCAATGTTTTTATTTACTAGGGTGGCTTCCTAGGTCCTACATCAGTCCCTCTCGACATGCCTTGTAGTTTGCAGTGATACTAGTCTTTTCTTCCTTGTTGACCTCGCACCACACTGGCGTAATTTAGTATTTAATAATAGTACATTCTGATGACCATCAATATTTTGTTGAATGAGTATACCTGAGTCAATATTTGATATATATGAGAATGCATTAAGCCCTTCTGATGTCTGTCTACTGCAACTCTGAGAATTTCAGCTGTCGCTTGAGTCAATCCTGAGCCTTTCTGTAAACAGATAGATGACAATAATATTAGCAACATTATCCAGTAGAGATCAAATTTAAAACTCAATGTAAATGCTGGTACAACAATTAAATGACAGACTGTGTAAAAAAAAAAAAACTTACTGCACAATTAATATACAGGAAAAATACAGTGCTTTGCAACCATAAATATAATGAGCATCAGCAAAAATCTGATCAAAACATGTCCATTTTTTCTTTGGATTATACATGACATATGGTGTTATCACGCATCAATGTTTAAGCTGTTTTTTTTTTGAGTTATTTCTCATGTTTATCTTCCAAACTCATCGATCGATGATGGCATAAAATGTCTCTTTGATTGTTTTGCAGCCAGTAAAATTCTTCTTGGTGCTAATATACAAACCTACTATGGAAAGTATGACTATAAAATTATTAAGCTACTTATACTATATCCTGAAATTATTACTGCATGAAATAGGCATTTTGTCAAATTTGCTCACGTGTTGTTCCAGGACCTCACAAGTGGTAAGCCAGAATAGTATCACTGCGATCCTACAAGACATGTCGTTAAGAGGCGACTAATCAGACCTTGAGCTAGCCTGTAAAAGCATTGCAGAAATCGGATGTGCATACACTTCGCTATGCCAATGCAGCCCAATATCAATCGCTCTTAAACTCAGATCTCATACAACATCCGCTGTTAACAGTGAGTCGATATGAAAGCATTAGAAGAAGAATTGCTTCCTGAGTTGCATGTACAATGATGAGCCCGCCTGCCCAGTATGTTCAGTAGCGCGTTGGATGGCAGTGTACAAGCCATCCGTGAGTGCATGGTTCAATTCCTGTGACTGACAGAAAAGGCCATGGTTCTCCAGATTTATGATGTTCGTGGATTGAACTGAGTGGCACACCACCCAGTCAGAACCTGAAAACTAGCTTTGAGGGAAACCTGACAGACCTGAAGCTGTCTGCCCAGTTGTGGTCCAGTAAAATTATGGCATGACCAGAGATCGCTGAAGGAAGAACTAAGGTTATGATGTCCATGACACCGAGTCGAAAGCTCAAGTGCTTCTGGGTTGAGAAAAAATGTACAATGATACAGATACTGGCAGACAGCTAAATTACTAATCACATTGGGGTGGGATGGTGGTTTCACTTGAAGTACAGACATATCTAATAAACTGTCTATCAACTTAATACTGTCTACAAAATATTCACAACAAAAATTTACCTTATTTTGTGCATCCCCCATAGCTTTGCCTGGGTAAGAAAAATGTAAAGATTACAAACAAATAAGGATGGTTTTATTTATTCCAAGTTGGCTATCTACAGATGTACATTAAAACACAGATACATATGTACATATCAACAGCTTGATATTAAAAAGAGTTAAGCTATTAAGCGTATAAGAACAATTACAATTTAATATTTCGGAATACAACGACTGAATGTCTGAGAAAACAATTTTGGAGGAATGGTGCTGAAAGAATGAGAGAAGAATATAATAATAATAATAAAGCCTATAAACCGTTAGGGTTGTAGGTGTGCACTGTGGAGACTCAGCCAAAGCAAGTACCCTGATAAGTCTTTGCTTCAGACTCCTCGATCGAGTGTGAGGAAACTCGTCTGACCAGCAGATGAGAGTAAGACCTAGAAAACAATGGATGCAAGATGTCATTGACAATCTGAGAATGACTGCTGCTAACGCCTGGCCAATTGAAACAGAACAGAGTTTTTCAGGACTGATGTCATGGGAGTCAAGTTCCGGAAGGAACAAGCTACTTGATGATGATAAGTATATAAAACAACAACTTTCACTACCAACAATTTTAATAGACAGGTAAATTTACTCAATAATATTATGGACAAATAAAATCTTTCACATAGACAAAATAAATTGTAATTTATTACCTTGGTTCTGGAATCAATGTGCCAGGTAACTGTAATGTGAAAAAACCTATCAAAAATAATTGTAATTTAGAAACAAATCAACATGTTTCTTTTAAATGTTTACAGACAAAATGCTTTAATCCTTAATAAACTATTAATACAATTTTCAACAAACCATATGAAGTTAAGTGTGTATCAGACCATACTCTTCTTCTTGCAATCAACTTTTGCTAGTCGACTACTCATATGTGTTCATAAACAGGGCGTTGTGAGGTCTTCACCGGTTCCCATAGTTTGTCTTGTAGTAGTGTTTCTGTTGGCCAGATCTCCAATCTCGCTACTCAGACTAGGCAGTCTGCAGGATGCTCTGGGGACTGCATGGTGCTCCACAGGTGCAGGCTGCGGTCCCTGAGACCCATTCTGTGAAGGTGTGCTCTGAGACTGCAGTGTCCTGTTCCAAGTCTGAAAACTATGGTCTGTGCTTTTCTGTTTAGTGTATTTATACTGTAGTGCTCTGGGTTGTATCCTCCATTTGTTTTTCTCCAGATTATTTTCCTGGATTGTTTCAGGAGAATCTTTGCTTCTGTAAAACTTTGTGTTGGGTGATGTTGTGTTAGGCTCCCCAGCCTTTTCGTTTCCTGGATCACTGTAAGACAGTTCGGATTTTTTGACAACAAGCTGATATTTTGCCGTATCTCCTGAATGAGCTTGTCTTGTCTTGGACATGAGATAGCCTGGAGAACGGATCTTGAATGAGCAAAGACTGCAATATTTTTTTCGACACTTGCCAAAATCGTTGAGAATCTGTATGGTCAAGAGGCTGTGCATGCTCTAAGTATGCATGTTTCTCCTGCTGCCAGAGAGTGTGTTCAATTCCTTGAGGTGAGTGATGTAGATTCGTGCCTCCTTTCTGTAGCACTGTAGCTGAGCCATCTATAAACACATGTCCAATGATGGTGGGATATTGCACTGTCTCTGTTTGTATTTTTTTTTTTAGATTATTCCTGAGACTTCTAGATGTATGTACAATACTGATGACTGTGCACTGACTTGGATGTCCCCCAATAGCTGCTTGCCACCTGGAAAATCCCAAATTAAATAGTATGTTATCTGACTAGCCACCCAATTACACAGTTATATTTCACTCATTCAACATACACAATGACCAATGCTATTTTATTCAGCAAGTTATAGTATGCAATCACATATATGGATAAAACAACTCAGATACTGATGAAATAAATGAATTGATTTTCACAGATAATCAGTGCTTGGTACTCCAAAAGAACAAGACCTACAACAACATTATTCAAATGTCAACACACATACGCTGGTCAGTATATGTGCACAGGTCTCTGCATTAGTGTTGATAAATGTCAGTTATTTCACAATTATTTTGATGACATCATCATCTAGGCAGAAAATAGTTTGAGAGCGCTTAAAATAATGGCAACTGTTGGTCTTTCTGTATCAAGCACTGGTACTCTCGATGAATGACCGACTACAGACTGGAACTTCTGACTATCAGTGAAACTAACTGATGAGACTGAATGAGATACCTCATGCCAGTTATGCTTATATGCTTTATTTATCAGACGATCTAAAGGACATGAGATTTTACAGATGATTGACTCACCATGTCTGTTTTGCATGGCATTCATTACATTGCAATATTCCCGAGTGTTACGGGGCCCAAATTTGAGGTGTAAAGAATAGAACCACTGTTGCCTGCCACACATGTCGTAAGAGGCGACTAAGGAGGTTTGCTGAAATCGGATGCATGTCCTAAGACGTGTAGAAGTCTATGCGTTGGAGCCTACTAAACCAATGTGCAACGTCTATACGTTCTTGGCAAAGATCAAACATATCACAAAGAGTGATTAAAATTGGTCAGAAGAAAGGCAAAGAAAGAAGAAGATTGCTGTCTAGCATGGGAAAATGTCAAAGACTAGGTAGCAGGACTGAGGTTGAATAAACATGCTCTCTTATTTGGTAATCTATTTATGAATAAAGAAATATTAATAAAATTATATTAAGCAAACTAGCATCATGACCATTCATGAAAAGTCTCTTTTGGTCACTGAGTATCCTAGAGTGAATGGTAAACACTGTTCACTTCTATTTCTAAGATAAGCCACAATGATATGTATTGTATTGTTTACACTTAATTAAAGTAGTTGCTTAAAGTAAAAGTGGAATATGATGTGAAAATCAAAATCTGGCAATCCTTTAGGACATAGCCATCAACAACAGTAAACGATTGTTGATTTTCTAGGCACCACTTATACGTTGACACTATACATTTACCATGGCTTTCTGACCGGTGAGGTCTACTTTTACCGTTTGTAGAAATCCAAGGAACAATTTGCTTCAAATTTGCCGCGCAGAGTTTGAACCAGACGTTTGGGTTTGATCGAGCTTCACCACTAGCTACAGATATGATGCAAAGTAATGGAAAAGCAACTAAATATTTAAAATCTTTCAAACAACCATACCGGTGGATCTTATTATGACAGCCCATGGGCAATCAGTTGTAACATTATAACATAACTATATAAGGAGGTAAGTCTTAGATGAAAGATAGCTAATGGCTATTGTCATTGTACTTTAATGACAAATCAACACATAATTTGTGAAAAACAATACCTCGATATCGCTTATAATAGCCATCTTGAGTTTCATTTACAAAATACTGTACACTGTCTTTAAACTTTTCCACTAGGTCTGCTTTGTTAGGTTTGTAACCTGAAAACATCAAAATTTTTTATATATTATATTTTAATTTCTACAGCAACAGTACATGTTTTGTACATGATCAACCATACCATTAACCCTTTCAATTGTAATTTTTGGCCTATGGTACATTTATATTATAAAGTATACTAAATTACCAATAAGTTGGCTATCGCAATCTTCGAATTTTCTCAGCCATCTCAGATTTGGATGTACCATATGTGCAAAACTACAGGAATTAGTAGAAACACTAAATCTGAGTCGAGAATGCCGTCTGTATGGCGAGACACTGTTAATAAGAAGCAAGCCTCAGGGCAAAAAAATCAGCCAGAAGCGCAATATAGCGCCCTGACTCATTCTTTAAGGCACAGTGGCGCAATGCAGAAGTGAAAAAACTTTTCATACCATTTTCTTTCCATTGTGACCAAATCGAGTTAGTATTTGTGCTGTGGTTTACAAAGATGCAATATATTATCAGATTAATACAGAAATAAATGTTGAGAATTTGATGAATTATAGATTACTCCAAATGCATTTGAATGTGTATACCAAACAAGCTTTGGAAAAAAGCAGATAGAAATTGGTTTCTATCATTTGTAATACAATTAATAATAATAATAATGTCTAGATCTGAGGTGGGCAATCTTTTATATGCTGAGTGTCGGACATTAAACATTTGATGATGCAGAGGACCGGATAGTCTCATATATTGAAAACCTGCTATAAATTACTTAATTTGCATATTGATGTAATGTAAAATCATATTACGAGGGAAAGTAGGGAAATGAGAGTGTGGGAGGATGGAGAGAGAAATGAACAATAAACTATAAATAAGCAGCTTGCAGATTATATGATGAGATTGCATTTTATCTTCCCCCACAAGCCTGTCAAAATCTGGTGAGTGTTCTGCTAACTGCAATGCGTAACACGTTATCAAGATTAACATAGGGCAATATTCTTCTTTGAGCGCTCCATATCGACCACTTGTTGACCACTGTGTGATTTTTATGTGATCTGAGCCTAAGAGCGATTGTATGTTGTACCAATTATGCACCTACAAGTAGGCCAGCACATCCGATTTCTGAGATGCTTTTTATTTACTAGGTCGTTTCCTAGGTCCTACATCAGTCGCCTCTTATGACATGCCTTGTAGATCGCAGTGGTACTATTCTTTGCTTACCCAGCGGGCCCCATCACACCATGGTGCAGGGCAATATCTATACTGATTAAAGAGATAATCTGCAGTCAATCTTTCATAGAAAGTACGCCAGTGTGGTGTCGGGGCCCGCAAGGAAGCAAAGAATAGTACCATTGCGACCTACAAGGCATGCCGTAAGAGGAGACATGTAGGACATAGAAAAGCTACTCTAGTAAATAAAAAGCATCGCAGAAATCGGATATGCTGGCCTACTTGTAGGCGCATAACTGGCACAACATACAATCACTCTTAGGCTCAGATCACATACAAATCACAGGAGTGGTTAACAAGTGGTCAATATGGAGCGTCAAGAAGAATATAAATACATAATAATTTGACTTTGAAATATGACTGGACATTTTACAACCTTGTTATGCTGAAACCTAATTGCCATCAAATATATTTGTAAAAAAACTAAAATTATCAATGATACAAGACAATAATTTTGATCACCATTATATACAACAGTGATTTGTAGGTTTTGTAACTGTGGATGTCAACCATCACACTGCTACATAAATTTACAGAGCACTTAGTTGTGCCATTTGAATATGACTTTTGCATGCAGTTTCCACTTGCGGAGTATTCTATGGGAATGTGTTTTATGGCATTTGAAGCCAGGGTTCAAATGGCAAATAAATTTCTCAGTTGGAGAATAGCAAATTGGACGTTACATTATCTTATTTTTTGCATGATGTGGGGATACACTATCATTTTCAATGATATGACAAAATCTGCATGATACTAAAGTTGTACAGACTGACAATCACTACTGCATACTGGACTGGAAGGTAGGAGTCCATGATCTGTCACCAACAAGATATTATATGCATATTTTCTTTTAATATTGATGAAAAATGTGAGAAATTGAGTGTTATTGAGGGGAGAGGGCAGAAGAAATTTGAAACATGTTATCACTTTAAAGGCAAACTATGAATAATAAATAATATTCCTACTTGAACACATCACTGCCAACAAGGTCTAAATTGTCCACAGCCAGAAGATTGCGAACATAGTCACAAGTTGCTCTGATCAATTCCACATCTAATTTCTCCCTGTTTCTCTGCTGTGATCATAAAACAACATTTGATCAAAATACAAATATCAGCATATACTGAAACACAAATTGTGTGCACTACATTGATAAATGATCTGGCTAATTGTGCCCTACTGACAATTTTCAACAAAAGTCAAGAGAAGTGACTGGAAATTCAATTATTTACCAAAAAATATATGCTGATGTGGGAACAGGAAACATCACATAGAAGTTGTATGTTAACTTTTACTGAGCATACAAATAGTAAAACATGTAGAACATAGTATAACATGTAAAAACAAATACTTACAAAATTATTTAGTGATATATATATACAAAGAATTTGATCCCAGAACTAAACTAAAAATACAAAATTAGTATAAACGAATAATTAATATTTTTTTTTAAACTTACCCTAGGTTTCCCAGTGTCAGTAGCAGGCATCAATTCTCTAAAGGGAGCTAGATCTTCATCGGTAAGAATGTGATTCCCTATTATATTAAAAATAAAGATGTTAAAAGCAGGTATTGATTCTTAAAACTTATTCTATACTTCTTCTTGCGTTCTCACTAGATTGGGATTTTGGATTCTCTAATAAAGGCAGCTGTCTGCCTCAGATGAGCCACGCCATACAGTTTGTCTTGGACGCTGGTGTAAGTGGGCCTCCTCATTCTTCTCAAGTCTGCATACTGGGGGACAGTTCTGTAGGATATAATTCCTATGATTTCTGCTTCCCCATTTATGTCGACCTCTTCCCGCAGTAAGTTTTGGTCACCCTTGTGATGGCATGTCTGACATTCTTACTGCATGGCTAAATCTTCAAGGCAGATTGGTGACCGCAGAATCCGTTATCCCATTCCTCATTGTGAGGGGTTGTTGTACCATGTTATGCGCCTTACAGCCTGGTGCATCAGTTTTCTACAAGCATTTGTTTCGGGTTAGCATTTCCTATTATTCTATACATACTATAATTATTTTGATCATATTTACTACCTTTTGTTCCCTTTGGAATATACATAGCTGCAACCGTTTCTATTTTAGACCATCATATTTTGAAAGATTGCTTAAACATCATCTACTAGATATTCTGCTTGTCGACATTTCTTTCTGTTAATTTCAGCCAAAGTCCACAATGAGAGGCTGTTTTTTGATGCCATACATATTTCCTCTCTAAATATGAGACGTGTATTAGATATTGCCAAATCATTTTCTCAGGGGAAGACAAAGCAAGACATGACAGAATTCAATGGCATGATTGGTAATCGGACACTGATTAAAACTCCACTTGACCTGTAGTAACCTTTCAAACAGATTGCAGTCTAGAAAATCTATTACGGATCAGCGAGGAAATCTACACATGAGCTGTAATAGTAGTGCTACAATTGACAGCGGCTCCTAGCATGAAATTTACTTGCATGTCAGACAAATATTTCATAGTGTCTGCCCCAGCAAATTAATTCTTAAGCTACACAGTAGAAAATGACTGCATTCTACACTGATGTGTTAAAAATGTCATAATCATAAAATGCGTGTCCTTACAGATGTCAAATCAGTGCTACAAATAGTTGAGACCCATCAGCTGGGCTAAACAAGTCATTCTCCAATGGCTTAAATTACATTGGTGACAATGTGTGTGTATGTGTTAGTGAGCATGCACATGCATGACCAACTAATTTCAGACTACTCGTGTGAAGAATCCAAGACCAAAAATCAAAGCAGCTAGGCGACAATAAAGAGAAAGTCATCCCGACAATAACACACTACTCTCTCCCAGGGACACACAGCAAAATAAAACAAAGTGACAAGGCTGTGCCATGGGTCAGTGGGCTGGCACTGACCAATATCCTACTTCCTTCAAGTGGTCGCCTTGGAAACAAACTATTACACTGCAGTCTGGCCAAGCGTAGGGATCGAAGGAGAGCTATGCAATATGGTATAAGCGTATGGGCAAACATGAATGATATCTGCATGCAATATAGACTAGCAAAATCATAGAGTGGATGAGCATACATGTGTCTTCTGGTCGATGTCTAGTGATGAATAACACAAAGAACCAATGACCGGCAAACGGGTGAGAGGTGAGAGGATAGTACAATGACGCAAACGGGTGAGAGGATAGTACAATGAGTCACCTGTACGCGCAAACTAGGAGTTGACTCCTAGTATATCTAGGAATAAAGTGTAGCATTTCATGGATGGCCAAAGCTGAGAGAACAATTGGCCAGGTGACCAGTCTGTACCCAATCGGAAAGGGAAGAATGGATCTCTAGACTGGAGCATGGTCAACTTCCACAATGTTATCACTGCTCTTGGAAGGGAATGTAGAGATTGTGGCAATATGAAAGTTAAAATTGCAATTATACAGCTGACAGCAAATAATGCAGATATTTATACAAATGGGTCTGTGCATCATGGTGAGAAGTCGGGCTGAGGTTACACTGTGTAGAGTTGTTGCATAGCAGAAAGGAGCATACAGGACTACTTCCAGTATGAGGATGGAGTTAGAGGGTGTTACTGTTGCCCTCCAGAATTTTGTTTATTCGCTTGTACAGTAGAACCTATTTTAGTTCATCATGTCTTGTCCCCAGCCACTGTGACATATTTGTTCAGTCCCACCCCATTTCCTCTTATTTTCATGTATTAACACCCGCTTTACACAACATCAATCTAACAATTTATCTGCCTGTTTCGACATGATACTGCAGTCTGGAAAAAAAACTTGTTAGTTTAAATCAAAGTGAAATGTATTTTTTATTTATCTTAATTGCTACAGTTTGGATTCAGTTAATTTTTTTTTTAAATTGTATGTGGCCAAAAATTGATCCATCCTGTTATTCAGTGCTCTATTTTTCTGTAAGGGTTATTATTCTTCATGTTCGTTCTTACGACCAATTTTAATCACTCTTTGTGATATGTTTGATCTTTGCCAAGAACGTGTATACGTTGCACATTGGTTTGGTATGCCCCTAATCTCATAGACTTCTACACGTTTAGGACATGTGCATCCATTTTCAGCCAAACTTCCTTAGTCACCTCTTATGACATGCTTGGCAGGTAACAGTGGTTCTATTCTTGACACCCTAAATTTGGGCCCCGGTAATCACTCTGACGCTGTAAGAGTTAGAAGTTAAAGCGTCTGGGAGTTTTCCCGGAGGTCTGTCGCTTCTTTGGGCGGCATTTGTCTGGTAAGTTATTAAGGGGTTTAGCTCTGTAGAAAATCTTAGCTTTGGTCAAAAACATTGATTTTTTTCAAAGTGTTTAGTTCTATAAAGTACAACATTCATTCTATCGATTACACATAAAATTATGTTCTTTTGTTTGCATATTAGCATTACAAAATTAATAAGAAACACTTCACCCCCACATTGTACAGTTGAGCTAATTTTATGGAAATAGGAAAACGGTCAATGAAAGCAATATTTGACACTTAACGGCTAGTTCAATCATATAACAGGTGGTATTATACATCATTTTAAAGATTATTTCATGTACTGTAATAATTTTTTACATTTGAAAGCAATAACTAGCTTTGCCTGTAAGATGTAGGTCTCGAAAGCTATCAACTTCATTGGTCTAATTACTTCCCTGGTTCCGATTGGTCGCTAGAATAGCTACACATTTATTGGACATGTTTCTGTAGCTAGAATAGCTACACAATGGTCATTAGAATAGCTACACATTTATTGAGTTTTGAGTTTTCCTAAAAGACTCAATTTTTATAACTCAAAATACTATTGTTATTAGTGTTATTTGGATTTTAAAGCATATTCATTTGGCTATTCATGATACCTAGAAAAGGATATTCATTGTAGCAGAAGAAAAAAATAGAAAACCTAGAGGAATTCAGGAAAGGATAGCTAATGATTTGTTGCATTTGAGGTCAACATCGCCTTTTGTCTTGTATCTAACCACTCCAATGATCTCTATATACATATATATATAATATTGTTACTGTTAGTATTTAGCTGACATGTCATAGTTAATTTATGCTCAGGTGCTGTCAGAATTGATACTTTTATGTGGCATTTTGTATCCAAGTTCAACTATGACTGGAGAAACTACAGAATCCCAAAGGTGTAGTAGAGCTGAGCAGAAATTCAGTATATATAAGCATCCTTCTGTGAGAACACTAAACAATGACTCCTACACCACCATCCATCAACATGTTATTTGTGCTCTTGTTGCTGCAGTGGTATGCAGAGATTGTAGAGGCAACAATCTATTACTCACTACAGAAATAGTAAATTGTATGGCTGCCTGCCTATATACACAGGGTGGGGGTCTCTGTGGCTACGCCCTTTGCCTTGTGAGTCAAAGGCCGTGGGTTCGAATCTGAACCGCGCTGTTCTGTTCACGAGTGCAGTTTTTCCAGAGACCCCTAGGATTGTTGGCGGAGTTATGGAGTTTGTGCTTTGTGTGCAATACTCTTAGTAGGTGGAGTGCTATTTCTGTGGACAGAGCCATATGTGGTAAAATCCGGTGCAATAAAGGCAATCCTTCGCTTTAAAACTTTTTTTATACACAGTTGGTCCAAAGTCAAGTGTTTAGTTGGTCCAAAGACAGGCACACCTAATTTATTAACTGAATCAAGTTCAAGTATATAAACTCAAGTGTCAGAAGAACACCGATTGTTCTTCAAATGCAATGGAGACAGTCGCCTCTTACGATATGGGTAACCACTCGGGTGATCTCCACCGATGTGCTTTTCTTCTTCTTCACGTTCGTTCTTTACGACCAATTTTAATCCCTCTGTGATAGGTTTGATCTTTGTCAAGAACGTGTATACGTTGCACATTGGTTTGGTAGGCCCCTAAACGCATAGACTTCTACATGTTTAGGCGCATCCGATTTCAGCCAAACCCCTTAGTCGCCTCTTACGACATGCGTGGCAGGTAACAGTGATTCCATTCTTTACACCCCAAATTTGGGCCCCGGTAACCACTCGGGCGACCGATGTGCTAAAATGGGAACATAGAATGCCAATGAAAGCTTCAATGCATTGATTTGGCAGTGCTGTCCTAAAACTACATATGGTTCTCACCATCATTCTTTTTCTGCCATTTTGATCATTCTTATTGTAATATATAAACAGCCTTTGCCAAAAACATTTGTTTTACGTCACATCATTCAGCGCCTTTTGGAGCTCTGGTGCTTATCCTTCAGTGATGTGTCCAATTTCAGCCAGCGTTTACTGGGTTTGCTCTCCGTTAGCTTTTGACTGTCCCCAGCTGACCTGCAAGGCAGCAGGTTATATGTCAAGCAGTTGAGACGGCAACTTCCCTTGCCCCTCTTGCCTTTTAACTGTGGTCCTGTAGGACTAAGAATTGTATTTGACAAAATTTGACTGAATTGGGGAAATAAAAATACACATATGCTACGTAGATGATGAAAAACAAATACAACTCAAGAAAAAGAACATTAGGCATATCAAATGGCAGAAAAACCTTTAAAAAAAGATGTTTCAAATAAGAACACCAACAGCAGTTAACAGAAGGAGAAACCTATGTTGCTGATGCATTTAATCATTAATTTTTGTCATATTCATCATGTCTACACCAGAGAAGAAGAAAAAGCACATTCTTCTTTTCAGCGATCTCTGGTCATGCGCTTAATTTACTGTGGACCACAACTGGGCAGTCAGCTTCAGGTCTGTCAGGTTTCCCCAAAGCCTAGTTTTCAGGTCGACTGGGTGTGCACATAAGAGCACTTTATTTTTGTATTACCTTTTTTTTCTTTTCGATTCCAATTTTAAAGTTGAAATTTCTTAAAAACCATTTTTTATGTGTCAGAAATCCATTAGTTTCAACTAATACACAAAATGATAGATACACAAAATTTGAAGTGAATATCCCACATATAATTTCGCTGCTACTGATGCATTTCAACATTACGTTTTTTCGAAAATGTTTTTAAAATAATTTTCAATGTGAAATTACACATTTTGTGCGGTTTTTTTGTCAAGCACAAGTTTTAAAATAAAATATATTGCTTGAGATTTTACAGAAAATAAATGTGAAGTACCTCTTGATATGCTTACAGTTTATGAAACATCCCTCTATCAATATATTTGTTTTGTAAATTTTAGGATTCTAAATGTACATTTTTAAAGATGGCCACTGTTGTCATGGCAACCATGTGCATTATAAAATATGTGCTCAAACTTAATTAATGAAGAAAATTATTTTTTTTTTGGAGCCAAACCCCTTAAAGATTTTGTTGCTCGATAAGTGGACAACAACAAGAGTAATGTGATGCTACTTGAGGAGAAAATAGAAAGCAAAAAATTATCTAAAAACAGTGTATTGAATTACAGCTTAGAATTTCCATTGCCACTGATTTTTGCCACTCTATTGTTCATTGAAATAATTGTGTTTTTACTTGCAAAAAGTGAGTTTTCTGTGGTATACGACTGTGTTATCTACATGTGAGCTATTACTCTTTCTAATGACGCCTCAGGTGCTTAGGGCAGCAACAAATGCACACCATTTTTGGTCATCCTCTGTTTTGTGTTCCAGCTACGATTCACTCATTTCTTGTTCTACTGTTCTCCTCCAGGCCGATTTGGGTCCTCCACATTTTCATTTACCCTCAGATGCAGTTTACATGGCAAAATTAGTCTCCATGCTTATCGCATGTCCGATCCATATCCAGCATTTTAGCATGATGGTGCTCGCGTTCTCTTGTTTACACTGTGAGTGTAAGCAGTTTTTTATGGCAGTTTCTACGGCTTACAGGATCTACTGTATCATAGTGCAGTATGCAGTTCGCACTGATGATGGCCAAAGCAACTTGTTTATGGTTAAAATATCACACGATCCATGTATTCCATTATTGTTTGCTAAAGACAAAGTCATTTTTAAAAAGTTATATGCAATGGAAACATACTAAAACAAAATTTTTGTCACAAATTAAATTTAAAACTAAGGAATATCGATATTAGCACTTTTCATTCAATAACCATCATGGTTATTCAGAATTGCCAATTTTCCGACTCGCAGAAACGCTCCCAACCTAGTTAACACACTCACAGAGAATGAATAATAATATCCCTTGGATTTCGAAGTTCAAGTATACAGATGGTTCAACACAGAATTCAGTAAGCAAATATAAAATACCCATTACGGATTTGGTCAGTCAGTGTACTAGAGGAAATTTTGTTATAAATATTATGATGCAGAAATACAAGCAATCAAAATAACTAAACTGTGGACTACGTGTGGTATTGGCAGATCTGAACTTTTAAACATTTCAGTCTTAAACATTTCCAGTTCTACAGGCCCTACTAAATGAGCTATGCAAATAGTGCAAGTTTGCCAGTGTCAATACCATCTTACTGTGGAATACCAGGAAACAAGATGACTGGTTAAGGAAGGTGCTGCGATAACCGACCAGATGTACCAGTTACTTACCAAACTATGAACATAGAATTAGTGCTAAGTTGTCAATCTGCACCTCAGAACAGGACATGATTGACTCGCAGCTCCATGTATAAAAAAAATTGCACTTAGCCATTCAGAGCATCTAGCTCTAGAATGCCCATCATAAGAAGCAAATTACAAATATACTCAACTGACCTAAATTGACTTGTCTAGGAAAACAACATTTGTCTTTTGATATGAAACTTTGTGGATACAATAACTAACAACATATCATACAACAAGAGACAACATTGCAGATATGAACGTTACTTCAAACGAATGAAAAGGACAGAACTTACCTAAAAGTGCTGCAAAAATGCAAAACCTGTTAGGATTCAGGTTCATACACTTTGCAATTTCTTCCCTGATGTATTCTTTAGTTTCCAAAGAGCCTTTGTATGTGAGTTTTAAGTTGTTTGATGAGAAGTATCTTGGTGGATCAAATATAATATAAACTGAATCTTGTGCAATAATGCCCTGAAGGTTGTGTTCCATGCAATATCTATTGACTTCTTGTTGATGATCATCCATTGAACATACAACTGTTACACCCAACTGCCTTAGTGCCATTTTTAGTGCTTCCTTCAGAAAAACTGGTTGATTCCACCATACTTTTGGAGGCGGTGTTCCTTTGTTTGCAATATGGCGAAGAACATAATGCACCTTGTCTCTCTGGGCGAGCTGCAGAGACATCCACTCGTTGATTTTTTTGTTCTCTAAAGCCCCATTGAAAAACACAACCAATTCCATGTTTCCATTGTGGCACGCCTGCACCAAATTTGTTAGAAATGAAGTCATGCGATTCCATTGTCCACCACAAACCCAGTCTGAGAAGTATCCACCATATAATCTATCTAGACAGCTTTCAGCATCAACGGCAACACAGAAACATGAACTTGTTACCACTTGACCTAAACCTGCAACTGGCCTTCTTTTCGGAACAAAGGCTCTGGAAATCTTCAACAAATCGACGGACACACAGGCGCTAGAACATTCAGCTTCCAAATAGTCTTGAAAATCCTTGATGCCCATTGTTAGGCCGATGATTTGCACCGTAGGTGCCCTTATTAAAAATAAATAAAGTAAAGATAGTAGCAATACAGAGAATGAGAACAAAATACAAAAATCCACAACACACGTGTGAATCCGCCGGCGAGCCAAGAGTCACGTGACTAGCCAGTGACATACCCGGATGTTGCTATGAATATAAGTGACAAGTTGCAAAGAAGCTATTTTGTCTGTAATGTATAACGGTAACGGTGTGCAGCTAATTATTCAAGCAATTTTGAGCCTTCGCTTGCGTATTCAAAATATAATGTTTCATGTGGGGTTTGATAAAATCTAAGGAAACATATATTAATGGCATGTACTGTATGTGCAAAAATGCCAAAAGTTGGACGCGAAGGAGTTTATAACAATCATAACAAATGAAAGTTGTTTGCTCATGTAATTAGACACTATATACATGTACATTAGTCTTCCCATATTACCTTGATACTTTTAATAAATTCAACTTTCGACCTCAAGAAGTACACTTAGTGTGCATGCTGTACTTGTTAGCATTTAATTAGTTATAATACGACCAACACACACACTTTGGTTTGCAGATTAATGTGGCTGTCAGGACCTGGCGCTAGCAGGGAATTCAAATAGTTATTAGATAAAACGAAACAAAAAATGTAGCAACTGATTTCAAAACTAATTTTATAAATCCTTGAATATCAGCAGGTGATAATTACCATTTGCTGTAATTTAGGATATTTTCAGTATTTGTAATTTATGACAGAACACATGAAAACAAAGTACTGTATTTTTACCATAATAACAAAACACAGCAATGTTTCGACCAAAAGGCCTTTATCCAGCAACGGATACAAGAGGTGAAGAATTTCACTTCTCACACAGCACACAAGGGACACAACATGTAGAATCAAATAATAGGTTCCTAACGGCCCTAAAATCCCGCTGTTGCCGTGTATTGTTTTTGTATTTTGTAAAACTACAGTACTTTGGTTTTATGTGTTTCGCCATTGCTATGCAGTTTTACTGCAGTCTTCTCTTATATCGATAATTTATGACAGTAACAAAATCAATTGCCTGACTCAACTGACTGGAGTCACAGACTTTTATCCATTATAATCCATGTGTTACATATTCAATGATATTGTCATGTTGAGTATCCGTATGCACAGAAAGACCGAGGGGCACTGGGATCGAATGCAGTTGTTGAAGCTCTGATGTAATTACGGCTGACAAAAGTAAATTTTATTTTGTGCCAGGTATCGCTGGTGTAAAGGTGGGGATTGGGGGAGGGAAGGGGGTAAGCTGATAGGACAAGCTGTATTATATATATATATATATATAAAAGCGGACGAGCAATGCGACAGGCTGATGCCATGAATACAGGGGATGTAAACGATCCAAAAACTGAGGCGAATCTACAAACCTATCAACTCAAACGAGGTTTTGCAGGCAAAAGCGCTTACTGAAACCAACAAATAATAGTAAATCAACACAGAACTTGTGCCTTAAATCGACACAAGCTGAGGGCATCTGTATAGAGAGATCAGAGCACCCATGGACTAATTGGCTGACGGCAGTAATATAGCCGGCCATCGCAAGCGATGATCACATCATTCTAAGACGTGTGTTTCTGCACCTCTCTGTTGTGTACGGAAGTAATTATAAAGTCAAATCCTCGAACACAATCCCCTACCACAGGTGGGGCATACATGAGCGAGGCTAGACCTGAGTGTTGTGTGTTCTGTCTTTTCGCGCATCCCGCTTTATCTGCGCCTCAACAGTACGACGACTCACAGTTAAGCGAGTGCCTCTTATTTTGCTACAGCGCCACATTTGGCGATCTTGCGCAAGAGCTTTAAGAACGTCTGCCCACCCGTGGGCCCACTCGTGCATCGTCCGCATGCGTGCTCGCTCTGCCCTGGTGCCTGTCTCCCTATCTCCATCAGTTCTCACCGTACTCACATTTACCATGTCTCTAGACTGTCCGGACCTGGGCTTAACTCAGGCTCCCACCTCAGGGCTCAGAGTTTCGCCCCACGTGAGCCCATCTCGGGCCCAAGTTTTGCTCCTCGTGGGTCCATGTCTCTTCTCTGGATGGTTGGTTATCCGTTCATTTTTTTTTCCATCGGCCGGGAGAAACAAGCATTAATAGTCACTCTGGGATTCCGCTCATCTGTGTTGCAAGCGGATCCCATCCAACGTGACTACGTCTACATCTCTACCCCCACCAGAGTAACTCTCCCTCGATCCCTACCCACTTAGCCAGACCGGAACCAATGTCTGTTACCAGGGTCACCACGAGGAGGTGGTGTATGATCTTGATTAGTACCAGCTCACTATATACGGTTAGTACCAGCTTACTCTATGGTACGCTTCCATGCGTTTAGCTAACACAGACAGTACATTATCAATTATGACAATGAACACCTGACTTTCAAATTTTGTTTGGGTGTTTGATTTTCTACAACTTCATCGAGCGTATTAGAGCTACCGAAATCGTCGTACTTATAGTTCGTTCCAAAATTCGTGATCATCTTTACCGACCGATATAAAATCATCCAATAGACAGAAATTCTGGATTTTTGCATTTTTATATAGGTAACAGTGACGACGCTCCAAAAGTATTTTTGCCCACCTAAACCTTTAGTTCTGTTAGAATTTTATTATATGTTATTACTAAATTTACTGCGATGTTGATTCTGAAGTATCCTGCTGTGTAAGAACAGATGCAGGAAACTCAGACTGGTTCACAGTCAATTCGGGTGTGAAGCAGGGCTGCGTAATGTCACCTATGCTTTTTTTGGATAGCTATAGACTGGATCATGTGCAAATGCACCCACGATGATCAACTAGGCATCAAATGGCTAAATAACAGCAGACTATTTGATATTGACTTTGCCGATGACGTGCCATATTGAATTCAACCACACAAGCAACCCACAAACTAACGAGCAATCTTTGCACACTTGCAGAACAGGTTGGTCTCCAGATTAATTCTGCCAAGACCAAAATTATGGACCTCACGAACTCGACAGATAACATCGTAATAAATGGCCAAACACTGGGGAAAGTTAAACATTTTACATATTTGGGTAATAAAGTGTCAAACAACGGAGACACGATGAAAGAAATAAACTCGTATTGCTATAGCAGCTAGTGCCTTCACTAAATTAACGAATATCTGGCAATCTCAGACCTTAGTATATGCACAAAGTTAAATTATTTAGGTCATGTGTGATTCCTGTACTGACCTACGGTTGTGAAAGTTGGAAATCAGCAAAGAAAATAGATAAGAAACTGGACAGCTTTGAGAATAAATGTTTCCGAAAATTATTAAAAGTAAAATGGAGTGATTTCGTTTCTAACAACACGGTGAGAGATAGAACACACCAACAACCTGTATCAAATATTATAAGAAACGAAGGTGGAAATATTTAGGTCATGTTCTTAGATCAGACGAAAAGAGACTAAATCGACAAGTCCTTCTTATGTGATCACCAGTTGGGAAAAGAAAACGTGGAAGACCAAAGACCACTCTTCGAAGTAAACCCAACAAGAAAGTAAACTATTGAGATGTAAAGCCATACAAGATCTCCAACTGCTAGCAACGAACCGCATCACATGGATATATAAAACCTCTGCCCCTTGTGCCGCCTTCGGCACGAAAGGAACAAACAAACTAACTAGAGCTAAGGGAAGACCAAGAAAAAGATGGATAGATAATATCAAGCCACACTACATAACACGGATATAACACAACAAGGGTGACTCATCTGGCCCTAGAACGCAAATTAAAGCTCCCATTCCTACGTTTAACGGCATGAGTGCACAGACAACACTACATCTTCCACCTGGGAATAGACAATATAGACCAAAAGTTATGCTCAGGCGCGGGCCCGTAGCATTTGTTGCTTCTGCTATAGAGCTAATCCGGCATTGCATGTATGTAACGAGCAACAATAGAGACAGTAGGGCCTACCACGACCTTCTCTATAATGTCCTCAGCGTAGACGGCAATATTGCCATGTGACGAAGGTCGTGGACCTACCCATGTCTTACTCCTGATTTAATGCTAAAGTTATTCGAGACCCCTTTGCTTGTTCTCACTGAGCATTGGTTGTTATCATAGACTTTTGCATAGATTCTTCTTCTTCTTCGAACGCTCCATATCGACCACCTGTCAACCACTCTGTGTGTTTTGTATGTGATCTGAGCCTAAGAGCGATTGTACGTTGTGCCAGTTATGCGCCTACAAGCAGGCCAGCACATCCGATTTCTGCGCTGCTTTTTATTTACTAGGGTAGCATCCCTAATGCTTACATTAGTCGCCTCTTACGACATGCATTGTAGGTCGCAGTGGTACTATTATTTGCTTCCCTTGCGGGGATTCGGCACCACACGGGTATTGCATAGATTGATCAGGGGTTGTCTATCTACCCGGTCGAAAGCTTTTTTGTGTCTACAAATGTATTCCGTTATTTGTTTTTAGTCACAGATTTTCATTTTAGGACCGTTAGGACGTTTCTGTCGTAGTCTTTATGTAGTGTACTGTGAAAGAATTGAAATTCGTCACCCATGTTCTATCATTTACTTGATAAAGGCCTATTGGTCGAAACGTTGCTGTATATTGTTACTGTTTTTGTAAAACTACAGTACTTTGTTATTACGTGTTTCACCATTGCTACATAGTTTTACCGCAGTCTTCCCCTATATCGATGTCTACAAATGAGACATGCAGTTTTTTGTCGTATTTTATTGTCTTTTCTATTATTTGTCCGAGTGCGAAGTTTTTCTTCCCCATAGGACAGGCATTGATTGATTGGACCATCATCGTTGTACTTCGGTGAATAAGCATGTGTGCTCTAAATTTGTTTACACAAGAAGATCTCAGCGGTAGCAAGAACTTAGAAGCATCGGCGCGGGTTATCGATATACATTTTACGATTGTGCACATTTTTGTAGGTCTTTTATTTTAATCTTTTTTTTTAAAAATTAATTTTGCAAGAACAGCGGTTGCTCTTACCGATTTTCAACTACCAAGGATCTTCACGTGCTCAACTTGAACACGGTACCTAAGTTTTATAATCTGTCTTTGATGGGAATGAGAGCCGCGGTAGCGTAGTTGTTAGTGAACTCGCTTCGCAAGGCTGGTGGTCTGGGTTCAGCTCCCGCAATGCGCGTGGAATTTTTCCCGACCGCGACGGCGACCAGACATGCTCTGGGAAAGTAAAGGCGGCCGGCGTGATGGTGACCACATCACCCATCGTGTGTCGACGGTCAATGAAAATACAGGCCTAACACTGTATTGACCTATATACCACGAGGTATGAAAGGGTTCCTTTACTTTACTTACTTTTACTTTTGATGTGATTAGGAACTCGATCTCACCAACATTTGAGAATCTCCGTAAAAATATCTCAATCGCACCACCCGAAGAACGCATCCTTTCGAGCGAGAAGAGAGTAACTTATCTCTACAGATACCTAAAATAGACATATAACTGCAAAGTGAGCATCAGAAGGTGGATATCATCAGGCTAAGAAACACAATTTGACAGAAAATTCATTGCAGTCAAACGTTCTTGTGGAGTTGCTAAAGCTTAGTAAAGTAAGGAACACTTTGTCATCGGTTTTTACCTGGACTAACGGAACCAGGAAGTATTCGCTATTCGAATATAGAGCAGTTACTATTCGCCCACTACTACCTGTCAATAAATGTGAACGAAAGTGAAGTAGAACAAGAAACTTGTGACAGGAGAAACTGTCACATTTTGTATTTGGTAAATGTTCGAATATTAATGCCATATAATAATTTATTTGTAGTTAAAAAAGTTATAAACCGATAGAGATTTTCATCCTTATGTGAAAAGCGAAGAACAATCATCTGATTGCAAAGAGTCCGATTTGCCTACATTTTCTCATTAGATTTCGAAGTCATTTCCGGATTGCCATTTTGGTTCAAAGCAAGGTGTTTAAAAATAAATGAACAATTTTGTTGTCCATTTACAAACAATTATAATTTTTAAATAAATTATTTGTTAGGTAAATAATTATTTTCCACATATTTATTATGACCAACGTGTTGATGTACGTAAAATTTGAAGGAGGAGTACTTTTAATATTCTTATTGTTGTTGTCACAGTAATTTAGTAGAAAATTTAAGGAATTGTTACAATTTCAATTATTATTGTGCTATGATTACTTATTTTGTTATGATGATAAATGTAAAATGATTTTAAATGAGTATCAGTGAGTAGCATCTATTCAAGTACTATTATCATCATCTTCTTCTTTGCGTTCGTTCTTTACGACCAATTTTAGTCACTCTTTGTGAAATGTTTGATCTTTGCCAAGATTTAGAACGTGTATATGTTGCACATTGGTTTGGTAGGTCCCTAAATGCATAGACTTCTACACATTTAGGACACATGCATCTGATTTCAGCCAAACCTCCTTAGTCGCCTCTTACGACATGCATGGCAGGTAACAGTGGTTCTATTCTTTACACCCCAAATTTGGACCCGGTAACCACTCAGGTGAAGTATTATCATATAAATCTATGATTTAATATTTTCACCTATTATTATATTTCTCTTCTTCTTCTTTGCGTTTGTTCTTTACAACCAATTTTAATCACTCTTTGTGATATGTTTGATCTTTGCCAAGAACGTGTATATGTTGCACATTGGTTTGGTAGGCCCCTAAACGCATAGAATTCTACACGTTTAGGACATGTGCATCCGATTTCAGCCAAATTATTATATTTGACTTGTATATCCTTCCTTTCGTTCGCTTGAAATATGTCTAAACTCTATAATACTCTATATATTCAATGTTGTATCTTGTATGAACATCACTGTCTTTTGTAGCTCACACAGAGGTCCGTGTAGTTTTCTGTCCAATGACTTGTATATTATAAGTATATTTCATATGGACATATATTTTTATGAACATTTTCATTTTGACATCCGATTATTTGTTTGACTGAACTCGACCACATCCGCTGCAGGAGGTGCTATCATCAGAAGTGGAAATCGGTTAAGTGGGGAAAATCGTAGATTGTCCACGCTGCAGACAGTTAGACCTATTATTCCCCTGGTATGCAGGCTCACAAATAGTTACCCTGTGGAGGAATGGATACCGATGCCTTCAATATTCGGAAACACCTTTTCAGCCATTCATTACACCCGTGTGGTGCCAGGGCCCACAAGGGAAGCAAAGAATAGCCACTGTGACCTACAGGGCATGTTTAAGAAGTGACTAATGTAGGACCAAGGGACCCTAGTAAATAAAAAGCATAGCAGAAATTGGATGTGCTGACTTACTTGTAGGTGCATAACTGGCACAACGTACGCGTGCGATTGCTCTTATGCTTAGATCACATGCAAATTACACAGAGTGGTTAACAAGTGGTTGATATGGAGCGTTCAACGAAGAAGACCATTCATTATCAAATTTGACAAAGGGTGCACAGTGAAGAAACTAATGGCGGTAGATGTAGGAGTCAAGACCATCACTAATGAAAACTGATGAGGGTGATGGGGTGTGATCATACAGTAAAAATTGACTTCATACAAAATGAAAATAAATTTTCATTGATGATATGTGACTTTTGTAAGCTAAGTATGCACTTAACTGACCAATTATAACTTTATTTATAGATAGACTTCAATATAGACGAAAAAAAGCAAAAGTTTATTTTTTAAACACTTAATATTTTATATTAATGGAAATTTGGTTATATCCCACAGATATGATGGGGCTTTTATTGTTTTGCTTGTCAACTCTGCTACTCTGGAATTTGGTCTATACACAGTGTAAGTTACAAAATTAAACCACGGTACAGTATTATATAAATCAGAATTATAGCTTTAATATATACAAATAAACTCCAGAGTGGTTACCCGGGCCCAAATTGGGGTGTAAAGAATAGAACCACTGTTACCTACCATGCATGTCATAAGAGGCGACTAAGGAGGCTTGGGAGTGCGGCTAGCTACCCCATCCCGTAAAATACACTAGATGTCTACAGAAACCACAACCAGAGACGGAATGCAAGAAAATGGGGAGAGATCTGGGAAAGATGGGCTTGGAAGGCCTTGGTTGCGGACGTATGCCTCCCTAGGGGTGAAGAAGATATACAAATAAACAAATACATTTTTACTAGTTTCTAAACTTTTGGTTCTTCTTTGCGTTCGTTCTTTACGACCAATTTTAATCACTCTTTGTGACATGTTTCTTCTTCTTCTTTGCGTTGTTCTTTACGACCAATTTTAATCACTCTTTGTGATATGTTTGATCTTTGCCAAGAACGTGTATACGTTACATTGGTTTGGTAGGCCCCTAAATGCATAGACTTCTACATATTTAGGACATGTGGATCCGATTTCAGCCAAACCTCCTTAGTGCCTCTTACGACATGCGTGGTAGGTAACAGTGGTTCTATTCTTTACACCCAAATTTGGGCCGGTAAACCATGGGCGAGATATGTTTGATCTTTGCCAGAAAGATGTATACAGTTGCACATTTTTACTAGGCCCCTAAATGCATAGACTTCTCCAATTTAGGACATGTGCATCTGATTTGAGCCAAACCTCCTGTAGTGCCTCTAATCATGCGTGACAGGTAACAGTGGTTCTATTCTTACACCCCAAATTTGGGCCCTGGTAACCACTCTGGCAAACTTTTGGTTAATTTGTCATCATCGAAGTAAGGTGGAGCTAAACATTTTTGTTGTACAAAGTATTCTATTTTCATGCACATCAAAGACTTAATACATCATTTCTGCTCAGTAACACATTGTGATCTTGTGAGTCCAAATATGACATTTTATGGAGTTTTGAGTGCTTCATTGTCCATGTGTGTATCTTGTTAATATGTTCAACAAGTTTTACATTTTTAACTCCTAGTGGACCAGGGCAAAAGCCATGTTTTTACAAGCCACATGTGGGGCTAGCTACCCACACCGTAAAAACACTATATGGCTACAGAACAGAGATCGAACTGTGTAAACGCTGGCTGAAACCTGACACATTGCCGAAGGATAAGCAACAGAGCTCCAAATGGTGCTGAAGATGAGATGTAAAACACACCAATGCTAAGGCTGCATGAATCAGATTTCCACATGAATAGAATTTATGGGAAATCTGGTACATCAGTCTGGGCGGTAATTGAAAGAGAGAGAGAGAATAAAAAAAACACTTTAGTGTGGCTCCTGGTAGAAGGTGTCCAACCCAAAGCCACATAGTGTTGCATTTGGTCCACAAAGAGATAATGGTTTGCATTTTCATTCACAGCCTGTCCATCAGAGAGCGGCTGGGTTATGTACAACAGAAAATGTTACAACTTTGTTCAATATCCTCGGTTAGAGCAACAAATGGCCAGCAGAGCCTGTCAAGACAATGGAGCAACTCTCGTTAGTGTGAACGATCTACCTGAACATCAGTTCATAGCTAATTGGCTGCAACAAAATAATCAGGGCAGGTAATGAGTTATTGTTATGTGAGACCTAGTACTTTAGATCAGTATTTCCAAAAGTGTATGGTGGGATGATTATGGTGACTGACTTCCAGCTTCTTCTTCTGCATTCTCACTAGATTTAGATATCGGATTCTCTAATAAAGGCAGCCGTCTGCCTCAAATTATCGGCCATGCCATACAGTTTGTCTTGGACGCTGGTGTAAGTGGGTCATCTCTTTCTTCTCAAGTCTGCATACTGGGGGCAGTTCTGTAGGATATAATTCCTATGATTTCTACTTCCTCGTTTGTGCCGACCTCTTTCTGCAGTAAGTTTTGGCCACCCTCGTGATGGTAGGTCTGACATTCTTACTGCGTGGCTAAATCTCCGAGGCAGATTGGCGACCATATAATACGTTATCCCATTCCTCATTGTGAGGGGTTGTTGCACCATGTTGTGCGCCTTACGACCTGGTGCACGAGTTTTCTGCAAGCTCTTCTTCTTCTTTGCGTTCGTTCTTTGCGACCAATTTTAATCACTCTTAGTGATATGTTTGATCATTGCCAAGAGCGGGTATACGCTGCACATTGGTTTGATAGGCCCCTAAATGCAGACTTCTACCGTTTAGGACACATGCATCCAATTTCAGCCAAACCTCCTTAGTTGCCTCTTACGACATGCGCAGCAGGTAACAGTGGTTCTATTCTTTACACCCCAAATTTGGACCCGGTAACCACTCTGGCGTTTTCTGCAAACATTTGTTTCTGGTTAGCATTCCCTAGTGGACATGTGCATCCGATTTCATCCAAACCTCCTTAGTCGCCTCTTATGACATGCGTGGCAGGTAACAGTGGTTCTATTTTGTACACCCCAAATTTGGGCCATGGTAACCACTCGGGCGACTTCTAGTTTAAGATGGCGCATATTCCTGTTGTGTTATGTGTGGTGCCACAAAATTTGTGGTAAAGGGATTGTTAATTACATACATCTTGTGTTGAGTTATGCCTTGAGATAGACTATGGGGTCACTTCAGTGAGGATCTTTGCTGGAGTATGCTTTAGCAATTCAAACGTTAAGCAGGACGTAGACTGAAAGATTAGTAAAGATCCAAAATGAGACTATGTGACCGACCAGTGGTTACCGGGGCCCAAATTTGGAGTGTAAAGAATAGAACCACTGTTACCTGCCACGCATGTCGTAAGAGGTTTGGTTGAAATCGGATGCACATGTCCTACGTGTAGAAGTCTATGCGTTAGGGCCTACAAACCAATGTGCAACGTATACACGTTCTTGGCAAAGATCAAATCATATCACAAAGAGTGATTAAAATTGGTTTAAAGAACAAATGCAAAGAAGAAGAAGAGGCCTACAAACCAATGTGCAACACATACACTTTCTTTGCAAAGATCAAATATATCATAAAGAGTGATTAAAATTGGTTGTAAGACGAGCGTGAAGAAGACTATGTGACAAAATGATCTGATGATTAACTAACTAAACTCTCTCTCTCTCTTTGCCTTTTTACCACGGGTTGGGGCATAGGCCCTCAACCAACTCATGCCAAGTCTTCCTATCTCTAGCTATCTCCTGCAGCTCCCTCCAGCTCTTCTTTATATTGTTGATCTCCCCCTCCAAATCTCGTCTCCATGTATTTCTCGGCCTCCCCTTCTTTCGCTGTTCCTGCGGGTTCAGGCAAGGACCCTTCTTGTTATATTCCCCTCCGGTTTCGCAAAGTGTGTCCTATCCAGCGCCAGCGTCTTTTAACCTGTTCGTTCACTGGAATCTGTCTTGTTCTCTCCATAAGTTCCTTATTTGTGACCCTATCATACCATCTTATTCCCTCTATTCTGCGCAGACACCAGTTGATGAGAATGTTTGCAATTTATGCGCTATTGTTTTAGTTGTTCTCCATGTTTCTGACCCATACAGTAGAACTGCTTTAACATTAGAGTTAAATATCCGAATTTTTTTTCTAGATTTGATTTCTTTGGACTTCCAAATGTTTCCCAGTGCAATGAAAGCTCCTCTTGCCTTCTGTATTCTTATTTTAACATCTCTATCTGTTCCACCCTCTTTGTCTACGTTGCTGCCCAAATATGTGTATGATTCTACCTCTTGAAGTGGATTTCCCCAGGAGATCGAGTTGTCGTTTGCTTGGTTAATTCTCAATATCTTTGTCTTTCCCTTATGAATGTTCAGCCCTAGTTGCTGGGACCTTTGATTCAATGTGTTAAGCTTATCCTGCATCTGATTTCGTGTATGTGACAGAAGGGCTATATCATCAGCGAAGTCCAGATCATCTAGTTGCTCTGTCAGAGTCCATTGGATTCCATTTCTGGTGTTAGTTACTGTGGTCTTCATAATCCAGTCTATTGTCAGTAAGAACAACAAAGGTGATAGAAGACATTCCTGACGCACTCCTGTTTCTATTCCGAAAGTATCTGTTAGTTTACCTTCATGAAGAACTCTACATTTCATATCTGTATATGTTGCTTTTTTTAGGTTAATAATTTTCTGTTGGATTCCATAATGCCTCATTAATTTCCAAAGGGTTTCCCTGTCAATACTGTCAAAAGCCTTCTCATAATCAACAAATCCGATATTAACTAAACTCTGGTAGCCTTTAATTAATAATCAGTATCATCATCATCAAGTAGCTTGAGCAGTCCTGTAAAATCTCTGTTCTGTGAATGTTGACGCGTCAGCGGCTGTCATTCTCAGATCGTCAATGAAAATATTGCACCTATCTTCCAGGCACCATTCCACCCAAACTTATCTTCTCTATGCACTCATGTCGTTTGGTGTGTCCGAAACATTTAATTTGCCTTGATGATATGCTCTTTAATAGCCAACTCTCCTTAATATCAAGCTGTTGCAGAACAGAAGTATTTGTTATTTTCTCTGTCCATTATATTCTATGTACTCTTCTGTAGCACTTTAATGATCACTTACTAATATTTGACAAGAGCAGTGTCCACTCTGTAAGATATTGGATGTGACCACTGACTGATACTTATTGAAATAACAGAGGCCATAATTGAGGTAGCTAACATAACAATACCAAAGGGTAGTCATACATGGTGCAGTAGTATATCGACCCAGAAATAGTAAAATAGGAAAAGCACAAAGACAAACTAGGAGATCTTCTTCTTTGCGTTCGTTCTTACGACCAACTTTAATCACTCTTTGTGATATGTTTGATCTTTGCCTAGAACGTGTATACGTTGCACATTGGTTATGTAGGCCCCTAAACGCATAGACTTCTACACGTTTAGGACATGTGGATCTGATTTCAGCCACACCTCCTTAGTCGCCTCTTACGACATGCGTGGCAGGTAACTGGTTCTATTCTTTACAGCCCAAATTTGGGCCCCGGTAACCACTCGGGTGAAGCTAGGAGATGAGTTGGACAAGAACCAAGTGGGGCAAATAAGATCATGTGTAATAAACTCATAACACAAAACAAAAATGTTGCATTAGAAAAATAACAAAGAAAGTAACAACAGATAAGAAGAGTATGCAATATAACTGTGTTTGGGTTCTTCTTTTGTCTCCTCACTGTTTCTGGGTTGTTGCCCAGTGTCGTGGTTTTCTGTTTTGTCTTGCGCTGTTCTGGTGGCTTGGGTGATTGTTATTTTTGCTTTTTAACAGGAGTCTGCTTGCCATCGAACCATCTTTTTGTGATCTACCTCGCCTTCTTTCCTGATGTTCTGTTGTAGAAGACTGTATATTGTGGAGTTTGGATGCATTCTTATTTAGTGGCCAAACCACTTTATTCTTTGTTTCTCAATGTAACTCAAGCAAGGTTCTGTGCCAACTTTCTTTCTTGTGCTGATGATTCTGTTTTTTCTGGTGTTGGTAACTTTTCGCAGGTACCACATTTCACATGTAGTTATTTTTTGTGTGACTGTGCTCTGCTCATATCTTTGGGTATCTGCCATTAAGTAATGTAAAGTAGAAGCTTGGAGCAGATTTCTATCACATTACGGTAGCTATGAAAAGGTTGAAAGTTTCTCCATTTGATAAATTGTCAACAAAAGTATGTTGCAAGTGATATTAAGTTTTGTTATAAATTCTTCCTTATCTACAGAGATTCATGGCGAACCAGTGGTATGAAAACAAATGATGGCGTAGCATGGGAAGGAGATGGTACTGTGACTACAGCCTTTGAGAAATGGATAATCCCACCTGAACAGCGTCTTGTAGGACAACGTCTTGTGTATTCTTATCAAAGTATGATTGTATGTAGCAGTCATATTGGTGGAGGAGGGAGGTTGGCTGAGGAAGTAATAGGGGGGCCTGTGTGCAGGAAGAGACCATTCTTTTGGATAGAACTACACCATATGTTTATTTGGTCTTCAGAATGTGCGAATTTCCAAGGATGGTAGAAAGTGCACAGTGTGTACCCTATTTCTCTATTTGAATGAGAACTTAGTGCGCCCGTGTGGTGCTGGGACCAGCAAGGAAAGCAAAGAATAGTACCACTGCAACCAACAATGCATGTCGTAGAGCGACTGATGTAGGCCCTAGGATGCTACCTAGTAACTAAAAGCAGCGCAGATATCAGATGTGCTGGCCTATTTATAGGCGAATAACTGGCACAACGTACAATCGCTCTTGGGCTCAGATCACATACAAATCATACAGAGTGGTTGACAAGTGGTCAGTATGGAGCGTCCGAAGAAGAAGAATGAGAACTTGAACATAAGATCCGTTAGGCATGAAGAAAACTGGATTTAAATAATAAGGTAAGAGCCTCATGCTCACGGCCGCATAGCCATTACACATGAATCCACTTTCTGCGAATTGTCAGAAACTCAAAAAAACCTCTAGATTTACATGATCAAGTACACTTGACATTGGCTGTGAAAGAGCAACCAGCTCAGCATTTCAAGTTATGTGCATACAACAGCAATGTTGCCCAAACTTTTTAGACTGTAGGACCCTTAATCTCAACACAATCACCCCACCACGTTGCAGCCAAATATTTTCTAAAAAGCAGCACAAAACATCTATGAAGTAACACTTATCACTAAGTTAAATTTTACTTAGCATGATGTAATAAGATACTATGACTGACATCTCTTCAACAAGAGGCTTGGAGGTCACATGTAGTAACTTCACTGTTCAGTGTGTTCTTAATGCGATGGATAGGCTTGGTCACGTGAAATTTTCTTTCCAATTAGCTGGTGCAAAATCGATTAGCACCAGTCTTAAATCACTAATTTGGTGTAGGTTCCGTTGAGACAACATTTTCAGCACTACACTAAAACTGCATTCCACCAAATATGAAATGCAAGATTTTTTAAAACTATTACCGGATTTTGTAGACATTTTCTTCTATGAGCAAAACTTATGTTAAGATTTCATGAACTTTGCTTTCAGCTTTGTCTTTTAAAAAACCCAATTAGCTCTTCCTCCACTGCTTGATGACAAATTTCTTCAGTGTTTTGACAGATTAATAATAAAAAAAATGCTGAAGGATTGCCTTCAGTGTACCAGGTTTCCCATATGGCTCAGTCCCTGTCAGCAGAAATGGCACGCCATTTTGAAAGTTGTTCTGTGTTAGTATAGGTGGCTTTCTGATTGATTGAATCAACATTTTCTTCTGATGATATGTAACTGGTACATCAGGTACTCTCCTGCAGCACTGGTGGTCTGCGGTCTAATTTCATGGTATTTACTGCATGATGACCTTGAGCTGGTTTCACAGCTCAGACAGTACTGTAGACCTGGTGGTTATACATTTTTTGTTTCAATCAAAACTGATTTAAATTCCATGCTTAGCAGGTTGTAATGGTGTCTGCTAATATGTGATTGTTTGTATGTCACTTGTACTAAAACAGTTTGTGTATGTCTCTATAGGTACAGAGTTCGGCTGGGCTATTGGACTTCCTGATACAAAATATTGTTACATTTGTGAAATTAGTGCTGATGAGGTCTACAGAATTTTGCAGCAGAGCAGAGACTTTGGTAAACCTTTCTTTAGAAATTCAAATTTAATGTACTACAATACATGTCAAAAGTTTACTGTTTGTCAGAATACAAACGCATGCGCTAATTTAAACTTTCGATTAACTCTTCGCCTGTGTGGTGCTGGGGCTATGAATAGTACCACTGCAATCTACAATGCATGTTGTAAAAGGCGACAGATGTAGGCCCTAGGGATGCTACCCTAGTAAATAAAAAGCAACGCATAAATCAGATGTGCTGTCCTACTTATAGGCGCATAACTGGCACAATGTACAATCACTGTTAGTCTCAGATCACATACAAATCATACATAGTGGCTAGCAGGTGGTCATTGTGGAGCGTTTGAGGAAGAAGAAGAATCCTTTTTAACAATCATCACATTCAATAAAGGATGCAGAAGGAGGAGTCCTGTGGTGTTGGATGGTGATGTTGTGATCTACACGGATGGATCGGCAGTTGCCCACATAAAATTCGCATGGGCCTTCTCTGCAAGCTCACACCAGAAAGATCAAGGAAGTCAGGGATGCATTTAATATGACAACAAGTCACATGACAATGGAAGTGTTGGCAGTGGCTACAAAAATTCTCTGGTTATAGTCACAAAACTGCATTATGAGCAATTCATTGAGTGTGATCCAGAAGGTGGAGGCTGGTTTGATGCGCAGACAATAGACTGAATTACTAAAAGGGTCAACAATATTTAGAGTTACAGTTGCAGGGCACTATTCTGTCGATGACATGAGAGAGCAGACAGGTTGACTGGTGCTGCCACCATATTGTGGGATCAGTCAATGTATAGAGCTGATATTCTGAACCGCCCGCATGGTGCTGGGGCCCGAAGGAAGCAAAGAATAGTACCACTGCAACCCACAATGCATGCCGTAAGTAGCGACTGATGTAGGCCCTAGGGATGCTACCCTAGTAAATAAAAAGCAGTGCAGAAATCCGATGTGCTGTCCTACTTGTAGGCGCATAACTGGCACAACATACAATCGCTCTTAGGCTCAGATTACATAAAATCACACAGAGTGGTTAACAAGTGATCGATATGGAACGTTCGAAGAAGAAGATATTCTGAATGCACTATTTTGGCCAAATCATTCTACTGGGAAGTAAAATGTGGCCACACCAAGTTGACCTGAAAACTAAGCTTTGGGGAACCTGATGGACTTGAAACTGACTTTGTAAGTGTTTGTTGCACTGCGGATAATCACATGACCAGAGATACAGGAGGAAGAAGAAAAATCTAAACAAATTCACATCATTAGCTAGATTACAAGAGCGTGGATTGAGGATTGGAGTGACCAGAAAATATCTGTACAACAGTCGGATGAGCGGGTTCATCGATAAACTTCAAACTGATATGGTTAGTCGCCGGATGCATTTGGAGATATTGTGAAAGAGATTGGAACACCTTTGAACATGTTAAGAGTGCAAACTGAAACAAGCAGAACTGGTTCCTGAAGGACAGAGTGAGGCATGTGTTTAATTGTGATCCACAACAATCTTCAGTATGGATAGAGGGAATGAATGTTGATTGCGTTAAGTTTTTTAAATTATATATATGTGTGTGTGAATCATGGATCATTACACAAAAAACAAGAACGAAAATCCAGTCATTCGAAACTAAATGCTACAGAATGATCCTACGAATAACATGGACAGAAAAAGAAAGAACACTGATGTCCTGAAAGAACTAAATGTTAAAGAGAATTGGCTGATAAACAACATACTATACAGAAAAATAGATACTTTGGTCACATCAAGCGTCACGATGGCCTGGAAAGAACAATACTAGAGGGCAGGGTCCCAGGACACAGAGGCAGACCAAGAAGAAGATGGCTTCTTCTTCTTCTTCTTTTGTCGTCACACTGCTACCGGGTTGTTGCCCAGTGTCGTGGTTTTCTGTTTTTGTCTTGCGCTGTTCTGGTGGCTTGTGTGATTGTTATCTTTGCTCTTTCACAGGATGCTGCCACGCCATCTAACCATCTTTCCGTGGTCTTCCTCTTGCCTTCTTTCCCGATGTTCTGTTGTAGAAGACTCTGTATACTGTGGAGTTTGGATGCATTCTTATTAAGTGGCCAAACCACTTCATTCTTTGTTTATCTATATAATTCAAGCACGGTTTTGTGCCAACTTTCTTTCTTATGCTGATGTTGGTGATTCTGTCTTTTCTTGTGTTGTTGGTAACTTTTCTCAGGCAACGCATTTCACATGTAGTTATTTTTGTGACTGCGCTTTGCTCAATGTCCATGTTTGGCTCTGGTAACACAAAGTAGGTATAAAAATGCTGTTGATCATTTGTTTCTTAGCTGCCTGTGAAATTTTTGGGTGCCTTAACAATGGGGCTAGCTGGTAGGTTACAGCATTTGCTTTTTGTACTCTAGCCGCTATCTCTCTATCTAGTTTTCCGTCTTCTGTGAATATGCTTCCTAAGTATTTGAATTCTTTCACTTGGTTTATTTTAGTGCCATTGACATGGATGTCTAGATTGTTATGTTTCTATACACATATTTATTATTTCAGTATTTAGTCAGTGTTGATTTTCCCCCACAAGGGGAGAGGTGGCTACAAGATTTAAAGAAACCATGAACATGACCATCGACGAAGTGGGTGAACTGGCAAGAGACAGAGTGAATTTCAGATGTCCTGCAAAGAGAGCAACGTCCTATAAAGGATATGCACCTTGATGATATATATATATATATATGTTTTTGGTATCAGTCTATGGGTTTTGTATTGTAAAATTTGTTCCATTTCAGACTACGGATTAAATGTTGATAATCCAGGTCTAGCCCCTAGAGGTCCAATATTTTTACAGCAACCTGAAGAGACAGTGATATTGGGTAAAACGAACACTGTGTATCTAGATTGCCTTGCAAGTGGAAATCCAGAGCCAACTTATGAATGGCTGAAAGACAATAAACAAGGTTCAATGGTACCTCTTCCTCCAGATCGCAGGTTTGTATAATGATATATAATTCCTCTTGTACCGTTATACGTTACATAGGGGCGGCAAGCAATTTCTCCATACCGCTCTATCCTGGGCAGCTCGCTCAATCTCTTCCATGGAACTGAGACCGATATGTCTTGCCTCTCTCAGCAATATTCGTTTCAGGGTCTCCTTATGTCATCCTCTCTTTCTTGAACCCTTTGCATCCCACTTCAATGCCTGCTTTGATATTCGTTGATCATTTCTCCTCAAGGTGTGCCCAACACATCTCCATCTTCTCCCTCTTATAACAGTTGTCGCTATTGGTTGACCAGACATTTCTCTGATTTCATCACTTCTCCTGAATTTATCCCACTTTATATACATTATTTTTCGCAAACATCTATTTTCACATGCATTCAACTTGCTTTCTATATCTTTGATCATTTCATTATTTTTGTAAATATTCAGGTTTGTATGAGTATTAGTAATTTTACATATTACCCTAAGAATTGCTGATTTTTCAGTTTAAACAAAAATTCTGTAGTTGGTAATTATTAACTGTTCCAGAGAACTGCCTGTCTGGTGTCTGGGCCTGCAAGAGAAGCAAAGAATAGTACCACTGCGACCTACAATGATGCCGTAAGAGGTGACTGATGTATGACCTAGGAAGCTACCTAGTAAATAAAAGCATCACAGAAATCAGTTGTGCTGGCCTAATTGCAGGCGCATAACTGGACAATGTACAATGCTCTTTGGCTCAGATCACATACAAATCACACAGAGTGGTTCTTCTTCTTTCTTCTTCTTCTAACCAGGGCTGCGAGTTTTCACTCTTGGGCGGCCAATGCCAGTTTGTAGAATCTGCATGTGTTCTGTAATTGTGGAAGACTAGTGTAAAGGGTATTATGAACAGATGGGTGTGGTGGGAGGAGTTCTTGTCTAGCTTTATGTAGTCCAGGACATTCAAGCAAGATATGCTGTACTGTCTCACATGAGTGACTGCACTTTCTACAGTGTGGTAGGTGTGTGGGGTTTATTCTGTGTAGGTGGTAATTCAGTCCAACATGTCCTGTTCTTAACTGAAAGATAGTGCTTTGATCTTTTCTTTGTAGCAGATTTATATTGTCCTTGGGGTTTGGTCTATTCATCTCTGCATACATGTTCCGACCAGTCGTCCCCATAGCCCATCGGTTCAGCCAATCTTCTCTGGAGTTGTTTTTCAGAATCTGTTTTATACTTTGTATGCTAACAGGTTTGTCTATTTGTGGTTTTGATGATCCCTGTTTGGCCAGATGATCTGCCTTGTCATTTCCTGGGATATTTGTGTGCCCAGGAATCCACTGTAGAATGACATTAATATCAAAGGAGGAAATCAGATTGTGGATGACTAATGTCAATGACTGGATCTCACTTGACTGATTCTGCTGTTCTTCTAAAGCTTGTAGTGTGGACTGTGAGTCAGTGAATACTATCATGTCTTGTACAATATTCTCTCCAAGTTCAAACTGCTGGTGGACTAGTTCTACAGCGGTCTTTATGGCTATAATCTCTGCCTCATAGTTGGAACATATATTACCACAAGGAGCACAGTAACTATAGGTAGTTCCATCTGGATATTTCAGGTATATGCCGAAGCCAGCGTTAGTAGTGGCTTTGAAAGCTGAACCATCAGTGTAGGCATGGATAGAGGAAGTTGGATAACTATCTATTGTCTCCAGTGCACAGGTTTTTAAGATCGGTGCAAGTGTTGCTTTGTTTACAGTTTTGTCAAGGAGGTATTTCTGGATTACTGGTTGTTTTATGTTTAGCCATGGTGGTGGGCCGGGCATCTTGTGATCGGTTCTCTGTCAGTTGGGAGATGGTAATGTTCTTCGAGATTTTCCCAACTTCCAGCAATGATTTTTGCTGGATTCTTTGATTGGATTTCCACCTGTCAATAGTTTGTCTGTTGGGATGGTTTTTTCTATTCTTTTATATCGCTCAACTGCTTCTATTAGTGCTCTTCGTCTCCTAATATCTAGTGGTTCGATGTTGGCGTCGATTTCACAAGCAGCAGTTGGGGTCGTTCTCATTCCCCACATATAAACCTGAGACCCTGATTCTGCACTCTGTCCAGGGATGTTGTGATGTGCTCACTTGCTATAGCTTGGAGAGGAAGGCAGTTGTCCATTGTAGATCTTACATAGCCAAGATATAGTTACACAGAGTGGTTAACAAGTGGTGGATATGGGGCGTTTGAAGAAGAAGATGTTCCAGAGAACTGTCAAGGACGATGTGCAGTAGTTTAGTTAGTAGTATCGCCCAAGTGGTTACGGGGCCCAAATTTGGGGTGTAAAGAATAGAACCACTGTTACCTGCCATGCATGTCGTAAGAGGTGACTAAGGAGGTTTGGCTGAAATCGGATGCATGTGTCCTAAGCGTGTAGAAGTCTATGCGTTTAGGGGCCTACCAAACCAATGTGCAACGTATACACGTTCTTGGCAAAGATCAAACAAATCACAAAGATTGATTAAAATTGGTCGTAAAGAACGAACGCAAAGAAGAAGAAGAAGTTAGTAGTATTTTCTGATGTGGTTGCTGCTGTTGTAAAGACTTCAAGTTTTGAAATATCATGTTCCTGAAAATGTTTGAACGGGCTGTGACAAGAAATGCTGGTTAATAAAGACTTAATGTTATATTATCCCTTAATTAATGAGAAGCCCATCATGGAAGGAGGCATACTGGCAAAGAGAAGAAGAGGGTGACCACGGAGAAGATGGATTCAGGATGTAACTGATGGTTTGAACATAACAGCTGCAGTGGCAGGACATCTGGCCTATGAGAGAAATTCCAGAGGACTGTGAGGGTGACAAAGTTCTACTCAGGACAAGCTATTTGATGATGATGATTATCCCGGTTTGAACATAACGGCTGCTGTGGCAGGACATCTGGCCTATGAGAGAAATTCCGGAGGACTGTTGGGGTGGCAAAGTTCTACTCAGGACAAGCTATTTGATGATGATGATGATTATCCCTTATATTGATAAGTTGCCCGCGTGTTCGTAGCGCAATGGACTGTGGGTTCAATTCCGCGGGCTGGCAGAAAAGCCACAGGTTCCCAGATTTGTGGTGTTCGTGGCACCGAACCGAAGGGTTACGATGTCCATGGCACCGCGCCAAAGAGCTGAAAGCTCAAGTGCTTTTAGATCGGAAAAAAATATTAATTATTGATCTTTCTTTCTCGAATCCTGTATGCCTCACAGCGTCAGGTCAGGAAGAGATTTCTAAAACGGGCCCTAGTGTGCGCTTCATACATAGTCTCTTTGTCGCCTCTGTTATCTCTGAGGTCCATCTTTTGCGTGGCGGCCTTTTGCTTTGTACCCATTGTATCGGAGCAGAATTGCTCTTTGAGGTGCACTGTCTGATGGTAATCTGCTTACGTGGCGAACCATTTAATTTGTTGTTTCTTGATGAAGTCTAGTACTGATGTTGTACCCACTTTTTCCTGATGTCTTCATTTCTCAACCGGTCTCTTCATGTTACACCCAGCATTCTGCGTAGACACTTCATCTCTGTTGTGACTAGTTTTCTTCTATCGTTTGTTGTCAGCGTCCAGGTTTGGCACTGGTAACATAATGTGGGAGAAAGATTGTGTTGAACATTGCTCTTTTTGTGTTCATGGTGACGTGTTTGCATCTTAAAATTGGCGCCATTTGCCCTATCATTTGATTTGCTTTGTTGCATCTGTGTTGAATTTCATTAGTTATTCTTCCATTTACTGAAAAAATGCTCCCAGGTATGTGAAATCTTTTACTTGATTTAGTAGGTGATTATCGATGGAGATATTGGTAGTGCTTTCCTCTCTGGTGAATGTCATTACTTCTGTTTTGTCATGCTAACTGGAGTCTGTTGATGTGTTGTTGTAGCTGTTCTTCTGTTGTTGATATGATTGCCTGATCGTCTGCAAAATGAATTATTGATATGTTATCTATTTCAAAATTTTCATTTTTTGTTTGTTACTCTAGCGGAAGTCTCTGATGTGCTTTGTTTTTGTATAGGTTTTCATTCACAACTGGAAAGTTGGAAATTACCAATCCAAATGCTACTGATGAGACTACTTACCAGTGTAAGGCTACAAATCAATTTGGAACAATCCTGAGTACAACAGCACAGCTTTCATTTGGATTCCTTGCAGAATTTTCGAATGTTCCACCAGCTCCTGTATATGGCAATGAATATGATGGAGCTCAGCTGGAGTGTCCAAATATTGCTGGAAAACCAGGTATATTACTGCATGTCAAAACTGATATTCCAATGACATTTTTGTTCTCAACTTTTAAATGTCATAGTGGTTTTTTAATGATGACTTGCTCCAATCACACTAAAGTTAATTGCTTTTATATCGCTGTTTGTGATTTTTCTAGGCATTATTACATTCAGTGGTTTGCCATTGCTTTCTGAACGAGTGGTGCCATCGTCCTTTTGTAAAAATCCACGCGAAACAATTTGCAACCAAACAGCCGCAGTGTGATTCGAACTCAGAACGTCGGGGTTAATAGACCGAGTCACTATCCCCTAGGCCACATACGCCACCCCAATCACACTAGCAACCATATAAGTTCTATGCATTGACAAATTTCATGTTACAGTAAACCCTCGTTAACACGAACACCCGGTTAACAAGAACAAAAATGTGGTCCCGTCATAAATGTCTATTTCTTATCAGTAAATAACATGAATTTCTGTGTACCACGAATCACGAACTGTATTTTAGTCCCTCTGCCAATTTTATCTCATTTAACCCGAACTTCCAAAGCTTCACAATGTTTGTTGTCACCTTAAAAGCCTTTCATTGTTAGTGATCGGAAAGGTAACACTAACAGTTTCATTTACCTGTGGGATGCCCTTGAGTTTGAGATAGACGGCGAGATATGTCATAGCCTGGCTGTGGATAGGTGAAGACATTAATATGTACACAAAGCATTTTCGGACAGCGGGGAAAAGATGAATGCGTTCCCGGAAGGTGCGATAGCAGATCTGTCGGAAGTAAATTCGTCGTTTCCAGGATTTGGTTACATCGTAGAAGCTCTGGGTACTGTATTTTTATTACAGGTACGAGAACTTTATAGCCAGAACACCCAATTAGAAGTAAAGTATGGTTTTGGTCAGGAGGGGAGGGGTGGAAGGAGAGAAGGGAGGAGCAGAAAGTGAAAATGAAAGTGAAATTCCAGTTGATAAAAATCTGGTGAGAAAATGTTCAGATAGGACGGAAAGTTAGATAGTCAGTTGAAGAGTCATGTCTAAGAGGAAGCAGACAGGTATAGATCTGGAAACAAAACTAAGAATTCTAAGCAGAAGTAGACCGTGGTGCATTGAAGAAAAAGACAATTGCTGAACAGTATGGAATTGCCAAGTCTACCTTATCCACAGTACTTAAAGACCGGAAAAAAATTCTTAATGCTGTTGCATTAGGTTCGATAACAAATCTAAGCGACTTCGTAGTGCTAAATCGAAGATATCAAACCTACTTCTAGAATGGTTCAACCATATGCGCACTTTCAATGTACCTTTAAGTGGACCTATAATTCAGTCAAAAGCAAATGAGATTGCCAAAAATTTGGATATTCAAGATTTCAGCTGTTCCGCTGGTTGGCTGTACCGGTTCCAAAAGAGACACTCAATTTCATCAGTAGTGATTTGTGGTGAAGCAAATAAAGTTGATGAAGAAGGGCAAACAACTGGTTGCATGGATTTTAGGAGTGAGAGAAAAGTATGCCTCGTGTGCGTGTACAATATGGGCGAAACTGGACTTTTTACAATCTTTTTCCAAGTCATACCCTCGGAATAAAAGGTGACAAGTGCCATGGTGGAGCGCGCAGTAAACAACGTCTAACTGTTGTCCTTGTATGTAATGCAGGCGGCAGTGATAAACACCTCCCATGGGTGATAGGCAAGTCCAAGAAACCACGTTGTTTTAAAAACATGAACATGGATATGAAATGGGATGAAGGAAATTAAAAGAACAAACATGGCTTTACAAAAAGCTAAAAACAGTATGGAATGGAACTGATAAGAAAACAAAGATCAAAATACTTAGAGCATGCATAGTCCCAGTAGCAAAGTATGGGTGTGAAGCATGGACATTTAATAAAGCAGTGGAAAAACATATGTGCTTTCGAATATAAGTGTTACAGAAGAGTCCTCCGTATATCTTGGACAGAGAAGAGAACAAATAGATCTATCCAGAAAGAACTCAAAATCAAAGAAAACTGGCTGATGCTACAAATACGAAAGAGAAAATTGAAATACTTTGGACATATAAAAAGACATGAAGGGCTGGAGAAGATCATCATGGAAGGAGGCATTCCAGCAACGAGAAGGTGAAGACCACGGAGAAAATGGATTCAGGATGTAACTGATGGTTTGAACATGGCGGCTGCAGAGGCAGGACATCTGGCCTATGAGAGAGAAATTCTGGAGTACTGTTGGGGTGCCAAAGTTCTGCTCAGGACAAGCTATTTGATGATGATGAGGACATGATTTTATTATATATGTTTTCAGCGTGTTCGTAGCGTGTTGGACTACAGGTGACAAGCTCCCTGTGAGTGCGGGTTCAACTCCGCGGACTGGCAGAAAAGGTTCACCAGATGGAACCGAAGGTTTACGATGTCCATGGCACCGAGTCGAAGAGCTGAAAGCTCTAGTGCTTCTGGATCGGTAAAAAAAAATTATATATGTTTTTTAAAAAAATATATATATTGCTAATTTGTATCATTTTTCTTTCAACAGCAAAAAGTTACCAGTGGTACAAAAATAATTTTGAGGTTATTCGACCAAATCAACAGAAACATCTTTTTATTTCTGCATCTGGAAAGCTGTTATTTTCGGAGGTGTCAATATCAGATCAAGGCACCTATTTCTGTTTGATTACGCTGACTAGTTTTGGCCAGAAAGGCAACTATATTGGTGCTTCACAGGTGCCGAGTAGAAACAGTTTGGGTTTTAATCTTAATGTGAGATCAGGTGGCGCAAGTCGATTTCAGCCTAAAATTCAGAATGACTTTATATATGTATTCCCACCAATACCTACAAGGGAGGGAACTGTGTCACTAGAGTGCTTTGCCTATGGAACTGGCCCATTTAAATACACTTGGTCTAGGGGAGGTAACAAACCACTACCAGAAGGAAGCAGATTAGACAGTGATGATCGCATCCTTATTTTATATAATGTCAAACTTGAGGATGGAGGACAGTACAATTGCAAAGTTTTCAGTAGTGCATCAAACCTTCAGGATGAAAGAAGTATTGACTTGGTGATTCAGTCGAAACCTTATTTTACATATGCACTCACAGCACAGCATGTTGATGTAGGAAGTAGACTGACGTGGCATTGTGAAGCTTCTGGTCAACCAATACCTACTTATGTATGGTATAAGAATGGCAAAGTTCTGACAAACTCTCCTGGATTTACAGTTACAGTCAACACGTTGACTATTGAAGCTGTTGATGCCAAAAGAGATTCTGGAATGTACCAGTGTGCTGCAACGAATAGCCATGGTACCACCTTTAGTACAGCTCAACTCAGAGTTCTAGGTTAGTCAATTTGACTTTCATTTTCTTGCTTCTTTAGTGAAAATGTGTTTGGAAAAAAAATCAAGTTCTCATGTAATCTTGACCATGCAAATGTGCTTCAATTTGGTGAAAATCTGTTCTGTTATAAGTAATTTGCATTGTAGTAAGTATTGATACAATCAACTATACTGTCTACATATAATTAATAAATTGATGGTACAAGCATCATCTGAGAGCTGTAGCGTAGTTGTTAGTGAACTCGCTTCTCAAGGCTGGTGGTCTGGGTCACAGCCAGGTCTAGCACAGCCAGACAACTGGCCAGGTATTCCGCCTAGATAAGAAAGGGATCTGGAAATTACAGATGTTTGATAGAACACTGCACTGCAATTTTACTCAATTCTGTAAGTCTATAGTTATTTATTGGTGAAAAATATTCATAATATTGATATTCCTTATTGTTAAACCTAACTTGTTGCATAATATGACTTCGAGTTAGCATTTTGTGTTGATTTTAAAACGATATCGTCTATATAGACCAATACTGGAATGTGAGGTCACGTGGTGTAGTTGGGGTCTGATTTCCCACAATTCTTACCTGAGCCGAAGGCAAAGTAGTTTATAGTTGGCTCTGTCTGGGTTCAACTCCCGCAGTGTGCGTGAAATTTTTCCCGACCGCGATGGCTCTCAGGTTGACCCAGCCTCAAGTGGGTGCCAGACATGCTCTGGGAAAGTAAAGGCGGCCGGCGTGATGCTGACCACATCACACTCGTGTGCCGACGTCAATGAAAAATACTGGCCTAACACTGTATTGCCCTATATACCACAAGGTATGAAAGGGTTCCTTTTTATAAGCATCATCATTGCACTTCAGTGAGTACCAATGTGTGCTCCGATACCTTTCTTACACAGGTAGATCTCAGCTGCTGTGCACAACTCCGTAGCTCCGGCGAGGTCCGGTGTCATTTTGAAGATTGTGAAAATATTTTTGTAGGAATTTAAATTTAAATCTTTTCTTATGAATTTTGCCCGGGCAGCGTGTTCCAGCCTGTTCTTCTTGATTTTGAACTGCCAGTGGTCCTTTTATGTGCTCATATTGAACAAGCGTTTAATGGTTGTTATTATGTCATGACATATACTGTAAAGCGCACACCAACCTCTTCTCCTCATCAAATCCAGCTTTATATTACTAACTCGCCGTGTGGTGCGGAACCAGCAAAGGAAGCAAAGAATAGTACCACTGCAACCTACAAGGCATGTCGTAAGAGGGGATTGATATGGGACCTAGGAAGCTACCTAGTAAATAAAAAGCATCGCATAAATTGGATGTACTGGCCTAGTTGTAGACGCATAACCTGCACAGCGTACAATCGCTCTTGGGCTCAGATCACATACAAATCACACAGAGTTGTTAACAATTCATCAATATGAAGCGTTCGAATAAGAATATATTACTAATTATGCTAGTCACAGTCTTTGTGACTTACTTCAGGGATTCATTAATTTCTGCATTTTTGTGTGTATTCCACATTGATAAAGTTTTATTGATAGCCTTTGTATATTACTGTACTTTGTCAAACTGGATATTTTGTGTCTTGTTTCTCTTACCATTGATCAATAATTTGTCCACACAGTATAGATAAATAATATATTCTATGCATATCCTCATAACATGGCTGACCCTTTTCAACCACAGTAAACTGTAAGTACTTATTTTCTAGCATATTAATAGGTTCATGTAGTTTGCCATTGCTTTCTGAACAGGTGGCGCCATCGTCCTTTTGTTAAAATCAACGGAAACAATTTGCAAGCAAACTGTCCAAGCGTGATTCGAACTCATAACGTCGGGTTAATAGACCAGTCACTAACCCTAGGCCACAGACGCCACCTTACAGTATAGGATACCCAATAATATGATTCTATACAAACGTTCACTTGAACTTAATAGTTTGCTGACCTTTCTTGATTCGTAACACAAGTTTTCACAACTGTTACAGTACATATATATATATCTATACATATATAAGAATGAGTTGAATTACATTGTATTCTGTCCCAATTGTTTGAAGATATCTGACATTCTACGGACTTGAAATTTGGCAAGAGGTAGCTTTCATACATAAGAAGATGTAAAAATGATAAAACTGGACTATTGGTTCGTTTCTATAATCATATTCCAACTTAACGTACATGGTCATCATGTATAAAAATTGCAGAATATGTCTGTCCATGTTTTCACGATCTTCCGGTCACTTGATACACAGTCATATTGTTACGTTCCTTTCAGGAGATATGCATAAATACAAACATATTTCATGCTATTTGATATCAAATGTCTAATGTAAGTTTGATCTGGAGTACTGCTGTAGTATTTTAACACATCTAATCACTATTCAATAATTTTATAATCAGTTCAGTTATTGAATTTGCCACTTTTAGGTATTATAGAATACTCAATTTACATTATTGTATGTAAGATTAATGTTTCCGCCTTCAGACGCTGAAATCTGCCCAATACAGCATCAGAACCAAGACTAGTATCTATAACAGCTGTGTGCTGTACATTGCTGTCGGATCGGAATGCTGGAGAATGACAGAACAGGATATGTCCAGACTCTCCACCTTTCATACAACTTCTCTGCGAAAAATCTCGCTGTACTGGCGACTACTATCTCGAATCAAGAATTGCTTGCACGATGCCAACAAGAGAATATGGCACTATCATCCGAAGCTGGAGATGGATTGGACATGTGATGCGCATGGAGACTGGCTCCGACACGAAGGCTGCACTGAGATGGACTCAGAGGGTAGGCAGCGGGGAAGACCAAGCGACCTGGAGGAGAACGATAGAGCAAGAGCTGAAGAAATGAATCATTGCTGGAACACAATACAGAGGAAGGCCATGAACAGGGAAGAATGGTGTACGTTTTTTGCTGCCCTAAACGCCAAGGGCGTAACAGGCTAAAGAGATATATATATATAAAGCCTTTTTTTTGTTACATTTTTGTTTCAGAGCTTGCCCCTTCATTTTCAAAAACACCAATGTTGAAGTCATTGGAAGCATCATTGGGAGGTCAGATCACAATTATCTGTGATCCTATAGCTGCACCAGCTCCGACATATCAATGGTCTAAAGATCTAAATAGTCTAAATTTGGAAGCTGGTCTGTATGGACAAGACGATCATTACAAGCTTCTGCTGAATGGTAACTTGATGATACAGAACATTGTAGCAAGTGATCAAGGCAAATACACTTGTCGAGCTGAGAATTCATTAGGTCGTGCTGAGGATTATTCAAATCTAAACTTAGCTGGTAAGTATATTTATGTGTAATTGTCTATCAGTTATCAGAGGACTATCATCATAGCAATCCGGACATGTCCATAGGTGCTCCGATCTCCGTCTCCACAAATCCATCAGCGTCCAACGGCCTAACACGCCCGTTCGATGCTGATTAATCAGTCTGTTTGCATATTTGGTATGTCGTTCTTTACGGGCTGCACCAATATTGACACCCATCTCTCTCAATCTGGTCAGTGAGTGGAACTCGCAACCCTGAAACTCTTCTGTTCGAAAGGACTCTCTCAGTGCGTTAAGGATGTCATTTCGGTCCATTGCAGCTCCCTCTGATACCATGCCATGCCAGACAATCTATCAGCTCGTTCATTACCCCTGACTCCTACATGCACAGGGACAAAAATGAAGGTGATTTCTCTGATCACTGTCTGTACTTGTACCTCTTCTCACCATTCATATTAACAGCAGGCGTGTAATTATCTAATGTGTGATTATGTCTGTGACAAGATATTTCATTGTAGCTGAAGCAATTTAAAAGTTCACTTGATTCTCTTCATAATGGACAATCTTTGTCTTGGATTTTCGTCCTCAGTTTCACTTTGGAATATCTTCATTGTCCTCTGAACATGTCCATTCACCATGAATTTGAATGAAAAGAACACTTCTTCTTCAAACACTCCATATTGACCCCTTTGTTAAACCGCCCTTTGTGATTTGTATGAGATCTGAGCATAAGAGCGATTGTATGTTGTGCCAGTTATGTGCCTACAAGTAGGCCAGCACATCTGATTTCAGTTATTATTCTTTGCTCCCCTTGTGAGCCAGGAAACACACTATCATCATTTGGTTGACATATCTCTTTCTAAACAAGAGACACACAACATAATCATATATTCATGTAGTATCTCTGATATGGAACACTCCACTAATGGATATAAAAGATGGGAGCATTGTCAGTTCTTATAGAAGTCTCATGTACCACATGACAAGTATTACATAACCAGTTTAAATATTTAACCCTTTCGCTGCTACATACTTTCCGAAGGCTGAGCTAAAAATAGCTACGTCTTGTTTCTAGGTCACAAACGTGAATGTACGCCTATAGCATGACAATAGCAATGTATAATGTGTTAACACGTCTTTAGTCCACAGAGGAGAGATAATAATAGACTTGTTAATGCGACTTTAGAAGTGAATGAGAAAAACATATATATATGTCGTTAGCAGCTAAAGGGTTAAAAAAGTAAAGTAAAGGAACCTTTTTATACCATGTGGTATATAGGGTAATGTGGTGTAAGGTCTGTAATTTTCATTGACCATCGGCACACGATGGGTGATGTGGTCAACATTACGCTGGCCACCTTTACTTTCCAGTGAAGTTTACACATTACCTACATTAAATCATGTAAAAGACATAACTGATTGAATAACTACCGAATTTAAAAAAAACGGGTTGAGGCTGAATTCAATTTATGTCCTATTTTCTCATTGCAGGTGTATGTTGCTGTTTCTTCAGCTGCTGTTTCTTCAGCTGCTGTTTCCTTAATTATTAACCATTTTTTATAAGTAATATACCATTTTATTATGAAAAGGCGTTTGATAGTCTGGATAGGGAATCATTGTGGAAACTATTAATACACTATGGAGTTCCACCCAAGATTGCAAACCTAATAAAGAAAACGTATGAAGGAATGAAATGCAGAGTCATACATGAGGGCCAACTGACGGAATCCTTTGAGATAAGAACATGGGTGAGGCAGGGATGCTTGTTATCACCATTCCTGTTCTTGCTGGCCATAGATTGGATCATGAAATCAACAACGGATAACAGAGGGGAATACAATGGACACTTGTGAAACAACTGGAGGACCTGGATTTTGCAGACGATTTGGCTTTGCTGTCTCACAACCACGCACAGATTAAAGACAAAATGAATACCCTAAATAATAAGTCTCAGCAGCTAGGTTTGAAAATACACAGGGGAAGACCAAGGTCATGAGAATAAATGCTGCAAATGTAAACCAGATTATGCTGCAGGAAACAGCACTGCAGGATGTAGAATCATACACATACCTTGGAAGCAACATAGACACAGAAGGAGGAACAAACAAAGATGTTAAGATAAGAATACAAAAAGCAAGAGGGAACTTTATTGCATTGAGTAAGATATGGAAGGCAAGGAGATCAAAACAAACACAAAACTGAGAATTTTCCAGTCAAATGTGAAGTCAGTGCTGTTCTATGGCTCTGAAACATGGAAGACCACAAAGGAAACTATCAGAAAACTGCAGACCTTTGTAAATGGATGTTTACGTAGGATAGAGGGATTGAGATGGTATGATAAGATTACAAACGAGGAACTCGGGGAGAGAACAAAGCAGATACCAATGGAGAGAGAGCTCAGGAGGAGACGCTGGCGATGGATAGGACATACATTGAGAAGACCGACCGGAAGCATCGCAAGACAGGCATTGTTTTGGAACCCGCAGGGAAAGAGGAGTGGGGAAGGCCTAGGCAGACCTGGAGAAGAGAGCTGGAGGTGGATATAAAGAGGATAGGCAAAACATGGAAAGAATTGGAAGGGATGGCAAGAGAGAGGAAGAGATGGAAGAAGTTTGTTGAAGACCTGTGCTCCGATGGGAGTTGAAAGGTGATGATGATGAATATACCATTTTGTAGGTCAATGAATTTTCTTTAAAATAGATCTAAAAGAAATACACAGTGGCGCTCCCAACAGCTTATGGGAGCCAATCAGTTAACTGTGCAACATTGTTGTTTTGTATATACTAACGTATGTTCATATTTCATCTTATTTTAGATAGTATTGTACTATCTCAGTATCCAAGGGATGATCGAGTGGAAGTAAATCGGTCTTCTATACTGAACTGTAAAGCTTCTCATAAGCCTAGCATTGATATGATCTACCTTTGGAAATTTAATGATCATATAATTAACTATAGACTGGAGTACGAATACAAACTGGTAAGTTGTAACCAGAAACTGATGCATATTTTTGTCCTGAAATTCTAATGTCTATTTCAATTGATGTGACTAAGAAAATTTTTTTTCTGTTAACTGGAATTTGTAGAGACCAAAAAGTCTCTATAATGCAAGTAGCATTTATGCCTTTGTTATTGGTTACTAAACTGACATCATTGCACTTCGGGCAGACCCATCTCTTTCTCTCTAATTGTCAATGATTTTACATTTACTTCTAGCTCTTTTCTTTTCTCTCATTTCTCTCTCTTTTGGTTATTGGTTACTAAACTGATGTCATTGCACTCCGAGCAGACCCATAGGTGCTCAGTCTCCCCATAACAGATATCGAAAAGAATGCATACTGATGGTTCACGTGGCTCGCTGTTTAAACTCTTTCCTCACTCTGCCCCTCATGCATCCAGTTCTACTAGTACAACGAGTAACTCTAAACTGTCTAAATCGCTGGATCGATTCAACACGAAAAATATGCCACTTTGTACTACACAATTCATTTCATTACTTCCAATCGACATTCTCACATATTGGGCAAGTCCATGCTTACGTTATCTTCCATTACAGCAGCCATATCAGTGTTCCCATGCTCACTGAACCCCATATGTATTCATTAGCAATATTTTCTCTCTTGCCCAGCAAACATTACATATGTTCTTGTCTCCATTTAACCTTTCATGGGGTTCAATATCTCTTGATTCAATTGTTTGACCATGCATGGAGAAGAGGACATTTGTGATGTCTGCCCTGTCCATGATTATCCGTCACTAAATGGCTTTATTAGTACTATCCATTTTAAATAGCATGAAAAAATATTCTTTAAGGAAGAAGATGGAAATGACTGGGGCATGTCGTGAGAATGAATCCTGACATACCTGCAAGAACAACCATCACTTGGACACTCAGGGAAAGAAGACCAACAAGAACTTAGAGACGTACAGGAAAAGATGGATGAAGTGTCTCTGGCAAGGAATATTGCCTTTGAAGTCAGCAAAAGATAGAAGAGTCCTTTATCAAGTCTCATGTGACACAGGACTTGATGAGAATTAACTAATAGGTCAGATATTATTTAATTTTCAAGTAGTCTATCACATCATATAATCATTTTCACTTTGGTCTCCCTCTTTCTAAGAGTGTTTTTCCTCTCTCCGTGAGTTTTTCCATATGTCTATGTGTCCAGAATACTGAAACTTTTCTTAATTTTATTTCTCTAGCTCAACTTTCTTTAGCTTCAAGTTCTTGTTGGATAGATCTGTTTGTGACACCTCTGAGCGGTTGATAATGTTCTTAATCTGAAATTACCACACCAAAGCCATAGCGGAGCAAACCGTACACAAAACTGGACGGCAGGCAAACCAAGTAATCCACAAAAAGACTGGTAACCTGGGCAGATGAGGCTCAACAACCCGGGAGGAGGTTTGTCTAAAGGTAGCACCCTAAAAGAAAATAGCAACCTGCTGCCTTGCAGGTCGGCTGGGGACAGCCCAAGGATAACGGAGAGCGAACCCAGTAAACACTGGCTAAAACCGGACACAGCACCGAAGGATAAGCACCAGAGCTCCAAATGGCGCTAAAGATGTGACGAAACACATCCATGCTAAGACTGCATGAATCAGATTTCCACATGAATAAGAGAATTTATGGGTAATTCTGGTACATCGGCCTGAGCGGTGATCGTGAGATAGAGACAAGTGACAAAACATGAACATGGTCTCCTTGGCATAATGAATACAGATGCTGCATTGAGTGGATTAAAAATGATCAATAAATAGTGTTGGACATTCAATGAAGAAAAAAAAGACAGAAAATGTAAGGGATCAGACAACCCAAACATTTGCTTAGACCAACATTCTCAGATGCGCTTGCCCTACACTAGTAGGAGCATAGGAACTGAGGTGCAACATCTTTCTGTTCTCGACATAAATCAAACATATCACAGTGATTAAATTGGTTGATAGGATGAACAGAAAAAAATGATCCATTCTTCTTCTTTTCTTTTCTCGAATCCTGTTTGCCTCATGACGTCAGGTCAAGAAGAGATTTCTAAAACTGGCCCTTGTATGCGCTTCATAGATAGTGTCTTTCGTTGCCTCTGTTATCTCTGAGGTCCATCTTTTACGTGGTCGACCTTTTGCTTTGTGCCCATTGTATTGGAGCAGCATTGCTCTTTGAGGTGCACTGTCTGTTGGTATCCATTGTTGGTGTTATCAATTAACTAAGATATTCTAAATTGGATATTTTGAAAGTCAAAATGTACAATTATGTATTGTATGCATTTTTCTCTTATATTTTATATGAACTTAGGGGGAAGGTGACCTGAGAGGCAGTTTATATATTACGCCAACTCAGTTTAGAAATGAAGGCAGATATACTTGCATTGCAACTACAGGCACAGACCAGATTTCTGCTTCGTCTTACATTACAGTCATTGGTAAATATATTTATATGGCTTGTTGATTTCATAATTATTTAAGGCATTCATGTTTTGTTATTTGAAAGTCTCTCCTGAAACAGTCTGGAAAATTGATGTGGAGTGTACAACATCATAAATACATGAAACAGAAAAGTGCAGTCTTCAGACTAAGAATGGGACACTGCGGTCTCAGAATACACCTCTATAGAATGGGTCTCAGGGACTCTGCTGCACATGTGGAGCACCAAAGCAGTCGCCAAAGCACATCTTGCAAGACTGCCGCAGCATGAGAATGGAAATCTGGCCAACAGGAACAACCCTTCAGAACAAACTATGGAAGGGGGTTGCAAAGACCCCAAGCGCACCACCCTGTTTATGACACCGCAGAAGAAGAATAAGTTATTTGATAGTAAAATATTAGTTGATTTCAATCAGGATATTCTGAATGATAACAATATGGACAACCAGAACATATGATACCAATATTGCAGTAAATACAGTTATTTGTTCTATTGCAATCCATCAGATCAATGCTCAGGGACCATGATCGTGTCCATCTCTTACATGTTCTATTCCATAGTGCTATACTGGACAACCTAGCATCTATCATCCAACCTATGTTTATGAGTGTTTCCAGTACAAACCAGGAAAGTACCGCTGTATCCATTGACATAAAGCATGCATACAACATTGTGGACCTTGCAATCCTGATGTACTCTTTGCGTGACTGTAATCACTTTCCTTGGCTGAAAAGAAAAGTTACTCTCCGCCTAGAATCCTGGGCATCAGAAAGACACTCGAATGTCCAGAATTGGTAAAGGGATCACTGGTATTGGTTACTGAATGGACGTCATAGCACTCAGAGTTGACCCATATGTGCCCAGTTTCCCCCAACAGATGTCAAAAGATGTGCATACTGATGGTTCCAGATGCTCACTCTTTAAACACACTCTTCTTCACTCTTTAAACACACTCTTCTCTCTGCCCCTCGAGCAAGTTCTGCTTGTACATCATGTAATTTCAAACTCCTTAAATCACTGGAATCCCTTGTGTTGTTCAACATGTATATGGTCAAAGTGGCCAAAATACATCTACCAGGAAAAACACAACATTTTGCAGATGACATCCTTACATGACTATCTAGACTCTATAATAACTTGTTCAACATTGCACAAGAGACTTCTTCTTTGCATTCGTTCTTTACGACCAATTTAAATCACTCTTTGTGATATGTTTGATCTTTGCCAAGAACATGTAGCGCAAGAGACATTCAACATTGCACAAGAAACATTACAAGCATTTTACTAACATATAAGTTCTGGTCAAGAATACATGATCTGATGTTCTCTGAACTACTTCATATTGACCACTGACCACTTAGGTCTACCTTCAATGGACAAACTGTTGTGAGACATGACAGACTGAACCATCTTTGCATAACATTTGATAGTAATCTCTTATTAGCAAAACTTCAAAGTAAATGGCTGTAAAATCTTGTGTATAATTTTTGGGTTAAATCAAGCATTCGTATTAAACACAATGTGTGTTTGATAAATGAGATGTTTACAGTAGTTTTAGATAAAGCAATGTTTCAACTAAAGATCTTATCAAACAAAACATGCAAGACACCAAGTAGTAAAAAACAACCCGATGAGCTCAAGTAGTAGCATGTCCCTTGTGGATCACCGCTTTCATTACAGCTCATATGAAAAAACTGACTCTAGCATTGTCTCAGCTTCTCAAGTTCTACCATCTTCTCCAGCCGCATGTTCAAGGTTTCTTTGATGTCCTGCTGCTACCCTCATCTTGGTCATCCCCTGCCTTGTACTCCAGAAACATGCATTCCATTACCGCTCTCTACAAACCACTGTGGCGTTTAACGTGCCCAAACGATTTCATCTTCCGGGACATGATATTTATGAGCCAATGCTCCTCAATATGCAGGTCTTGTAGAATGTCTTTGTTTTTTCTCTTCTCTGTCCAGGATGTTCTAAAAACTTTTCAGCAACACTGTTTCTAAATGCTTTAATTTTGTTCTTTAATGTTTGTGTTATGGTCCATGATTCACATCCATGGAATCAAGTGTGGCCACACCCAGTCAACCTGAAAACTAAGCTTTGGGGAAACTTGACAGACCTGAAGCTGACTGCCCAGTTTGGGGTCCACAGTAAATTAAGCGCATGACCAGAGATCGCTGAAGAAGAACATCCATATGTACCCGAGTGGTTACCAGGGCCCAAATTTGAGGTGTAAAGAATAGAACCACTGTTACCTGCCATGCATGTCATAAGAGGTGACTAAGGAGGTTTGGCTGAAATCGGATGCACATGTCCTAAACATGTACAAATCTATGCGTTTAGGGTCTACCAAACCAATGTGCAATGTATACACGTTCTTGACAAAGATCAAACATATCACAAAGAGTGATTAAAATTTGTCATAAATAACGAAGCAAAGAAGAAGAAGAAGACATCCATATGTTGCCACAAGGAATATGCATGTTCTCAGAAGTCTTACTTTTGTTTCTTTACTTGTGTTGTACCATTGTCTCAATGTATTTTGTATTAAACCATAAGAAGAATCCAGCAAAATATAACATTTTTATTTATGATCAGGTCCACCTGGTGAACCAGCTGGTGTGTATGTGTCTACAAAGTCCATTGTTCCAAGTGATGGTAATAATCTAATCAATGCAACCAACCTCAACACAACTCGTTGGATTATTTGGACAGACGGATTGGATCGAGGGAGCTTAATTACACACTACTTTGTGGAGTTTAGAACAAACCTTGACACTAACTGGAGGGTTCACCCTGATGGCAACAGTGAGTGAAATTTTTTCCAACAAGAATACTTGCATGTAGTTTAGCATTTGTTTTGCCGTCTGCATAAGTATTTCAATATCAGATATCTTCTTCTTCTTCGAACACTCTATATTGACCACTTGTTAACCACTCTTTGTGGTTTGTATGTGATCCAAACATCATCAACGCTCTCAGAGAAAACATACGCTCTGAAGATTTCATTGATGTAGATAAAGGGTATTCCCTATCTCGGTTGCACAAGTTGTGCATATAAGGAAAGCAAAGAATAGTACCACTGCGACCTACAAGGCATGTTATAAGAGATGACTTATGTAGGACCTAGGGAAGCTACCCTGATAAGTAGAAAGTAATTGCAGAAATTGGATGTGCTGGCCTACTTGTAGGCGTATAACTGGTGCAATGTATGATCACTCTTATGCTCAGATCACATACAAATCACAAAGAGTGGTTGTTGACAAGTGGTCGATATGGAACGTTCGAAAAAGAATTAGACATTTTGTCTGTAGACATCAGAAAGTTACATAGTATTCTGACCTTTCCAGAAAATATGTGTGCTAGAGCATCTAAGATGTGTGCAAATATGAATGTGAATCTGTAAGAATCTGTATAGCGGTATCTCTCTCTCTCTTTGCCTTTTACCCGGGTTGGGGCATAAGCCCTCAACCAACTCATGCCAAGTCTTCCTATCTCTAGCTATCTCTTGCAGCACCCTCCAGCTCTTCTTTATATTGTTGATCTCCGCCTCCAAATCTCGTCTCCATGTATTTCTCGGCCTCCCTTCTTTCGCTGCCCTGCGGGTTCCAGGCAAGGACCCTTCTTGTTATATTCCCTCCGGTTTTCGCAAAGTGTGTCCTATCCAGCGCCAGCATCTCTTTTTAACCTGTTCGCTCACTGGAATCTGTCTTGTTCTCTCCATAAGTTCCTCATTTGTGACCCTATCATACCATCTTATTCCTCTATTCTGCGCAGACACCAGTTGATGAATGTTTGCAATTTATGCGCTATTGTTTTAGTTGTTCTCCATGTTTCTTTGTTCATGGTTGGTTGGATTTTGTGGCTAAAATTTTCTACTGGATAGGGTAGCCAGCCCTACGCTCAAACCCCACCTTAGTCGCCTCTTCGACATGCCTTGTAGATCGAGTGCACTACTTTGCTCCTATGGGCCTGCAGCACAGGCTAAGCGGTATAGAAGATCATTAATGACTTTGAATGCAAATGCTACAGAAGAGTACTTAGAATATCATGGACAGAGAAAAGAACAAATGCTATAGAAGAGTACTTAGAATATCATGGACAGAGAAAAGAACAAATGCTTCTATTCTGCAACAGTTTGATATTAAAGAGAGTTGGCTATTAAAGAGCATAAAAACAAGGAAAATTAAATATTTCGGACACATCATACGACATGAATGCATAGAGAAAATAATTTTGGAGGGAATGGTGCCTGGAAGAAGAATGAGAGGAAGACCTAGACGATGATGGGTTGAAGATGTCATTGACTATCTGAGAATGACTGCTGCTGACGCCAGTCATCTTGCACCGAACAGATTTTTTCAGGACTGCTGTCATGGAAGCCAAGTTCCGGAAGGGACAAGCTACTTGATGATTGATGATGAAGAACACTCAACCACAATACTAGACATGAAAGGATATGCCTCTGATTTCATATATCTTATTCACAAGGAGAGAAAGAACAATGTGGCACAAATGGACGTGTGTGATAGAAAAGTCAGCAGACAGAATATTTTGGAATTTCTTCATAGGGCTACCATCTGGAATAAACCATCAATTGATGTAATCGTCATCGATAATGTTGCCATGAACATCAAAGTATTCAAAGCCCAGTCAAAAATATTGCGACAGATACTGATTGAGTATAGTGTCATCATACCAAGCAGCTGAAAGAGAAAAGCTTTAAAGCATTGTGAGGGTCTTCAACACAGTACACATAATGCTTCAGTAGACATGACTTCTTATAAAACCTAACAACCATATCCCTCCTAATACCAGAGTTGCTACAAACTTATGAAAGATACCTGATGTAACCTTAGATCATAGATTCCCATACTTTTGTGGCCCACCGCCCACTTAACTTTGTAACGCCCCCCTCCACATTATAACAGTTTGTCAATGCCCCCCTCCCCCATATATACATGCTATGTTCTCTCTTTGACATAAAAACTTGATATATATTTCTGTAATATATGGTCAATTTTCAAATGATTTTTGCATGAAATAGAAAATTGATGAAAAAATTGATCTTGTAAGACGAGCAGAAGATGAATTAAAATTTTAAATGATTATTCAATCGTAAAATCACGAAAATAATTTATTTTAAAATAATTATTATAAATTTCTTCTTTAAGGAGCCACCGATCTCTAATCGCTGAACATCCCCAAATTCTTCTGAACCCACTACACTTACACACACACACCCCATCCCAAGAACACTTCGCCGCCACTTGGGAAACACTTCTCTAGATTGTTTGTATGTAATGTTTACAAGAACTTCAAATCACAAGAAATGGTCCATATGGTCATCCTCTGGTAGAAAGTATGTTGTGGACTTTGTTGTACCCATAATGCAATATATGATGATAGACTAAGGAAAATATGAAAGGATGTTAAACATAAATGTGTAGCTAGTGCTGTAAAGAGCATTTAGATGGTGGAAACAAACATTTTGGGAGTTGTATATTGCAGCGCCCATGTGGTGCGGGCCTACAAGGGAAGGAAAAATAGTACCACTACAACCTACAATGCATGTCATAAGAGGTGGCTGATGTTGGCCCTAGGGATGCTACCCTAGTAAATAAAAAGCAGCGTAGAAATCGGATGTACTTGCCTACTTGTAGGCGCATAACAGGCACAACGTACAATCGATCTTAGGCACAGATCACATACAAATCACACAGAGTGGTTGATAAGTGGTCGATATGGAGCGTTTGAAGAAGTATATTGCAGAATAAATATTAGTGTAATGTTTTAACTTCAGGCCTGAAAATGAAGTTTAATTTAGCACTGACTATATTCTGTCATAAAACTATTACAGACTTGCCAAAATACAGTGTCACAAATGAACAGTACCCAGACAAAAGGTATGCTAGATTGACAAACCTAAAGGCTGGAGCTGGAATTAATTTCGAGTACTTGCTCGGAACAGTTTTGTATTGGGGCTCCAAGCCTACCAACAAGTAAGAGAACCAATAATCCTTTTATTGAAAAGGTCTTAGAAAAATGTGATACTATTTACACATGGAAGTTGAACTGAAGAAATTAAATTCCCTCTCTATCTTTCAGTTAAGAACAGGACATGTTGGACTGAATTACCACCTAAACAGAATAAACACCACACACCTACCACACTGTAGAAAGTGCAGTCATTCATGTGAGACAGTACAGCATATCTTGCTTGAATGTTCTGGACTACATAAAGCTAGACAAGAACTTCTCCCACCACACCCATCTGTTCATAATACCTTTACACTAGTCTTCCACAATTACAGAACACATGCAGATTCTACAACTTGGCATTGGCTGCACAAGAGTGAAAACTAGCAGCACTGGTTAGAAGAAGATTCCCTCTAGATGCTGAGTCATTCATCATCATCATCACCTTTCAACTCCCCACGGAGCACAGGTCTTCAACAAACTTCTTCCATCTCTTCCTCTCTCTTGCCACCCCTTCCAATTCTTTCCATGTTTTGCCTATCCTCTTTATATCCGCCTCCAGCTCTCTTCTCCAGGTCTGCCTAGGCCTTCCCCTACTCCTCTTTCCCTGCGGGTTCCAAAACAATACCTGTCTTGCGATGCTTCCGGTCGGTCTTCTCAATGTATGTCCTATCCATGCCAGCGTCTCTTCCTGAGCTCTCTCCACTGGTATCTGCTTTGTTCTCTCCCTGAGTTCCTCTTTTGTAATCTTATCATACCATCTCAATCCCTCTATCCTACGTAAACATCCATTAACGAAGGTCTGCAGTTTTTTGATAGTTTCCTTTGTGGTCTTCCATGTTTCCGAGCCATAGAACAGTACTGACTTCACATTTGACTGGAAAATTCTCAATTTTGTGTTTGTTTTGATCTCCTTGCCTTCCATATCTTACTCAATGCAATAAAGTTCCCTCTTGCTTTTTGTATTCTTATCTTAACATCTTTGTTTGTTCCTCCTTCTGTGTCTATGTTGCTTCCAAGGTATGTGTATGATTCTACATCCTGCAGTGCTGTTTCCTCCAGCATAATCTGGTTTACATTTGCAGCATTTATTCTCATGACCTTGGTCTTCCCCTGTGTATTTTCAAACCTAGCTGCTGAGACTTATTATTTAGGGTATTCATTTTGTCTAATCTGTGCGTGGTTGTGAGACAGCAAAGCCAGATCGTCTGCAAAATCCAGGTCCAGGTTTCACCAGTGTCCATTGTATTCCCCCTCTGTTGTCCGTTGTTGATTTCATGATCCAATCTATGGCCAGCAAGAACAGGAATGGTGATAACAAGCATTCCTGCCTCACCCCTGTTCTTATCTCAAAGGATTCCGTCAGTTGGCCCTCGTGTATGACTCTGCATTTCATTCCTTCATACGTTTTCTTTATTAGGTTTGCAATCTTGGGTGGAACTCCATAGTACTGAGTCATTATAACTAGTTTAATTTTCTTCTATGGCTATCTCTGATCATGCACTTAATCCACTGTAGACCACAAACTGGGCAGTCAGCTACAGGTCTGTCAGGTTTCTCCAAAGCTTAGTTTTCAGGTTGATTGCCGCCCGAGTGGTTACAGGGGCCCAAATTGGGGTGTAAAGAATAGAACCACTGTTACCTGCCACGCATGTTGTAAGAGGCGACTAAGGAGGTTGGGCGTGGGGCTAGCTACCTCACACCATAAAATACACTAGATGGCTACAGAATGGAGAGCGAACCGAGTAAATGCTGGCTGAAATCGGATACATCGCTGAAGGATAAGCACCAGAGCTCCAAATGGTGCTGAAGATGTGACGTAAAAAACACCAATGCTAAGGTTGCATGAATCAGATTTCCACAAGAATAGAATTTATGGAGAGGTCTGGTACATCGGTCTGGGCGGTGATCGTGCAAGCGAGAGGTTGATTGGGTATGGCCACATATTGCTGCTTAGCTCATTCAGGAGAGGTGGTCGTGCAGGACATGCTCTGGTGTCTATGTCGCTTGATAACTGGCAGAGAGCTGCTTGATTTATTCCTAGTTAATGTGAGTGTCTATTGAGTCTGCAATGCTGAGGTCTTTGAGAAAGTCTTTTCTATAATCAAATCCAGTGTGTGCTTTCCAGTCTACTGTAAATTTTCTCTTTGTGAGGATTTGGATCTCTTGAAAAGACGGTGGTTGGTAGTGGTCTTAGGCACTGCCTTCCTTAGCCAAGACATGGGCAATTTCATTATCTTCAAAGCCACAGTGAAATGGAATCCACTACATGTGAATTTCTGTCTTTTTTGGACAGATTTTCAAGTTTTCTTTCTATATCCTGTCTCTCAGCAGATTTAGACTCTGGGACTTGTATTGTATAGCTGAGAGTCAGTCCATAAGAAAGACCATCTTGCCCACATGTGCTTGCAGTTTATTCATGTGCTGTTCTACCATCAGAAGAGCAGAGAGTTTTGCTGTGTAGTTGGAACATATTCATCCAGTGGGGGCTGCCAGAGACACAGTAAGGAGATCTGGGAACTTAATGTTAATCAGTTTTATTTTTGTGCCAGGGCATGCAGGGATAAAGGGAAATGAATGCACCGATAGGCTTGCAGGTATTTGCTGCTGTGAAAAAGCCTGAGTTGTTACTAGGGCCCAAATTTGGGGTGTAAAGAATAGAACACCACTATTACCTGCCACGCATGTGGTAAGAGGCGACTAAGGAGGTTTGGCTGAAATCGATGCACATGTCCTAAACGTGTAGAAGTCTATGCGTTTAGGGGTCTGCCAAAGCAATGTGCAACATATACACGTTGTTGGCAAAGATCAAACATATCACAAAGAGTGATTAAAATTGGTCGTAAGAACGAACGCAAAGAAGAGGAGGAGGAGCTGCTGTGAAAAGACCAATGGGACCATGCTGATATTCTAAATTCCCTAAGGAAGAATTCACTTGTAAATTATTCAAGTAATTGATAAAAAGCCACTTTAGGAAGTCAGCAACCCGACTCGTACATTTCTTGGCTCAAAAACACACGCTAAAAGAGACCCTGAAACGAATTTTGCTGAGAGAGGCAAGAAATATCGGTCTCAGTTCCATAGAGGAGATTGAGCAAGTTGCCCAGGATAGAGCAGTATGGAGAAATTGCTTGCAGGCCCTATGTAATGTATAACGGTACAAGAGGAAATATTATTATAATATGGGCGAAACTACAACTCTAACCAGACTGCAAGAATACCAAGTCAAATGTGGTGTGGCTAGACAAGAGCACTATACTGGTAGCTAAAGAAAGAATAGCCATCATCATCAGGTGCTGTGCCGGCTGGCATAGGCGATCATAGATCTCCACAAATCTCTGTCTTTAGTGTTTGCTATCAACTCAGATGTCTACGCTCTACTGTGCCATGAAGAAAGGCTATCCTAAATTTTCTCTCTCTGTCTTCCTCTGTCTCATCTACCTTCAATTTTACCGGTTGTCACAATGTGTTCTAAACCTCCTCCTCATCACATGCCCAAAAATGATGACTGCTTCTTTCTTATATTGATGATAAGCTTTCTGTGTCTTGATCTCATTCAGCACCTCAACATTAGTTATTTTAGCAGTCCATGGGATTCTCATCATTCTTCTATAAAACCACATTTCTGTGGCCCTTAGAGATTTTTCGATCTCCGTGTTCATTGTCCATGACTCAGATCCGTATGTCAGAAAGAATAGTAAAACAATAAAAAAAACAGTGTCGTTAGCTGCCACATGTCAAGACACATACTGAGGAGGAGATCCGAGCACTTATGGACTATTTTTTTTCTTTTTTTTTTCCTTTTTCTTTCGTCCGCTTTCAACTCAGACGAAGTTTCATCTCTGAAACTGATTTTTGCGTGAAAATCCGTTTTCCAATTTCTTACAATGGCAGCAGGCACATTGTAAATTACTTACACTGGCAGCCTGTGCTCAATGTACTCGTAATTAGTATTCCCTCGCCATACAGGCAGATTTTCTCCGACTTCAGAGGTACTCACGTTATCGTCCTGAGTAAGACCAGGGGACTCGAACAAATGCCGGACAGTAGGTTCGAACTCGAGCTATGAGGCGTCTCACAGCTAGCAGGCTACTATCAACTACTCTAGGCAGTCCCCCACTTATGGACTAATTTGTTCGATGTGCAGTGATGATGATCCAACAACTAAACTAACCTAAAGTAAGTACTGTAAAAGTCAATGTGTATTTATAGTTAATAACTCTTCAACCACATATTTCAGCTATAACTCAAATTGCTGGAGCTAGGCCAACTGCATTTGTTCAGAATATTCGTGGAGGTGGTGGATCTGTTGGAGAACTGTCAGTTGTGTGGGATGTAAGTGATTTATGTATACATATATTATTATAGAAGTAATGTCTTCTAGTATCGTTATATGTTACATGTCTGCTGCAAGAAATTTCTCCGTACCGTTCTATCCTGGGCAACTCGTTCAATCTTCTTCTTCTTTGCCTAGGTCCTAAGTCCGCTAAGAGGCATAGGTCCGCAAACAAGGCCTTCCAAGCTCACCTATCCAAGGCCATCTTTTCCAGATCTCCTCCTTGCAGGGTCCTTCTT